>JANBXA010000732.1:4252500-4610000 GCA_030556225.1 Cricetiscus sungorus
AACCGAGGTTTATAACAGCAGCAAACCCATGAATGTGGGTTACGCATTAGTCCTTGGAACTAGTTTAAATGATCCCACCGCTAAGGAGGCATAATGGCTAATTCCAAACTTGAAGCTTTGAAGTCTCTGTATCTCAGAATGCAGTGAATCTGTTGAGGTAAACGTGTCATTGCAAGACCCCACTGCAGCCACCCTCAAAAATGTGTATTTGAAACCCTCTTTCACAATATCACCTTCTGCCCCCATATTTTGATGTAAACGCCCAGAGGCAGAAACGCCTTTACTAGTTCAAAAATAGTGAAAACTTGTCCTATACATTTCAGAATAAATGGCAAACCTTGAAAATATCATTTTGAGTTCAGAAGAAAAAGGGCTAACACACTGGTGCTCAGCTACCTTGGTGCTATTTCTGAGAGCTTTTCAATGCACAGGAATGCTCACACGGTCTGCGTCTAGATTAAAAGTAGATGCCCTATCCAGAGATACCCTGAGATATGTTGCAAAGGCAGTGTTTGTGATGCCAGCTCCCCAAAGTGCTAGTTTTTAAGTATACTCACTCTTTCTTGACATTTTTGGGTAGGATGTGGGAACGGGTTTTACCTACTCTCGGGTATGGATGGGCTGTGGCTGCTCCAGTCTTGTGAGCATTTGTGGGAGTAAGAACATGTGTGTTCAGTTATCAGGTTAAAACACTGGCCTCCGGCTGGGGAAATACTCACAGTAACAGAAGTTCACCAGGTGCTGAAGACGCACTTGTCCACCAACAAGGAGAGAGAGACTTGGAAATTTTGTGCTCATCAGACTGAGATACTAGGACACTGGAGACATCAACTCAAGAGAAAGAGTGTTTGCTTTAGCTCTACGTTTCAGTCTGTGGTGGATGTGTGATCTGGGTGACACTGAATGTCATGGACACAAGATCGTGTGGCCAAGTACAGATGCACACTTCACAGAGGTCAGAGAGCAGACAGAGAACGGGAGAGGGAGAAGAAGGAGTCAGGAGCACGATACTTCCGCCATGTGGGCCCCATCACCTAAAATGCCCACCATTTCCCAGAGTATCGCCTACAGCTGGGACCCACCCCTTCAGCAACAAGACCGTGGGGTGCAGCACATTCTTAAATCAAAATGCCCACATCAGTCTCTTTACGGGAATAGCAGCTTTTATGAGGCGGGTGGAGGTGAGGTATGACCCACATAGAGAAAGTTAGGTGTGATCCAGCCAAACAGATCACTTTAATTCAGAACTAACTGTGACCTTGGTCCCAGACCCCAGAGCCCTGCCGTCTGAACTGCCAGGTCACAGTGGGTCCAAACTCAGTCCCAGTGGTACCTCTGTTCTCATCCAGACCTCATCTATGCACAGCCTTGTCTCCGTGCCACTGTGTGTCACCTAACAACGAGGGGCATTTTCTTCTCTGAGGTCATCAGTGAGTTATGAGCGCGTATCCCGTATCCAAACTAATTGTTTTCAATTATGGCATTATTAACAGTGCTTCCTGTCTGCCACTAGCTTATAGCTAAGGGTGTTAATTAAGGCGCAAATCCATCTAAGAATTTGGGAAATGCATTACTAAAGATGTTTGTCAACGATTTCTAGGCCAAATATCCACGGTGTGTCAGGATCACACAACGATTTAACATTTCACTCTGTGTCACTAATTCTTTCTTTGGAAAACAATTATTTCCCCCCCTATAACAACGTAGGTGAAAGGTGTGTGTGTCCCCTCCCGTAATTCATCATGTCCAACTATTTGCCTCACAGCTGCTACAGATGACAAGATATTTCCACACCTCTCACTGTTGTACAAAGTATAGAAAAGAAGTCATCCAGCCTTCGAGAGTTTCTCCAAACATCAGAGTATGAAACTGGTTACATTAACGGCTGGAGGGCTCAGTCTTCTTGTGACCAGAACTCTCCCCATACAAGCTCCAAATTAGAGCAAGTAAACAAATTCATCCCCAGCCTCACAAAAGCAGTCATCTCATGGACAGTTTAGCCCCACAGATTTTTATTTTGTGTTAATTCATGTCAGGGGGAAAAAAGTCAGTTTCCTGGCGATAGCTACCCCACACCACTGATTCTACTGCAAGTGGGCAGCCGTCTCCAAACACCAAGGCAGAATTAGCTTTACAATCACTGAGGCTTCCTCACAGTTCGACTGAGAGCTTTTAAAACCGCTAGAATTTTCATGCTATGTAGGTCTCAGCTGGTTCATATCAAGGACCTCAGAATGAGCATCTGGGGCCCCATGCCTCTCTGAGGCGGTTCTCAGCCATGAACAAGAACACCAGTCTCTGTGGCCCCGATCTACCAAGTGCTCTCGGCCAGCTCTGTTTCTTTTTTTTTAAATATTTTTTCTGCCATGCCCTTGGAGCCCACGCTCCAAGATGAAAAGCCCACCCTTTCGCGGAGCCCCTCCCCCCATCAGACTCACTCCTTTCATATTTATTCGTTTTTGTCCAAGTGTGAACGAGCTGGTTTTGTGCACTGCCTCTGCTTCATGTAACGTCACACCTGTGGAACGTGCTGCTGCTTCTCCTCCAAGAAGACCCCTCTCCCTTCACCCCAGTGTGCAAAGTGAAAGCCCCCCCCCATGGCCCTTGCCTGGCTCTAGACCATTGGTTCGTCAGGCGTCACGTGAAGCCCTTCGATCTTTCGAGGCTCATGCCACCCCGCTTTACTGCAGCTACTCTATAGCTCCCTTCTATCTTCCGATGGCTGCCTTTATCTGGTCAGCGTGCTGAGATGGCGCTGTCTTCCTTGCAGCTTCTCATTCGTTCGTCACAGGAAAAATGGCAGCACTCATTGTTCAAGGTCCTCTCAGTCCTTCCCTTCGCTCCTGGTACTGTAGTCCCCCCTGCACACACCTCTGTTCCATGCACCACCTCCCGGAAGGCTGGTTTTCCAATATCAAGCTTGTGTCCCATCAACTCACTCATGCTCAAAACTTTCAAAGATTTAAACTCTGCCACAGTTTTCCCAGTTTCTAAATTGTATAGCCCATCTCGTCTGTTTTCCAACACCAAGACAGGTTACTCATTTTTATGTGAGCTGCGGGCCCTGTAATGAGCGATCTTAAGGAGATCCTGGGCTCCAGAGCACACGTGGGCGATATTTTTCCTTCTCTGATTATCTCTCTCTGACACCCTCATAATTATTCCCAACCTTCCACATGTCCTTCTATCACAGAAGGCACAGGTATATACTGTGAACTCAGCCTTAGATGCATGAAGCTTCCAGCAGATTTTTTCCTTGCTGACCTTGAGCTGTTTATCCATAACACTGGGACTATTGAAAATACATACTCAAAGACCCAGAAGAAGGGTCGTTGGCAAAGCTCTTGCTGAATAAGCTTGAGGACTTGAGTTCAGATCCACAGCACCCACTTAAAAAAAGACAGGTACAGCAGCACGCCTAAGACACGAAGATGAGAAGATCCTGAGGGCTTGCCGATAGACAAAACAAATGATGAGCTCCAGGACCAGTGGGCAAAGGCCATATCAAAGATAAGGAAGACAGCCGATGTCCACCTCTGGTCTGCTCAGCTAGACATATGTACACTCACACACACACACACACACACACACACACACACACACACACACACACACACACACACACGATAAGAAAACCTCAGGATTTGGAATATTTCTAAATATATAATTGCTGATACAGTACAAATGTGACAGACGAGGAAGAGAAAAGAGGAGAAAAAGAAGTAGGAAGATGAACTAGGCTTTCTTCTCTTTTAAGAACTCTTCATTCCCTTCGCCATGTTTACAAATACCCTCTCTGCCTCTCCTATTGTCCTCTACCTAAAACACAATCTCTGGACAATCCCGGCTACTTAATGACGCGTTCAGATATTTCACTCATTGTCTGCCTTTCACCACCAAGTATTTTAGTTTTGTTTATCTTTAACGCTAATTATTTTTTATTTTTAATTTATATTCAATGCTTTTGGTTTTCATTTTCACTCAATAATACATCACAAGAACATTTCCCCCAACAATTTGAAAGTCTTTGAAAATAAGATTTGAGTAGTTATGTAAGACTCTGTGAATACACTGTAATTTATATAAGTACGGCTTCCTTCAGAGATAAAGATTGTTTCAATTTTCATTACTATAAATGGCACTGTGATTATTACCCATTACATAAGTCTTTATCTACATCTCTAGCTCTGTTCACAGGATAGAGCTCTATAAGAAGACACATAGAGTCAAATACTATTTTTTTAGGCTCTTCACATATATTATCAAATTGCTTCGCAGAAAGATTATACCAATTTATACACCTACCAGCTGTGTATGTAAGTATGTAAGAGATGGTCATAACACATCCCCATTGTCATTAAGAATATTTGAATTATTTTGCTAAGTTTTCAAGATCTCTCTCCCTCTTAGTCCTTAAAACAGAGTATATATGTACTTTTACTTCCTAAAACTAATGATTTTTTATTTTACCCAGTATTTTATTTTGTATACACCTTATTCTTTCACACTCTTAGGTACTCAGTCTTGGTATCTCTAACTTAAACTTCTTTCTGTTCTTCTTTATGCATTCATTAGAGTATGTATCATTTTGATATTTTCTAGAAATTTCTACTTCTTGTGGGTTTTTTTAATGCATCTTTTTTTTTCCTTTTTAAATTTAAATTTGAAACAAGGCTGTTTTACATGTCAATCCCAGTTCCCTCACCCTCCCTTCCTCCCCTTTTTTGGTTTCTGTCTTGGTTTGATTTCTTTTTTTTCTGTGATAAACTTACCCTAACAAAAGCAAACTGGGGTGAGGGGTATTTTAGGTCTCAATTGTAGAATATAGCCCATTTCTATGGGGGAAGCGAAGATAGAAACTTTAACCAACTGTGACAAAGATACTCAAGAGCAGAGCGAGGTTGAGTGTGTGCGCCTACTGCTCAGCTAGCTCTTCCCGCGATTACACAGTTCCGTACCCTCTGTGTAGGGAACAGCACCACCCACAGTGGGCTGGGACTGTCCTACCCCGGTTAAGGTAATCAAGAAAATATCTCACCAACAGACCCACAGCCCAACCTGATCTAGACAATGCTTCATCAACACTATCTTTCCAGGTGATTCTAAGTTGACAATAATAATTAACCGCCACAGCTTCTACAACATAATTCTCTCTCTTTGTGTTTTTCCTTAATCATTATTTCCTGTGACGACTTCATTTGCCACTTTCTTATTGTTGTTTCTCTTGGATGACTTAATCCAAGCAAATGCGAAGTTTTACTGTTAGTCTAACAGACCTTCTGACTATGGCAAGAACATTCCTTTCAACATACTAAAAAGATGCTCCAAGGGTATATTCTTGTGAATTTAATGCTTAAGAAATCTGCCATTGAAACCCTCCTCTTCACAAAGCCAGTGGGGCTGACTCTTCTTGCGACCTCATTGCTCTTATTTAATAAACAAGTATGGAAACAGAATTGATTTCACTGATATTGGCTAATAGCCAATCAAGTGATAATCGGTCATACACAAATGACTCTAGATAGCATTCAGTCTTATCCCTGCCTGCCACCCTCTCTAGAATACTGAATCCCGTACAGTTCAAATTATTTCAGGCTTATTAAGCAAAAGCAATTCAATTCATGCCCAAAGAACTCCGGTTTGTTTTTTTATAAACTGGGCACTCACACCAACCCCAACCCTAGCCATTAACCCTTAAATACTTGTAATGAACCCTTCAGGTTGATCTCAATTTCACACATGTAAACTACATATCAGGATGCTATGCAGCCTTAATTCACTTTTTTCCCATTTACCCTGGATATCACCAAACATACTGTCCTCCCTAACTCATGCCTTCTCCTTTTACTTGTAATCGATTGATTCCAGTTACTGCTGCCTGTTGGGACGGGAACTAATCTTGTTGGCTTGATTTTGCACAGCACTCCAGCATATCTTGTGGCTGCTTAACTTCATATTCTTTTTTTTTTATTTGTAAATGATTTATTTTATATATATATATGTATATATATATATTATTTTTCCTCCCTCCCATGCCCCCTGACCCCTTCTATCCCATCCTCCCCCCACTCCACAGGGAGGGTGATGCCTTCCAGGAGGGATCATCAAAATCTGTCAAGTCATTTGGAGTAGGGTCTAGGCCCTCCCTCCTGTCTGTAGGTTAAGGGAGTGTCCCTCCATGGAGAATGTGCTCCCAAAGTCCTTTCATGCACCAGGGACACATCCTGGTTCCACTGTCAGAGGACCCTTAGACTGCCCAGGCCTTCTAGCTGAGACCCATGTCCATGGGGTCTGATTTGGTCCAATGCTGGTTTCCCGGCTATCAGTCTGGGGGGCCATGAGCTCCCCCTTGTTCAGGTCAGCCGTCTCTGTGGGTTTCTGTAGCCTGGTCTTGACCCCATTTTCTTACAACTCCTCCCTCTTTGCAACTGGATTCCAGGAATTCAGATCAGTTTAACCTCATATTCTACGGCATTCAGTTTAGAGATTTTTTTTCAAGACAGGGTTTCTCTGTGTAGGTTTGGAGCCTGTCTTGGAACTTACTCTATAGAGCAGGGTGGACTAGAACTCACAGAGATCCACCTGCCTCTGCCTCCTGAGTGCTGGGATTATAGGGATGCACCACCACTGCCTGACAGAAGATTTCTTAAGAGTTATGGAACTTGTCCTGGCCTTCTGAAATCATTACATTGACTCTAAAACTTGGCTCTGAAAAATAAAAATTATCTTTGAGAAAAACATTCTGGTCTGCTCTTATACAAATGTACATCTTCGTTTATACCATCAATACACATGACAATAACCCTGTATAACATACAGAGGCTTATGACAATACCCAACTCTATTCCTAAAGCCCTGCCAAGTTTCTTTTGCAGCTTGCTATAGCATTTAATTATCTGTGCCACAAAACCTGGTTTATTTCACAGTAGGTCTTGATTTGCATGGCTGTCTCTGCCATTAGGAGAGGTTTCAGGCTTTTAATCTCACAATCATATTTGCTGATAGATGTGAACATTAATTCAAAATTACTACACAAGATCAATGTGAAGAAACTTCAATCAGGGTCTACCAAGGGAATATCCTCAACCCAATTAAAACAATAATCCTGTCCCATTCTAAACAACTGAATAAGGAATTTAAACGACATTTATATGGTAAGTCTACAGAGTAAGTATCAGCCTATAAACAATAGCGTGAGATAGAGCTACTTCTAAATAAGGGGGAGTCAGTCATGTAACTTCTCACAGCATTCCTTGATGTCAGAGCCACCATGCCATGGCACACACAGTAGCAGATTAGACCTTTACTTGCAATGAGAATAGCAGTAGCCAGAGAGTCTAATCAATGCCTATGACAATACCCCAGTACAGCATACAAAGGCTTATGACAAAGGCTTGTCCCAGTGTTGCTTACAGAGGATTTAAGACCAGAGGCGAAAGGTGTGAAATGATATACTTGAAAACAACATATTCAAAGAAGAAATAGCACCTAGGTGATGATGTAAACCTTTCAATGTTAAGAAAACTAACGTGCAACACACCTGAAGAACTCTACAGATTCCACATGAGACAGCATGGAGAAAATTGTACCAAGGCACTGCTCACCCAAACAGGTAAAGAACAGCAATGGAAGCTCAAAATGGCACTCAGTAAAAACTACACACCGTGTTAGATGTTAAGAAAAATCTCAGATTTCTCTTAAAAACTTATCAAATCAGAAAGATAAGAAAAATGCACTCTTTGTCCAGTGGTGATGGTACACCCTTGCAGTCCCAGTACTCAGGAGACAAAGGCAGGTGGATCACTGAGTGTAAGGGTAACTTGTTCTATAGAGTTATTTCCAGGTCAGCATGGGCTACGCATGAAAAACAAACAGCCAAGCAGGGTGCAGTACACCTTTAATCCCAGCCCTTGGGAGACAGAGGCAGGTTTGTCTCTCCGAGTCCAAAGCCAGCCTAGTCTACAGAGCTAGATAGGGCTGTCACACAGAGAAACCCTGTCTTGCAACCAACCAAGAAGAAAAACAAGCAAAATAAATCAATAACAAAAATTTAAAATAAATAAATAAGAAAGAAAATGTGTTTTAATCTATGAAGGAGATGTTACTAGTATACATTTCTGTTCCCAGTGGAAATACTTTCCCAAAAATGGAGTCTGAATACAGACATTTTTAGGTAAACAAAATTTAAGAAAATTAATCATCAATAAACTTTATAGCAGTCCTAGTGAGGCAAACGTGTTGTCTCATTTTAAAAGGAAAATTTTACATTTAGAAATGAACAACACATTTTAGCTAATAGCATCACGAGGAATAAAATATATGTCTATACAAGCAGATAGAAAGAAAAATGGGCAAGAGACACTTACAGATATGTAGAGTGCAAGCTTATAATAAAGTATTTAAATTGTATTTGAAGCAGCTTAATCTTACCTGAAGGAGACTGTATAAGTTAAAGGAAGGCACAGAAAACCCTGAAACAACATCTAAATAGCAATAAAATCAGGCCCAAGAAGGCAATAATTGAAATGAGATGGAAATCAAGGAAGAGGCAGGAATAATGAAAGGTGACAGGAGTTAACATAGACTAAAAATAGCAACATGGTGGCTCTAAATCCAGCCGTGTAACTGATGCTGCTAAGTGCAAGTCATCCAAGCATCCCACCTAAAAAAGTAAGGCAGTGCCATTGCATATGAACGGCAGGCAGAGTGGAGCCATCGGAGCCAGACATAAAGACGCAGACACGGAAAGCATACACTCTGTGCAGTAAGCGAAGGAAACGTTGAGTTCAGTGTAGTAAGGCTAGACAAATCTAACCTCAGAACACGAGTGGGAGGTGTGGATGGCGGTCAGGGAGGCCACGTCCTCACACACCCCCGTGCACACACACACACACACTCTTTGCTTCCCTCTCCCCATGTCCCTCTCTCTTCATTTTCCTCCCTCAGTTCTGTTTAAGGACACAAGGTCAAAGATGTGGGGATGTTTCAGTACAAAAGGCCAAGCTTAGTGTTAATGGCAAAAAAAAAAAAAAAAATACTCAAAAGAACATTACTTCACAGGAAATACAAGACTTTTCCCCCAAAGCTTCTATGGTCCCAAACACTGTAGCGCCTGCCAGGATGAAGAAAATATGTGACATTCTCTTTCAGTCAAGAAAATACCATTCCATGTCTTGTGTCATTTCTTTTGGAGACCAAATGTAAACAAAATTACCATGTTGAGTGGCTAATGTAGCTTATACTATTTTACTTTTTTTTTAAGTATTTTGTGGTGAACACTATTTTGCCTGTATGCATGTCTGTATGTATCACGCATGCCTGTTGTCAACAAGGCCAATGGGGATGTCAGATCCTATGGAACTGGAATTACAGATGGTTTCAAGCAGTTATATGGGTTCGGGAATTGAACCTGGGTCCTCTGAAAGAGCAGTCAGTATTCTTAACCGCTGAGCCACCTCTCTAGCCACCTGATGTAGCATCTAAAGGAAAGACACTCTACACTGTGGTTCAGTAATTTTACACTAATAAGTGTACGGGACAATTATCTTCACCAAAGTGATAAGCTCTAGAATCACACATTTCCGAGTAACTCTAAAATGCAACAGTTTTCTGACTTGTTGAAATAACCTCTCTCATTTCCATGGCCTATAACTAACCCATCAGCCTCACTGTGCGGAATTAAATCAGAAGATTCAAATGAAAGGCTCAGCCGGGCACCTGACATAGTCTCTCCTCTGTCTTTCTCATCTCTTTCCCTAGATAGGGACACAATTATCGAATGCATTTCAGTGAACAATTCTATTAAAAATCAGGGAACTTCATTCTAATATGAATGCCAAGAAATAAACTTCAAAAGATTTCACCAACAGCAGATTGAGAACTGGCCCACATCAGACGCCTCTGTGCAGGTGTAACAGATGTGACTCCTTAGCATGTGTGCATGTGTGTGTAGATCCCTTGGTCCAAACTCATCTCGTCATCTAGACTTTAAATTCAGAGAAGTGCATTTTGGGAAATCCATGCCTCCAGTGTCTGTACAGCAACATTGATTGCTAGTTTTTAACTAGCAATCTAGCTAAGTTGTTGCAAAGTCTGAGGCTTCCAAGACCCATCCTTTGTAAATATCATCTGAATTACAATTAATATTCTCATGGGACATATTGGTTATGAGAAGTTATATCTCAATGGCATAAATCACATTTTATCTATAGCATAAACGTCAATGCCTGAAGTATGAGTGTGTCTACAGGACAATTAAGAGCTCTGAATCTCAGCAGCCAATTCTTCACGAGTTAACAATCTATTTTATTCTGTTTCTCTCTTCTTTAAGGCTCTGTAGTAACTTCCCTGGAAATCCCCCAGATACATCCCCAGAGTGATAACAATAAAACTATAACGAGAAAAGGAAGGTTCCAGCTCGTGCATTTCCTTTAGAGCTACGCTCTTACATTAAAAAGATTCTCCAGTTTTGAAATGAATATTTTATTTTGCAATAATTAAATGAGCAATATCAATGGCACAATGAATTTCTATTTCTATGGACCTTCCAACAATATCCTGTAAATACATAACTGGCCACTTTCAATACTGTTTGCAGGTTGCCAACCAAGCAAATTCAAATTCTATTTGGCATCTGTTGAAAAGGTTGAGATATTTTGAAAGGGAAACGGGAGGGAAGAGGGTGAATTTTATCCTAGTCCACATTTTGTTGTCGAGCTACAGTGATAAACTCACATAGCACTGGTTTTACAATAAGGCAAAAACAGTTCACAAGATTCACTTATGTAAGGACATGACTGACTAAGGCACAAGGTCAACTCTGCAAGAAACAGAGTCATTTCAACAGATGTTGGTGGAACAATGACTATCTGTACACAAAACAAAATGAACCACTCCGATCAATTCCCTTCATAAAGTCAGATCAAAACATACCATGCACCTAAATCAGACTCCAAAACTACAGTCCTCTAGAGAAAGTTCTCAAGAAAACCCTTGTGACTTCACCAAACATTTCTTAGATGCGGTGCCACCCAAAACACAGTCCCTAGAGAGCAAACAAAGCTATAAAGTGAATAAAAAACAAGCCACTAGCTAAGAGAACATACTTGACAACACATAAGGCACAAAGCAAATGTAAATAAATAATTGGGATTTTGCAGAACTCATTAAAAAGTCAGTTGTGTTTATCAAGCTGTGTAAAATTAGGAGAAAACTTTACAACAGGAGATGTACAAAGTCACAATGACTATAGTTTGAAGTCAGACATAATTACTCATAAGACAAATGCAGTCTGGTCTGCAACTTCTAATTGATCAAAAAGGCATCCAAGGTATTGATTAGAATGGCTGAAGCCACAGAGGAAAGCTTTGAGCTAGTAGAGCAAGGAAGGTGAATCCCTAAGTGATGGGAGGTGTTATTCTGTATATATGTTTCTCATACTGGTTAATAAAGCTCTGTGGCCAATGAGATAGCAAGATAGGCGGGGCTAGGAGACCAGGAGGAGGAAAGAGGAAGTAGGGTGGAGGGGTCGAGATGTAGCCCAGGGAAGAAGCAGGACGCCTGCCGCGGCTCCCTGATAAGACGACCACGTGGAAATACTTAGATAAGTAGAAATGGGTTAATAATTAAGACAGAGCTAGCCCATAAACAGTAATGGTAACTGGCCAACAGGATTGTATCAAATACAGAGTCTCTGAGTGTTATTTGGGGCACACATGGCGGCGGGACCATGGCGGCAGGACCTGCTGCAGCCGTCGGGGAGGAACCTGCCGTAACACCTAAGCTCTGGCTGGCAATGTGACAGGAGAACTTTCAACAATAGGCTAATTCTTTTAAATGTTCATCTTCACCTATTATTATATAACTTTAACATCATTAAGTATTTGCCCAGAAGAGGGGGATAAACCGTATGTGCCCATACAAACATGTATTCATTAATGGTTGTCTCAGCTTTATTAGCAGCAACCGGACCTGGAAGCAATGCTTCCCATCAGAGGTGAATATTTTCATAAGTTACGGCACAGCTCATGATAGGTAATATTTTACAATAAAGTTTAAAAAACACTATTGACATAAACAATATCTATAATCTGAGTTGTTGTGGAAATGAAATACTGAAGTAGAGGTAAATGTATTTATGCCATTGTTGTCTGCTATGGAAATGTAAAGCAAGATCACATGCAGTGACATAAAATGTCACGTGTGTGGATGGCTTCAGGTCACGGGAGGAAGGGAGAAGAGGAAGAAAGTAAAGTAAAGGTCAAGCGTGGGCATTGATGACAGCTCTGTAGGAAAGGTCTGTTTGCCCACTAACTGGGAAGTGACTGGAACCTGAGAGCTGTGACCTCATCAGTGAAATGAACCTAAAAAGCGCACCAGGCCCCTTGGAACTGGAGTTACAGACACCTGTGAAGCTACTGCAGGCGCTGGGGCTCAAATCTGGATCCTCTGAAAAAGCAGCCAGTGCTCCAACCATGGGGTCACGTCTCCAGTCCCCGTGTTGTTTAAAAGATATGCCTCTCCAGAGTCTCAGGGTCTCCGGCACCCCCATCGGGTCCCTGGACGGGAGAAGATGCAGCTATTCAGACAGCCGGATGAAACACTGCCAGGGGAACAGCTTCAGACAGGAATGCTCCGTTGGAGAACAGATCAAGGAGGAAGTCCACAGGAGGGCCGAGGTGAGATAAAGTTCGGCAGAGGAATGCAAGCGTGTTTTCGGGAGAATAGGACTGTTGGGAAGAGTTCTGTAGGTGAGATGTGGGAGGCGAGATGAAAGCGCTTTAATAATGAAAGAGTTTCATACACTTTGCAGAACACAGCAGGGTCTGTAAAATTGTGAACTAAGTATAGCTAACGCCTATAATTCCCACTGTTCGTGAGCTTTGTGGATCTTCAACAATACACTCAAGTAGACGTGGCTTTCTGAAGGTCTCAAGATAACCCCTGTCTATGAGCAGTAACTGAGACCTGTGCACTCTTTTCAGGAAGGCTTGTACCCTGCACCCCCATTTCCACGACGGCTTCTGACGAATGTGGCTAACATCTTACCAGACCCTAGAGACCTAGTCCTCGGCCTTGTTGTCTTGACTGCATGATACTAGGTCCTTCCTGACACTGACCCCTCTTACCAGACACATTCTGTAGCTCTTCACGTGGAAATTAGTATTGTCACACTTTATAGGTTCTAGGTACTAACATTGCTCCTTATGCATTCCTGTTCTTTTCCATTCTAGTAGTATTGTATTTACTTAGTGTCATATGTTAGCATCCATGTTATCTTTGTCTTATAAATTCTTAAAAGATGTTAAGCTTTACATACTGACACCAAGGTAAGTAAGGCATCTAACCAAGGTGATATAAGATATTCACAAATCCATAGCGACTCTTAGAGTGGTGATGCACGCTGGGATTGGCGATGTATGTTTATACCAGCCCTCGGAAGCCTGAGGCTAGCCTGGGTTACAGAGTGACAGCCTGTTTAGATAGATTAGATAGATAGATAGATAGATAGATAGATAGATAGATAGATAGATAGATAGATAGATAGATAGATAGGATAGATAGATGATAGATGGATAGACAGACAGACAGAGGATGGATGCATGGTAGATGGATGGATGGACAGACAGCCAATAGACAGATAGGTTGCATTTTGGTACTGGAAATAAGAATGTTCTTAGGACAGTTTCAGAAGATGAAATGATAATAGCGTGATCACTTTCTTGAATAACAAGATGGATGACAGCTACCAGGAGGGCACATGCAACATCTAAAGCCTTCTATTTGAAACCTAGCATGAAGGCACAACACTCCTTGTCTTGGACCAATCCTGCAGAGTTTATAATAGCAAGAATGGTCACAAGTGACACCTGAATTCAGTGCTAAATCATCTAGCTCTGGACAACTAAGTTTTACTCCTAATACATGTGCCTTCTTCCTTCATGGGTGCTAAATAAACCCTGGGTTTATTGCTACCTTGATTCAAGAAGAAAAGAATTAAATTTGTTCAGCGCCATGCTTATTGTTTTGAATGCCCCTGCTTTCTTTTTCTCTGTCATGACATTTTTACCAACTTTGGGGGGATAGTAACTTCTTAGAACATTCACCCAGCTGGGATTGTCGCGTGTAGATGGTCATCATGCATCCTAATAACTCCCTGTGTCACATGACCCTCGTCCCCTTCTGTAACCTGCAGTGCAGCCATGAAGCAGATATCCTCATCCCTCCTAATGCACACCCACAGGACTGTTCCAGGTTTCAACCTCGCCCTGTGCATACAGCCCCTGCTGAAACAACTTCCCAAGCCTATGATACAGCAGCTGGGATGCCTGATGACTTACCGCGGACGCATTCCTTGTCATCAATATGCTGCCAATGCGAAGGTGAATGGGATAAGTAAAGAAGGATTGGACACAAGGCATTATGACCTCAAACAATGTGCCCAAGGCACACAGGGGACCCTCTGCTGTTTACACTTAAAGGAAGGTGTTGGTGCACTATAAGTCTCCATTGTGGTTAATTAGCTGAGAAATAGGTAAAGGGGTAGGAAAATGAAATTATGTTCTTAACCAAACAACAATAATTATATGTTGCTGAAGCAGCCACATTTTAATGTCAAGGGTTTAGAGATTCCAGTGAATTGTGACATAAATCATAATTTTTTTTGTACCAAATTGACACATTTTGAGTTTAAATGAAAAGAGGTTTTTTTTTGTTTTTGTTTTTGGTTTTTGTTTTTGTTTTTTTTTTTGTATAATAGTGGGCAAAAGAAGTTCCTTTTATGTGCAAACAATATAAAAAAATAAAACCTTTCTTTTTCAATAAGGCTTTTATTTAATTACTTCCCTTTCACTTCTTTTATTTATAATTGCATAAAAATAACAAGAATGGAACAAAATTAACTGACCGTGAAAATATGCACACTTTGAGGTAGTGATTGTAGAACAAAATGCAAGGTCTTCAAGCTAAGCAAAGCTACAATATATTGTTACAGAACTCTTGAAAAAGTAAATGAATTCTGGAGATGTGAAGGCAGGGGCTAAAGAGGAACATCTAGCAAGGCGTTTACCAGGACACTGATAATGGGTTCCCAGACTACTGGTCCTAAATGCGACATTGCTGGCAACTGGATAACACCCCTCTGCCACACTCAAGACAAACTGATGAGTAAAGAAACATATATATATATATATATATATATATATATATATATATATATAATACAGATATGTATACATACACACACATATACACACACACATATATACACACACACACATATATATGCACATACACACACACATATATACACATACACATATATATACACACACACATATATATATATACACACACACATATATACACACACACACATATATACACATACACACATATATATACACACACACACATATATATATACACACACATATATATACACACACACATATATATATACACACACACATATATACACACACACATATATATACATACACACACATATACACACACACATATATACACATACACACATATATATACACACACACACATATATATATATACACATACACACATATATATACACACACACATATATATATATACATACATACATACACACACCCACACACGCACATATATATATATATTCACATATATATACACACACATACATATATATACTTACACACACACACATATATATTCTTGCACACACGTATATATACATACACACATATATATATACATACTAGGAGAAAGACCCATGAGGAAGAAGGTGCCTCATTCTCAGAGTGACTGCAAACTTTAGCATCACAGTGCCATCAGTCACAGCACACACAATGTTTCTGCACTCTTCCCCAGAAGGGAGGGGGGGAGAGGGAGAGGGAGGGCTGTCTGGGTAGGCAAGCACTCCTATGAGGTTTGCTAACAGCTTGGCAGCATCATCTGCTGGAAAGAAGCTGATAATTAGACTGTGCTGTGCTAAAGCTTGAAATAGAAATGCTCCCAGAGGCTCGTGCTATGGGTCTTAAGTCCCAAGACGATGAGCTTCTGGCAGACTACAGACCTTCAGGAGGGAGAGCCTAGCACCCTGAATGAGGAGCCACTGAGGGGACTATCCCTCGTTCCAGCCATGCATCTTTTGCTTCCTGACCTGCGACATCCAAACAGTCGCCAGCACAAGCTCTGTCAGGCACTAGATTATCTGCTCTCTCTCTACTGAGCATGTCTTTCCACCATGGTGGACGAAGACCCTTTGAAACCATGAGCCCCAATACGTATTTTTTCCCCTTGAGTTGTGTCTGTCAGGACTGTCATTGCACCAGTGACAAAGGGAACCCAGACACAAACAGTAGAGTTGTTGCTGTAATAAATTTGACAAATGTTTCTTAGGAGTCTAGAGCCTAGTTACAGGAAGAGTGTGCAAGCTGGAAGACGAGGAATATAGAAGGCCTAGAATGGTGGAACTCCGTTTTAGGGATGTTTTGAGGGGGAGGGAGAGGCAGGGCTTCCCTGAGTAGTCCTGGCTGTCCTGGAACTCACTCTGTACACCAGGCTGTCCTCGAACTCACAGAGACCCGCCTGCCTCTGCCTCCCGAGTGCTGGGATTAAAGGCGTGCACTACCACTGCTGTCAGAACTGTATTTTAATAGACTCTTCTCTGTGATTTCAGGAAACCATAGTGCTAATAGAAATATGCACCGTGAAGAATGAATGAGGTATGAGCAGGCAGGAAGGATCCCATAGGAAGTGGACAGAGGCCATTTGGTCACATTGTGGTGCCAAAGCCTGCATCTTGCCCACACCATGAAAATTGTGGGAGCTGCATTCCAAAGCGATGAACTAATGTATTTGGTAGAGTATTGCAGTATGCCACCTTTTGTTTTTAATTAACTAAGAATGTCACACAACGTGCTTTGGTTATTTGTACCTTCCCTAACTCCTTAACTCTGCACAGATCCACCTTCCTTCACTTCCCAACTGATTCAACTTTGTGTCCTCTTAAAAACCTAACAGAGGATCGTTCGTGCTGCCCATATTATGTTGAGTGGAGAGCGTGGTAGACATACCTGGGGTCATAGCCCAAAGAAATCTGACTCACCTCTCCTTTTCATTTTTGGACTTTGTATGCCCAGGTCTCCTGTGTGCTACCACAAAGACTGTTCCTATGAGCTATTACCCTGCTGTAAGAAGAAAATACTGCTTCCTCGTAGTTATCCACCACCTCTGGCTCTTATAATATTTTAGCCCCCTTCCATATTGATCGGTAAGCCTTGGTAGGAAGGGTTGTGATATAGACATCTAATTTGGAGCTGAGAATTCTGCAGTGTTTTATGCCTGGCACTTTGGCCAGTGTGTGTCTCTGCGTTAATTTCCAGCTACTACAAATAGAAGCTTCTCTGATGAGGATTGACAGATGAACTAATTTATGGGTATGATAAGCCATTAGGAGTCATTTTAATACTATATGGATTTAGTAGAATTGAAGTGTTCTCACCTAGGGCCTATGACCTCACTAGCCCAGGATTTTTGGCTCCAATATTGACACAAGGTATGGATTTAATTTTTGGAACAGTCCCTAAATTCAATCAGAAAGGGTAGTATGTCCATTTCCACTGTTCATAATGTGTTCACACTATTACTATTATTATGTTATAATAGAGACTATGTTGGCCTGGTAGCTATGACAACTAATTGAGCAAGGGCCTGGTCTGTGGTAATGGTAATAGAGCTACAGACTCTTTTAGCAGAAGGAAGGGGAGGAAAGTCACAGGACCTACACCTGGGACTCCAAACCTTATTCCGTTCTGTCTTCTTCCAGTTGACAGTGATCTCATGATCTCAGAAGATGCTCAAGCCTATAGGTTATGTAATATCATTTGACCGTCAGACTCCACTGTGCCGCTGTCATGAGATCATAATCTAACTCTTGAGTTTGCCAAGTTGCGCTTTCGTGGGATATTACTTTTGTCTGTTGGTGTCCTGTCTGGTGTGATTAAATGTTTGCTCACATTGCTTCAGGGAAAGTGAATGCAACAGAGGGGATTTCAAGAGAGCATAGCATTCCAGCTGTGGCATGGCTGTCACGGATTCCAATCAGTGAGATCCACAATGAAAACCAAGAGTAAAATGGGGAGCAGAAAGAGATGGGGGGAAAGTACAGTCTGGGGATGTGGGTTAAAAGCTGGACTCGGAGCAAGTTTGGAGAAAATGATTGGTTGCTGTTAATGTGATGATTAGCATATCAAAGAGAAAATAGAAGCTTGACACTAAGGCTATATATAGATAGGAGAGGTGATTTATGGGTGAAACCCCCCAGTTGAAGGTCCCAGGTTCTAAAAATGCAAACCTGTTTGAAAAACTTCTTTCAAAAGAGAAAGAGCAACAGAGTTCTCTGCATGCAAAAGGTCACAAAGAGAAGGCTTTGGGGAGGTTCAGTTGTTTCTGTAGCAGCAAGCAATGTCTTGAGATGGGCAAACAACACGTGGCCAAGTCCTTTTTGGGGGAGTGTTGATCAGGGAGTGTAAATCTATGAAGCATCGTCTGGATGTGGAATGACAGACAGTTGCTAGTTGTCATGTGGGTGCTGGGATCTGAGTAGGATCAGCAATACTTTTGAGTCATCTTTCCAGCCCCAAGACTATTAAGCTGAATCAAATGCACTTTGCATTGTGACATGATCACAATCCTATAGGGAGCAGGAGAAGAATGCTATCTATGGCTTATGCAAGGCTGATTTAGCAACAGAAAGGAAAAGGCATTTCAAGTAAAGCTGCATCACGGACCCACTTATTAGTAAGCTATAGTGTAGTTGGTGCCACAGATGAAAAGATTAGTTTGTGTGTTTTTGAATTATGAAATATGAAGAGAGGGCTGAAAATGTGGCTCGTCAGTTAAAAGTGCTTGCTTCTCAATCAGGAGAACAGAAATTCAGATCCCAGATCACAAATGCCTATAACTCCAGCTCCAAGGGACCCTGTACCCTGTATCCTCTTCTGGACTCCACAGATACCCAAACACATCTACATTCGCACAGACAAGCCTACACACAAAGAGAAACACATATGGGGCTGGAGATTATAATCAATTTTAAAAAACACACAAAGGATCTTGATAGCTTTTGCAAAGTTTTATCATTATTTTATGGGTTTTCTTGCCATGTTTCCAATTTGTTGAAGACTGGCCACACTACAGAGCTTTAAAACAACACCCCCGAGTGTCACTTGATGTCTGTATTGAAGGTGCTTGGTGGATGTATAGTGTCAGAGTTGGTAAATCAGGGAACATGTCCAAGATGTTGCAGGAGACACTGGTACAAACACGTTCCCAATGTCAGGTGGCATCTGACTTGTGCTCTGTAGCAGATCATGAGACTTTGACTTTACCATTTTTTGATATCTGAAGAGCCTGGCACCAATGGTGAGCCATGCCACTCCATAGACCATTCTACATGATACCCATGGTGCCGTGCTGTGCCTCAGAATCTCTTGGTGCTGGATAAAAGGAATGAATGCTATTTGAGATGAGATGTGAACATTTCATAAAAACATGAATAAACTTTGGTTTTAACAGAAGCAGTTTTCTTAATGCTCACATATTAAAACAAAACTAACAAAGATTTGGTAGAGAGATTTTCAGATGTGATATTTTAATGTGGTCAGCTTTCCAATGCTCACACATGGAGGATATTTAAATATTCTCATTATTCACATATTATATGTTCTAGAAAATCATGAAGAAAGAATTTTAGAAAAAAAAGGAAATTTAAACTCAAAATGCACTCAAAATATTAAAGTATAGTAAAAGAGCCAAGAGGATTTAAAAATAATCAAAAGGTTAGAATTTCAAGTAATTAGAAAGATGGGCTAAATGTAGTAGATGCTCTTGACAGACAGATATCCTGCTTGGTTGGAGGCCCAGAAATTCAATGTTACTTGTCTTCCAAGTACACACAAATGAATTCATGGTTGGTTACAAGTCACATGGAAATTGACACTAGAAAGATGCATGGGACAGTAAACATCTAATATCCAACTGAAGGTCCAAAATCTGTACACAACTTCAGTCTGAGGTCTTGATTCACTCTCAATATAACCTTCTAAAGTAGATGGAGGTAATCCTTGCCATCAAAGATATCACCACATCAAGACATTTAGGTAGATAAGAAAATACATGCTAGAGGCCTCTCAGAAGGGATGATGACAATCTGAATTTGTATGGCTCCTTCAAAGATGTTGTTAGCATCCCAATGACCTGAAGATGATCAGTTTATCTTAGAGGCAAGGGGCTTCTCTGCCCAGTTCCTCTTCTCACTCCTAAATATGCAAATATGTGTCATCAATCTATTCAGGGAGAATCCAGAAAAGGAGAAAGCATCATAATATACATTCCTTCTCAAAAGTGATTTCCAAATTGCTTGGCATTTGAATTTCAAAACTAAGGCAGCTCAGAATGTGTGGGTTTGGAACAGAGGGTTTGTTTGGAATAGCAAGAATTCTTTTCCCCCTGGGCTCTGCATTGAAGTTGGGGTGTGTGCAAAATATGAACAAAGCCTCTTTGCTCGACATGGTGTCCCTGCTTGTATTCAACTATTCCTCATTGTTTCAACAAAATCAAAATCACCTTCTAATCAGTTTAAAAGCTAAAATAAAAAAACCTATGGGACCAGAGAGAGGACTTGGCTTGCTGCAGAAGCATGAAGAGCTTAACGTCATCTGGGTGTGGTGGCTACATGATAAGCTCACTGTTGGGGAATGGGAGACAGTAGAGATCCTGGGTTCTCGAGTCACACTGATGCAACCCAGGTTCATGAGATACCCTCTCTCAAAAATTAAGATAGAGAGTGATTGATGAACACCCTGAATTGAATTCTAGCCTCCAAATACATGAAAACGAATGCATATATACACACAGTTACACACACACACACACACACACACACACACACACACTCCCAAATAAAATAACAACAGCAACAATAACAACACACAACCCAAATAGGATGTCTCTGATCGAATGTCAATTACGATTTCAATTTTTCCAACTCAGCGTTTAAGCTCATGAGCTTTATATAACTGCATTAAAGATGTTTTAAAACATTTTTTACTTTCCAGCTAAATTTTAAATGTCTTAAAAATGACTATTTCCCAATGAGCAAAGCTACTGAATTGTTTTCCTGCTTCTGAAATGAACAGTTTGAAAACACTTTCTGTGAGTGTAAGTGACTAGAGCCTCCAAGTTGGCTAAGAATCCAACTCCGGGGTATTGAGTTGATGATGGGAGTCGCTACAGAGCTGTCATTACCAGCACCCCAATTGATCCAGAGGTGACCAGGTCCTAATCATCACAGCCAGGGGAGGCAGGCCCCCATGGAACTATTTCACGTTTTGCAGAAGTTCCATGTCACCCGGCGTTCTTGTGCTATAGCCATTCTGTAGACATGTTTTACCTTTCCCGATCTACAAACGTTTCTGCTCTGCCTTTCTGCTTTGACACATTTCCCACAGAAATGACCAATGTGCTCCTACACACGTGCAAGTCATTAATCAAAGGCGGTCATTTGGGTTCCTTCAAGAAATAAACGAATTCTAAGCCATAGACTCTGAAAAATCAAAGGAGTATCTTGTTGAGGTCTTTGTTTTCAGAAAAACAAGTTGATGGCCACAAATTAATCTGAAATATTCATCGAAACAAATGAGGAAATGGGAAAGTCGGAGAGAAGGTAGTACAAGCAAATTGCTGTGATGTGTATTAGTCAAGACTTACATCCCAAAGTTCTGTCCAAATAAAAATAGCAACAATAATAATTTCACCCTAAATAAATTAATGACTTCAGAATTGTAAGACCTATAAGAAAAGCACCACATTTAACTGTTTTCTTTTTTTCAGAAAGTCTTTGTATTATTGTTGGCTAATTTTGTTCTCTACAGAGATCAGACTTTTACGATGGTCAGCCTGCTTTACGCCCCTCTGTCTCATAGGTAACCCACAGCACTTTGCATCTGCAGACTTACCCCCCAGGGCAGTTTAGACTGTAAAGCTGATTCAGGGTTGATGGGAACATATGTTTGTTCTCCCAAAGTCCAGGCAAGAGCTTCTATCCCTGATCATAGCCCCACATGCACCAGCCCTGCCATCAGCTGCTTGGGAGTACACACTAACTCATGCGGAACACATGTTCAGGATCCATAGAGAAGCAGGATTCACATACCTTTGGAAACTGGTTTGGGGTGCCTGGGAGCATAGTTACATCATGGATGTGTAGAGTCTGAGGACAGACTAACTTCTGAAGTCTCTTACCTATGACTATGCTACTCAGTGTAACAGGGAACTATTTTTTAAGTTCTGTGTCATCTCTGCACTGTTCTGTGCACCCCTTTATTTTCTAACTGCTAGCCATAATGACCCAGAGCAGCCTCAGACTCACCCCCTTACAAGGTCCTGGCAGGGACCCACTGACGAAGTCACTACACGGACGCCGTAGCTGTCACTAGAAATTCCCCTTGAGCTTTTCTTTCACACCGCTACAGCTGTAACCCAAGATCTTGTAGGTTCTGATTATTTTTAATTAAGTGTATATTTTTCACCTGTCCCCACTCTAAGGCTCAATTGTCTAATGAGCCCTGATAAGAGCTACTGAGGTTTTCTGAGCCTACCCTTCAAAACCTTCAGTAACACAGCTCTGCCTCACTTCTATAAAATTCATTTCTTTATGATAGTTCAATCTGCAATTCTTAAAATCCCTCTCTTTTCTAACATAGCCATGTAACCGCATGCACTTAACCAATGAAAAGCCAGGATGAAAAAGAATAATTCATTCATATATAAATGAATATAAATATATATATATATATATTCTTGTGTAAGTTTGTATTGGGTTTTTTAAATAGCTTTTTTTCTTCTTCCCCTTCTATCATAAGAGCATACTCAGCAACTGAAGATCCAAGTAGAATAGGAGACACTTCAAACAGTCAGCATGACATTAAGGCCAGACTATTTCTGCTGTCCCTATTAGAAATCTGTGGGCCTGAAGACCCATGAATATGAATCAAAAAATAGTCTGTATTCTTGGGTGTTTACAATACAGCATAATTTCTGCAAGACCTAGCTATGTGTGACAGAGGCTAATGAGCTTTGATGACGATAGGAGCTTGCATTTAGTCTTCAAATCCAAATCCCGGATGCCTCTTATTCTGTTATGAACCCAACAATTTGGTAAACCTAATCATTGGGGGTATAGAAAACCAGAAATTACTAAGGACTAGCATATAATTATGCTAATGTGCTGAAATAATTTTAATCACCATAACCAATTGTATATCATTACCAACAGCCTGTGAAGTGTAACAGTTAAATCACCGATAAGTCACCCCCAGGTAACTGCAGAGTGGTGCATGTTAGGTGTGTGACTCGAGTCTCTGAGTAGCAAGCAGGGCCCCGACTTGGTTCCCCAGGTAGCAGTGGAATGGTCCATGTTGGGTCTGTGACTCTCCAAGTTAGCTTTAACTGCTAACTCGGCAGAGACTAGAGTCACTCGAGAAGTAGGGCTCAGTTGAGAGATTACTTAAATCTAAATGTTAATATGTTTGTGAGGCATTTTCTTTAGTGTTAATTGATGTAGGAAGGCCCAGCCCACTCAGGGAACACCATGCCCTGGTAATATAAAGAACAGTTGAGGAATCCAGCCACCACTCCACTATGGTCTCTGCTCCAAGCCCTGACCTCAGCTTCCCTGGATGATGAATGGTAGCCAGTAAATGGAAGAGTCCTTTCCTCTCTAAGGTGTTCAGAATGTTTCATCACAGCAAGAGGGAGGAAGCAGGATGCAGACTGATGTGAGCAGATGGGGTTCTGCAGTATGGGCAGTGTGACAGTGTGATAGCTTTGCTTTGGGGCTATCCTTAGGGAAGATTATTGAACTTTGAGCCAGAAAAGCTACGAAATGCTTAGAGCTCAGCATGCTTTTCTTACTGGAACTTAGCAGATGAGACCACTGACAAGCTGACAATCCAGAAATGGAGGCCCAGCGTGTGTGGTGACAGACAGAAGCAAGCACTCTATTGAGCCTTGGAATGAGAGCATTCGTGTCATATGTTGGTTAGAATCTGGGTGTGCTTGTCAACTAGAGAGAAAAAAGAATCAGCCATGATTAAAAAGAGACCAGAACCACTCAGGTGAAACCTGTGCTCCACAGAAACAATGAACACTGATCATAATGGGTCTGAAAAATAATCAGCTGCGATTAACAAGACCAGCAGGAATCAGCTGAAATCTTTTGCGTTTCAGAGCAGGTCAGCACACAGAAATTATGGGTCAAGGGCCGAAGGCTGCATCTCAGGCTGGCAGTCGTAAGAGTCACCCATATGGTGTTTGTTTTGAAGACAAGAAAGCAGCAAGTTTGAAGGGGTTCGGAGGGGGGGCAGCTGGAGACTCTGGGCCATGGCCAGCGTCTTCGTGCTGCATTTAGAGAGACCATGGGAGAAGGCGCCATCTCTAGGCTAGCGTAGATGGCAGGATTGTGAGACATCCGTCCAAAGCAAAGACGGGAGTGGAGCTGGCTTAGGTCCCAGACAAGCGAGGAGTGCGGTGGGTGGCAGATCAGAAGCACAGCTGGCTGCCTAAGCCTTTTGAAGCCAGAAGGCTGTTCAATGACCGAGGCCCAGATGCTGGATACTGAGCTACAGAATTTGATTTACACGGCTGGACCTTCTGATTTCATCGGATTGTTTTTATGCCCTGGCTTTTGGACTAAGAAAGCATGGATTTATCTATCTATCTATCTATCTATCTATCTATCTATCTATCTATCTATCTATCTATCTATCTATAGGCGCCCAGTTAAGAGACTTTGGGGTTTTTCAAGAAATCTGGGGCTTTTAAAGTATTTGAATTTTTTAAAAACTGGGACTTTCATGAATTGGACTGTGCTTTATACTATTAACACGAGATCTTGGGAGACAGGAGGTGGAAGGTTATGGTTTGAAGGTAGAGTGTTTGTGCGTTAAGTCGGCAAGGGATACTTAGCTTTAACTGTTAACTTAATAAGGCCTGCAGTTTCCTGTGGTTGGAGTCTCAATGGAGAGACTGCAGGGATCAGATTAACCCATGTCTGTGATAATTGCCCTGATTATTAATTCATGCTGGAGGTCCCAGTTCACTTTTGGTAGGTTGTTCTGGGTAATATAAGAGAGCTGGCTAAGCATGGCTAGGAGATCTAAAAGGCAGCCTTCCTTTATGGTTCCTACTTCAAGTTTGTGCTGACTGTTCTGTTTCATTTGTTTCTGTTTGTTTTTTTCAACTTGATGCAAACCTAAACACATCCGGGTAGAAGCAGTCTTAATTGTGTAAACTCTGCCATCCGATTGGCCTGTAGGCAAGCCTATGATGTAGTTTCTTGACTGTGGTTCACCTGGAAGTACCAGGTCCACTGTGAGCGATGCCATCTCTGGGCGTGTGGTCCTGAGTTGTTCAACGAAGCTAAGTGAGCATGGAGAACAAGTCAGTAAGCAGCTTTCCTCCACGGCCTCTGCTTCAGTTCCTCCTTCTAGGTTCTTGATTTCTCGACCCAATTTCCCACTGTGATGGACTATGAGCTGAAGATGAAGTAAACACTTCTGTTCCCGCAGGGTTCTTTGGTCATGGTGTTTATCACAGCAATAGAAAGCAAACGAGGACCCACATCGGGTGGCTCACAACCACCTATCAGTCCAGCTTCAGAGGGATCTGTTGCCTCTGAGCCTCTGGCGTATCAGCAGACACGCTCACACAGATAAACAAGCACTTAAAATGAAATAAAAATTAAAACACTCTGCTCAGTGCAATGGGAAAGGCCATCCGTAGGCAATAAACACTGAAGCCTAATGATGGTTCTACAAAGAGTCCCACTTCACCCTAGCCAGCTCCTTGAGGAAACTTCAGATGCCTATTTCCATGGAGAAGGATGGGGAAAGTACCCTGTCCTAACCTATAAGCTGTGAGGTTCATAAAAATCCAAAGAGTGAACAAATGTTCATGATTTAGCCGGAATCCCATTTTCCCCAACCACTGTGTATGTCAGAGACTAGACAAGGCTCTGGAAAGGATGGATGGGACATAAAACTTGGCCAAGTGAATTATATGCCGACTGCATGCTGAGACGGTGAGTACAGCTTGGGGGCCCCAATAGGAAGTACAAATATAGACCCAAGTTAGGTGTCACTGTTATATATCCATCCTTTAACATGTATGTTCTTTATGAATGTTCGCTGTGTTGAGTTCTTTGCCTTCCAGAGTTTACAAGCTTCCTAGGAAGAAGCACACCCTCTTACAGCTCCGCAAGAAAGCAAGCATGGAAGCAGTTTAGGGAACTGACTTCAATGCTTAGCACTATTTCTTCTTCATAATTGATTAAAATTCAACCAGGACAGAACTGTGCTCCCTCAATAACCTCCCAAGAGGACCATTACCTTTGTATTACTCCAATGCTGTTTACAAGTGTAAAACAACACAGCACTATCGTCTTCCAGTTGGACTGTAATTAATACTGGATCCCATCTAGGGTTTCTGATGGAAGATACAATCACAGCCTAAATTCTTCAACTCATTTCTCATAGCAGTGGTGTGGTTCAAACGCTGATTTTGTGTTTACATATTTTTCCTTGCCTCCGATATTCTTCCATCTTGACTATAAGGTCTTTCTGACTACACACAACCTTCCCTGATGTCTCAAGCCCTCATTCCATCTCAAGGACTTTAATTTGATAATTGTTGTTGCTGGTGGTGGTGATGGGTGTGTGTGTGTGTGTGAGTGTGTGTGTGTGTGTGTGTTTGTTGTTGTTTTGGCTTTGGTTTGGTTTGGTTTTGCCATGAAATGTTAAATACTCACAAGTTTAAAGAATAAGAACCAAGACACTTGGGGATGGTCTTAATTTGACTGCAACAGTGTTCACAATAGATTGCTAATTAGCTGGGTATAAAAGCCATACATGCTACATTCTTTCACGCTTATTGAGCACTTTGCATTATGTTTAGGTTCCAAAGCCACAATGTCATTCAAATCTGCACATCAATATATACCTGCTTTCTCTTCCATTAAAGAATGATTAAGAATCTCTCTTTAACCCCAAGTGTTTAGAATTTCGACAGTGATAGTATGTGGGAAGCCACAGCCCCAAGATGGTTCCTGGCTGGATGCCAGGTAGTTCACACTTAGCTGTAAACAAGCCTTATTTGAAAATGCTTGATGGATCTTCCTCCTCCTGTGGCCTATCCGGGATCACCAGGTGGCATGAGCTGATTGGGCTGTGAGCACATTTAAGGGCTTGCTGGGGCTGGGAGAGGCATAAGCTGATGAGAGAATCAGGGTAAGCTGATGAGAGAAGCAGAGTAAGCTGTTGAGAGAAGCAGAGTAAGCTGATGGGAGAAGCAGGGTAAGCTGATGAGAGATGCAGGGTAAGCTGATGGGAGAAGCAGCGGAAGCTGATGAGAGAAGCAGGGTAAGCTGATGAGAGAAGCAGAGTAAGCTGTTGAGAGAAGCAGAGTAAGCTGATGGGAGAAGCAGGGTAAGCTGATGAGAGAAGCAGGGTAAGCTGATGAGAGAAGCAGGGTAAGCTGATGGGAGAAGCAGCGGAAGCTGATGAGAGAAGCAGGGTAAGCTGATGGGAGAAGCAGGGTAAACTGATGGGAGAAGCAGGGTAAACTGATGGGAGAACCAGAAGCTGATGGGAGCAGAGGAAGCTGATGTACAAGGATCCTGAATAAACTGCTTGAAGAAGAGTCATGGTTGCGTGTTCCCTTGCTGGCTGAGGTAGGCGTGCAACAATAGTATATGTTAGAAATTGCATCCAGTACTTAATGATCTCATCTCCCATATCTCATGACCTTTATTTGTGGGAAATTGTACTCATTAAATCTTTAATAAAATTGCTCTGATGATGTTTTCTTCTTGTCCCTTGCAATGCTAAAGCAATGGCTTTATAGTACTTGAATTGGAGGTCTGCTTTCTCTCTTGTACTTCTCAGGGATCATTTCTGCTATTTTCTTTCATCGAATGTTTTATGTTTCTGTAGAATTTTTTTCTCATCATAGGATATTGTTTAAAATGTTATACTAGTTAAAATATTTTAGCAATTCTGGAGCTCAAATTCTCTTCTTTACTCAGTTTTATTTCCTGCTCCATTTTTTTTTTTTAATTATCATCTGCCCAAACACCAAAGATTAGCCTGAACTATGAGCTGAATGTATTCCAAAAGTAGTATCTTGCTTAAATCTTTGCCTTACCCTGGGCATAGACAATGTCTGCTAATTTCTCTCATTCCGATATAAAATTTCTCTATTAGGTCCATCACAGTTGGCTTATTAATTAAATTAATTAATTTAAAATCAACTTCTAGAATATTAGTTTCTAGAGGTCTCCTTAGAATATAAAACAAGCACAGCTATCATTCTAGGTTTAGAAACTACTATAGCTCGTAGTTCTAAGAATTGTAAATTTTATTTCACAGACCTTTTGGACTTACGCTCTCTTCTGCTGGGAGAAATTGCTTCAGCACAGATTAGCTCCTTCGGTCTCAGAACATGCCAGACTGTTTCTCAGCTCATTCACCCAAGTCAAGGGGGAAAGAAAATGTCATGACACAGGTGTGAGAAGACAGCAGGAGCCACCGGACTAGCTGTGACACTAGGTTTTGTGGGAGAGCCTGGAGGTGTCAGCTGTATGTTATACTAGCATCTCCCTTTTTCATGAAGTGGGTGACAATCCTTCCATTACAGAGTGTTAAGTGAACAATTAAGTATGCTGTTAGTGAACTCTGGGCTTCTAGGGGCTAGTGAAGTCTGTGAGTTTAAATCCTTCCTCTAACATTCACTTGACCTGTCTTAACAGTGTAGGATTCTGAGATTCTCAAAAGTATAAATGAAATTTCTAATATGAGACTCTACTATATGTATGAAAAATAGGTTAAACTTTGAATAAAAGAAAACATTTCTCAGTCTTTCAGAGTAAAGGTTACCAAATGGTATGGAATGTAGAAGCTCATTAACAGAAATCAGGACAAGACACACTACTCAAATAAATACCAGTTGCTGGAGCAATGGATTAGCAGGCAAGAATGCCTACCTCTCTTACAGAGGATCTGAGTTCAATGCCCAACACCATGTGTAACAGTTTACAACTGCCTATAGCTGCAGTTCTTGAGGGATGTGTAAAATAAATATGTTTTCATAACACGAAGTATGAATAAGAAAGAGTGAGTAAAGAAAGAGTTATAACAAGACGAAAACAAAACCACAAAACAGGAGCAGAATTTACTAGCAAACACACTCCTTTCCAGGTGCTGCTTAGAGCTGCATGCATGAACACTTAAGAAAAAGAAGTATATCAAGTATGTTTCATTTCATTAACTCAGACACATGCCACCTTGGTTTGTGTGCTCACTCTGATAGTGAACGATTATGATTGGAAAGATGCATGATTATTACTGTCTCAGTCTATTCATACAACACACACACACAAACACACACACACACACACACACACACACACACAACCTGAATAAAACCATACAATCTTTATGCATGTTACATGGCTGAAACGAACCATCAGAATGGAATATGAGATGGGAAATACATAAAGAAATACAGAACCATTATTCTGACTCCCTCAGTTACTGAAGGGAAACAAAGGGCTTATGACTTATTCAAAGTATCAGCAGACGAAACAGTCATGCTGTCTTTGCTTCTGGGCTCATTCCATGTGAGGACCACAGGTCACGAACTCTTCTGCACTCTGAGGGCCTCAATCCCATTATTTTCTCTTTGTATTTGAGCAGTAGTGGTAGATGCCAATTATAAAAAAATTATAGTATTAGCATCTTTTGCTTTTCTTTTTTCTTTTCTTTTTTTCTTTTTTTTTCTTTTTTTTTTTTTTTTTTTTTTTTTTTGAGACAGGGTTTCTCTGTGGCTTTGGAGCTTTGGAGCCTTGGACTCTGTCATGGAACTCACTCTGTAGACCAGCTGGTCTCAAACTCACAAAGATCCACCTGCCTCTGCCTTCTGAGTGCTGGGATTAAAGTCATATACGACCACTGCCGGTCTAGCACCTTCTAGTTTAGAAGTAAAGGGATAGTGAGGAAGACAGAAAACTCTATTTTTCTTTCATCTCAACCATCTTCACAGAATTTGGGACTTTTATTAATTGAAACCCAAACTTTTGCAATCAAAGGTCAATTTCACCCCCGCTTTCCTGACATTTTCCCTTGCAGATGACACGTAACCACAAGAAGCACAGGGGTGGGGCTTTTTGAGTGGGAAACCAGTGTCTATGTGGCTGTCATATATGAATCCAGGCTCATCACAGCTTACCAGAAAGGCAGCCTCACGTCAAGGTCATCTGGCCCTGGATATAAATCATCTTTAGCATATAAAATCTGAGTAGGAGGTGTAACTACCTTGAAGAACTGAGTGTGAAGGTAGGTGCCTGACTTTGTCCTTATCACAGAACAGCAAGCCCCCAGGGACCCATTAGGTAGAGCTATATGTTTGCTCTGAAGAAATATTTGCTTGGAGAGACGAAAACAGCTATGGACAGAGCATGATTTCTTAGCAGGCAGCCAAGAAGTTGCAGCAGAAGCTGTCCTTGCTGGAGTCCTTTATCCATGCCTTCTGAAGATGGAGAGAACACAGAATCTTTAAAGTAGCCATGCAAAATCCCTAGTAAGCAGGGCCTGGTTGCTGAAAATCAAATTCTCATTGCTAGAGTTAGAGTACAAAATGAGGATCTCTCACTTCTGCTTTCGGCATTCATGCTGCAGACCAGGAAACTCCTAACTTTTGTCTTACTGTTTCACCTTCACTTGGCCAGGTGAATGGAAACTAAAGCTGAGCAAAACCATCCTTTCTTATGTACACGAATAAAAATCCTGTCCGGTATACTCAGCTATCATTGGGGGGGGGGGACGTATCATGCCATTATTTTTTTTTTCTGGGTTCTTTCAAGAAAGAACAAGAGGAAAGATTAAAGAGTGATGAAAGAAACAAACAAGAAATACAGCACCAGGCTGAGCGAGATGTCTTCGTGGCTGAGCACTGGTCATGTAAACACAAGCACTGCAGTTCAGATCTCTAGAAACCATTTAAAGGGTTGTGTGCGCAGGATGACCCACTTGTATTTCCTAGCCAAGAATGGCAGGGATAGGAGATGCTGAGAGCAACCTGTGATGGCCACATCAGGGAGCTCGGGGTTTGATTGAGAGACCCTGATGCAACACATAAGGTGAAAGAGAGAGCTAGGATAACCACTGGCATCGATCTCAGCTGTCAACAAGCACAGGCACCCAGGTTGACAGGTACCTACAGAGGTGGGTTCACACACCGACGCACACCACAGACACGAGAATGGCATCGATCTCAGCTGTCAACAAGCACAGGCACCCAGGTTGACAGGTACCTACAGAGGTGGGTTCACACCGACGCACGCCACAGACACGAGAATGGAAAAGCAAAAACAAGGCAAACCATCACTGCATTCTTAATCTGGAGAAAGGCACACGGAGACAGCAGGGAGAGCGCACCATTGGCCACTGCACCAAACAAATGATGTGCCCTGGTGTCCTTAGTCTCATAGTGAGAGACACGATTCGTTTCCATCTGAGGAGAGGGATACTTAACCCAGCTTCTCTGAATTGCTCATTTCTCTTCAGGGCCGCTGGCTTCCAGGCAGCTAGGGGCCGTGTACCTCCAAATACCCTTCCTTTCATCTTTCACTAACAGCCGTGTCCGTCCTTCCATGACACTGCTGAGAGCAAGGACAAAGGAAGGAGGAGGGCGTGATTCTCATTTGGCTCTTTTAAGGATGAAGTTTTAGATAAGTTCGTGTCCTCATTCCAAGCCCCAGCTCACTCCAGTTCCAGAGAGTGCAATCGCCCTAAGCAGCAGATGACATTTACTGGATGCTGAGCTGAAGGAGTGCAGAGATACTGGGAGGGAAGGACCTTGGCCCACGAGATGTCTCCATTGCTAGCTGATGTCTTTCTCTGGGGCATCTCGTTGCTGTTTAATGCCCCGTCCCACGGTCACGCTGAGGAGGAGAAGAAATGGAAACTGCCCTAGGAAAGGCAGGGAGCTGTCTGCAGTGCTGCAAAAGATGATCACTTTTCCGAATTATCTGTGGGCTCCCTTTACTCAGAGTAATCTATTTGATGACATGTCATCATCAAATCATACTTCACATAGCCTTATTATCAGTTTAAAGTGCCCTTTCAGGGGGCTGGAGAAATAGTACCGTAACTAGGCGTGTGTGGTACTCTTCCAGTGAACCGCATTTTAGTTCCCAGCTCCACACTGAGGGGCCCATGGCTACCTAGAACTCTAGTTCCAGGCATCCTGTTCTGACTTCCAAGTGTACCTGCACGCAAGTGACACGCACGCACACCAATGCACACAGACTCAACAACAATAAAACAAAAATCAAAACGTTCTTTAAATCTTAAGTATATGGTAGAGAGGGTAATAATCTATCAGAGGTAAATATGACATATTTACAAAGGGTATGGGGATCTGAGACAGAAACAAGAGTTCAAGGGGAGAAAGAGATCACCAGGCATAAAGCAAGCCGTTACATGGTTATAGGTCAGTGCACTTTAGGGTCTATTTCCAAATTGTACCTGGCCTCACCTGGTTTTATATTATCTTAGATCATAAATTCTTAGACAGTGATCTGAGGATGTGCACAGGTTAGTGGGAAATTTTTAAAGGGCACTAAAATCCACTTGTTAGTCTTGAAATGTATGCCCAAGTTATACACACAGATGCGCAACTGTTTCTGGAGAGATTACTCATTCCATTAACACGGGGGAAAGAAAAAGAAAAAGAGAGGGGCGGGGAGAGAGTAAGTCAAAACAAACAAACAAACTGGGGTAGGAAAACACCTGAGGGCTGTAAAAAAAAAAAAAAAAAAAAAAAACGGTTCCACAGACAAAAGGACACCTGTTGCTCTTGCAGAGGACCTGGGTACCCAGAACTCACACAGTGGCTCACAACCACCCTTAACTCCTTCTTCTGTCCTCAGGGAGCAATAGGCATACACCCCGTGCACGCATATACATGCAAGCAAAACACTCATACACATAAAATGAAATAAATACCTCTACAAAAACGAAAAGACACAAGTCAGATGCCTGCGTATTCCTGTTCCCATTGGTGTAAGGTCTTTGAATCACACTTTCCCTCTCTGATTTTCCATAAAAAAAAAAAAAACATTCTAATTAACTTGATTTCCAGAGGCCTTTCCCACACCCAGCAGCATAGGACACCCGTGCATCTCCCACCTGTTTCAGGCTTGGTAAACATACAATCAGGCCAGACACTCTGGACAAAGGCCTCACTTGATCATGTTAATGAGTTTTCTTAGTCTCCCTAATGTGCAGTTCTGGGTGGGGCTCTCTTATAAGGTTTGAGATAGACAAACCCATCATTGGCTAGAGGGGTATACAGATTTTACTGCCACTGTGAGCCACAGAAACTTGATCACGCCATTATTGCCACCACAGGAGGAATATAAACAAAACGCTGTTTATATGTCCCCTCCGAACCCCCACCTGCTGACAGCAGATGAAATACGCCTTGTGCTTTGCCTCTGGAGGAATTGGTTCAAATTGTGACAGATTGCAGAAGGTAATAAATGTTGATATCTCGCCATAGCCTCAAAAATATTTTTTTTTCTACATCATTGTGCTTCCCTCTTGCACAAAGATGACAAACAACCAGTGTTTGAGAGACAAGGCTGTGTGAAGCTGCTTAACAGGGACACATACTGGACAGGATGGGGACAGAACTAAGGACACATGCAAGAAGGCCTGGGCAAGACGTACAGTTTATCTGGGACACAGGTGTCATAAGGTTAAGAGAATGATATATGATTAAACATTTACTTAGTTTAATTTTTCCTAGCAGTAAAACTATCACTCAAATTTGAACCTTATACAGGAATCAATGTGACATGGGGATAGGCACTGAGGGCTTGCTTACTACACCCACTCCATGACTCACAACCCCAAAATGTCATTTTTTTTTCCAAGTTGCTTCAACCCCACTATGCTAGGTGTTCTGTGTTGAATGCGCATCTTGAGTGATGCCTTGTCTTTGGTCCCATCACTCAGAATTCTGGCCGACTCAGCAGCCCTGGTCAGCTGTCACTCTGTGCTTCAGATGCTTACAGCAGTGACACCGTGCTCCTGCAGGGGTCTCCTGTGCCCTCCGGATTGCTGATAGGGGATTTTATTGCCTTAATAAAATGCCTGCTGTGATTTGTTACTGTTCATTTTGAGAACAGAGTGTCAGAGGCCAGAGTCATTACTTCCTGAGATGTGTGCAGAATTCACACTCCCCACCCCGGTTCCCTAAGAGGTGCCAAATGAACGAAGTAAAAACAGCTCACACAGTCCATGAGACTCAGGAGACACCCTGATGCAGAAACAAAACTGCAGGGACTCTTCTCAGGCCTGGGGCTTGGACCTGCCTCAGCTTGTATCCACTCAGATGCCCTCCCTCCCACGACACTTTACCTGCTGAGATTCCAGAACCTAGTCTTGTAATTTTTGTTTCTCCTGCCTCAACACTTCTAAAGGCCCAAACCTCAAAGGAACAAACTTTCCCAAGAATAAACTATTTTTCCCAGTACCTCCTTTGCCCTGGATGTTATTTCATCAGCAGCGAAATCTCCAAGTCTGGTTTTAACAGCCTCAGGAAACACAGCTACTGGAATTAATGCTGCATTCAACGTTGGCTCTGCTTTTTATTCTTGGCTGACTCTGAACAACCCACTGGGTTTCTCTGACTTTTGTTGTTTGTTTGTTTGTTGTTTTTGTCTGTGCTTGGGCCCACCATGCAGGGCTATACATGAACATAAGGGCATTAGCTCTCAGGACAGGGCCCAGACACAGCAGGCACTCAGATATCACGGCTTCCCTTATTTAAGAACAAAATTGTTGGCAACTTCTAGACCTATAAACTTTCTAAGTAGACTCTCAGTGAATCATCGCCAGATTCTAATTTCTACAATGATGTGAGAACACAGAAAATATTTCTCTATCATGCAATTTTATCAGTTAATCTACCGACGATTCATTTAAACACAATAACTAGACTGAAAATATACATTGTCTGAATTTCCATTCTGAATCTTCCCATCTGCAGCCCAAGGGACTCAGGCTACCACATGCGGCTGAGGGCAGCTGTGAACATGGCCCAACCCAAAACCTGTGAACTTACTTACAATATTATGAGATTTTTTAAAATTTTGTTTATTTTGGTTTTGTTTTACAATTCTGTTACACAGTTGTCAAGTGTAAACTTTGCAGATGATGACTTTGTGTGGCCATGTCAACAGGTTGGACACAAGAAATGGTCAGTCTAGACTACCATCCACAGCATTACAAACTGAAATACTTGTCACTTGATTGCAAAATTACCAACACTGTGCTTTGAAATCCACCATGATAAATTTACTTTTGACTATAGCTTCTGGTAAAGGGGGCCTCACAAATGGAAACACAGTTGTTGTTGTTGTTGTAAGAGCAAGGGAGGAAAGTTCATTCATTCTTACAAACTTCAAATTCATGCAGCGAGGTTTGTCAAGGTGTTTCTCAGTAGACACTACACAATCAATGCTGAAAGCCCAAATACGTCCTATTGCTGCCTCTCCCTGCACGGGCATCTTACGCACGCCGGGACCCACCCTGCCTCTTCTGCTCTTCAAGGTCATCATAAGCATGTCGGGACCCACTCTGCCTCTTGTCTCATCTGAATCTCACCTTTTTTGGATCTTGTCTTAGTTTGAAGAACATGTTTTACTTGTGGTATTATTTCTGCTTTAGTTTTAACGTTGAAAGCATTTCACTGGAGACTATGGAGGTGGCTCTGTGGGTGAGGGACTATGGAGGTGGCTCTGTGGGTGAGGGACTATGGAGGTGGCTCTGTGGGTGAGGGACTATGGAGGTGGCTCTGTGCTTGGAGGTACTTGGTACTCTTGTAAGTGGACTGGAGTTTGGTTCTCAGCACTCAATACGGGCAGCTCACTACTGCCTGTAACTCCACCCGCTGGGGTTTGACACCCCACGCCCTCCTGCCCTCGGTAGGCATTGCGTTCACCTGTACACGTCCAGACTCAGACATACCCCAGGTAATTCTGCACTTTAAAATGTCACATTAAATTGGATTGTACCTTAATCACAGAGGGATTGGGGTACTCATTTAAATTTTTACCTAAGCTGAGACCTCCATCTCCCTGACCCTTGCTTAGATGATACTATGGTCCCCAAAGAAAATTCAAACCTCAACTGTTTCTATTCGCTTTCCTCTTCCTGGGATTCTTTACTATTTACTTGTTATTTATTGTTATTATAAGGAGTTACATGTGCATTTAGAGGGAGGCCATTAATCCCTCATATGGAAACAAATACAGCCAGCTGTGTTTTCAGAGGAAGAATTCTGAGAACTACACAAACAGCTCACAGCTTCAGTGGACTCCCTCAGTCCCTCCCTCCCTAAGTACTCTCTCCAACCCTCCCTTCTCTGCCCCTCTTCCAGGGTGCCAGGTAGGCCAGGCTCACCTCAAACTCTCAATATAGCCAAGGAGAATTTAATATTCTGAACTTCCTGCTTCCAAGTCCCCTAACTGGATTTCAGGGCTGTGGATGTCAGGCTGTGGACCTCAGGCTGTGGATGTCAGGAGTGTGGATCTCAGGCTGTGGATGTCAGGGCTGTGGGTCTCAGGCTGTGGATGTCAGGCTGTGGACCTCAGGCTGTGGATGTCAGGAGTGTGGGTCTCAGGCTGTGGGTCTCAGGCTGTGGACCTCAGGCTGTGGACCTCAGGCTGTGGATCTCAGGCTGTGGATGTCAGGGCTGTGTGTCAGGAGTGTGGATGTCAGGGCTGTGGGTCTCAGGCTGTGGATGTCAGGAGTGTGGATCTCAGGCTGTGGATGTCAGGAGTGTGGATCTCAGGCTGTGGATGTCAGGGCTGTGGGTCTCAGGCTGTGGATCTCAGGAGTGTGGACCTCAGGCTGTGGATGTCAGGCTATGAATGTCAGGAGTGTGGACCTCAGGCTTTGGATCTCAGGCTGAGGACCTCAGGCTGTGGATGTCAGGCTGTGGATGTCAGGGCTGTGGATGTCAGGCTGTGGATGTCAGGAGTGTGGATCTCAGGCTGTGGATGTCAGGCTGTGGACCTCAGGCTGTGGATGTCAGGAGTGTGGATCTCAGGCTGTGGATGTCAGGGCTGTGGGTCTCAGGCTGTGGATCTCAGGAGTGTGGACCTCAGGCTGTGGATGTCAGGCTGTGAATGTCAGGAGTGTGGACCTCAGGCTTTGGATCTCAGGCTGAGGACCTCAGGCTGTGGATGTCAGGCTGTGGATGTCAGGGCTGTGGATGTCAGGCTGTGGATGTCAGGAGTGTGGATCTCAGGCTGTGGATGTCAGGGCTGTGGACCTCAGGCTGTGGATGTCAGGAGTGTGGATCTCAGGCTGTGGATGTCAGGGCTGTGGACCTCAGGCTGTGGATGTCAGGAGTGTGGATCTCAGGCTGTGGATGTCAGGGCTGTGGGTCTCAGGCTGTGGATGTCAGGAGTGTGGATCTCAGGCTGTGGATGTCAGGCTGTGGATGTCAGGCTGTGGATCTCAGGCTGTAGATGTCAGGGCTGTGGATCTCAGGCTGTGGACCTCAGGCTGTGGACGTCAGGCTGTGGATGTCAGGCTGTGGATCTCTGGGCTGTGGATGTCAGGCTGTGGATCTCAGGCTGTGGATCTCAGGGATGTGTGTCAGGAGTGTGGATCTCAGGCTGTGGGTCTCAGGCTGTGGATGTCAGGAGTGTGGACCTCAGGCTGTGGATCTCAGGCTGTGGATCTCAGGCTGTGGATTGCCAGGCTGCACTGCTGCACTGCTTTCACACTGTGCTGGAGATTAAGCCCAAACAGTGCAGGCTCCTTGAGCCCTCTGTCACCTGAGCTTCCTCACTAGTGTCCACCTTTTTTTTTTCCTGAAATGGCATTGAATAACAAATACCACAGCAGAGCCCTCTGCCTGCATTTCAGTTAATTCTAACCCCCTTTAAAGGTGGGGCATTTCCTTCACTTCCAGATAAGATCAGGGAGGAGGAACTTCTGCTGCCCCCTGAGGTTATAAAACTAACATTCTGAATCCCAGATTGGTGGGATTTTTATGGCATCTGGTAATCTGAGAGGCACTGCTGGCCAGGCTCTCTCCCTTCATTAGATAGCACCATAGGAGCCATATGTTGGGGATGGGCGGAAGACAATTTTCGTTTATATTAAGTTAATTCCCTCTACAACTAAATTGTTTGCCAGCTCCTAGCCACAGCGTCTCTAATCCCCAGAAAGCACACACACACCGTATGCTGCGGCAAGGCTCAGGGCCTACCAGACACATCTTCCCATGGGGACTTCGTGGTATGCAACTTCATATCAAATATCCTCTCAGCTGAGATCAGGAAGAGGCAAATCATTTTTTTGATCAAACAGCATGACGCTTTTAAATAGGTAGAGATTACACATTACATTTTTACCGCTGAACGTCTCAATAAAGATACCATAAACAGAAATCCACACATATAACAAATCATACTTAACTGTGGCTGGTGTCTGATTTATCTGAGATTATAAATTATTGAAACGTGTGACTGTGGTCCTGGAATGGAGCCCAGACCAAGAAATGTAAAACTTATTTTCTTTTTAATAGAAGAAAAAGAACACCATCTCATCTCTCCTGTCCCTATGTCCTTTTGAAGCTTCGTTTTAAAGCATCCTAAGTGGAGGTCGAAATGCAGTCAGACGGATCCCCCTTAGCTGTCACTGTACTTTAAAACAGCTAAAGTTTTCCCGGTTTCCCACACAGTGGGGTGACATGAATGACAAGAACAGCGCACCCACATTAATCACGCTTTTCTCCCAGGCAGGTTTGTTTCCTTGCGCCTACGCAATGGGACAATGCAGAAAGGCACCCGACGCTTCCATTGCGTCATTAAGGAAAAAGTCCCATTTAGAGAGGACTCAAATATGACCATGCAGGGACAGCTCAGAACTGTAGGAAAGCAAAGTTATGCTTTGCAAAACCCTCATCTGAAGAGTGGAATTCCCTGAAAGTTACTCTGAACATCTGTGAAATTTTAATGCAATGATTCTCGGTCCTAAATTTTAAGTTTCGAAGCTCACTAAAATAGTGCTGATTCTCTCCTTCATCCATCATTTCTTGACCCCTTCCTCCCTCTGTTTGGTCTTTTCCACATGCGCATGCTGGAGGGGTGCGCTACATGTCCCCTCATATTCAATCTCTCACTGGCAGATGAATAGCTTCACTTAGGCCAGTGGTGGTTTTTCGCCTAAGATCAAATCAGGCTGGTGTGACAGGGAACACCATTTTCACATAATGGCGTCATGAGTTGCTAACTGCCAGTCAGTGTTCACATCAGACTATAAATTATTCTGAAAGTTTGCTTCTTTAAAGTTCCAGCTTCCTATGTGTTACATGACCGCGCACGTCCACAAGTACAGTTAGTTCATCGGGAAACTGTAGCAGGGAACTCAATACCCTCCGACACTTGGCCACTTTCCCATTTAAACGAAAGCTGTGCCCTCTTCTAAGGGCACAAAGAATCAAAGCCAGAGTCTGCTTTAAAACAAAGCAGAAGCCATGCTGCCCTTCGTACAAGGGAAGAGCTCTTTGGCGACCCGGGTCTGGGGCTGAATACGAAGAGCTGCTGCTTGAAGATGTCTATCAAATTTCACTCGGTGCCTTCCTGCTTAACTAACACAGGGGGGGGCTGCCTGAATTTCAGAGAGAGCTGTTATCCGCTCCTGCTGCCTATGGCGATCAGAACAAACACATTATTGCTAGCCCTGGTCCCAAGATGAGGACTGACAGCTCTTTAAATCAAGAGGAGCGAGTCCCACCAGAAACATGGAAAGACTGTCCCATCAGAGGACTCAGGAGCTGCTGCATCGTGCACAGGGGCACTTCGCATACACAGGACACGGTGAGTGGCAAAGGTGACAGCATCCTTCTAGGGAGTGGGGAGAAGTGCTTCGCCGCATGGTCTCAGAGAAGAGACAGGCAGATGCTTGAGATGGATGGGAGGTGCAGAGGGAAAGGCAATTGAGGAAGATACTGGGCGTGATACTGACTGGAATCAAAGGATGTTATTGAACTTGGGTGGTAATGGATGCATGTTGATTAAATTCAATAATAAAGAGACAGGTGACCAGAATGTGGCTTGGAGCAATGAACTTTATAAACAACGTGGAGAGTACATATTAAGGGAAAATTTACAGGTAACGCAGAGAACTTCCTAAGAACTGGGGAACTAAAGCAAACTGTAGGGTACTGAAGGCAAACTTTGGAGAACTGACTGAATGCTGAGGATGAAAAACAAGTAATTTCAAATAGAGATTCTTCTTTGATCTTGAGAAATGAAAAGTGGTACTAAGACAAATAAGTACTCCAGCAAGATGACTAGATGCCTAATTCTGGATCCAGATTCAGTTTAAAATGACCTTCGACATGGAGGAGATTGGCTTCTCTTAGCCTTATTTTCAAATCTATAAATAGATATAATTCCAACTGCACAATGATATTTGAGACTGAAAAGTTAATTAAGATAAACCACACAGGAGATTCAAACAATCACACAATAATTTCTAGTAATTATTATTATGAGAAAAACAAGAAAAAAATGTATCAGATGGGTATGGTTTCAATGCAATGGATTACAATACTGTGTGAAATCTGAAAGATTACCTGGAAAATGAGAAGTTTAGAGAAGGTTCTGGAGAGATGGTCTGGAGGCTAAGAACAAGTGTTACTCTTGCAGAGTACCCAAGTTTGATTCCCAGCACCCACATTTGCTGGCTCAAAATTGCCTGTAACTCCAGGTCCAGGGGATCTGACACTTCTGGCCTCTTTGAGCACCTCTACTCATATGCACATGCCCAAATGCACACACACACATGCACGCACACACACATGCATGCATGCACATAAACAAGCGCACACACACACACACCTACACATGTACAGAACACATGCACATACACATACAATTAAAAAAATTATAATACAGCTCTAAAATCCACAAAGAACCAGTGACAGCAACTATGGCTGATATCCCAAAAACCAGAAAACAAACCAAGCCATGCATTCTTTATATGTGACTTTTTTTTTCATTGTTCTCTCTTTATCCTATTAAAGGTTTGCTGTGTTAATGAAGATTTTACTTATGCTTTTCTGTGAATTTTGTCTGCACCATAGCAGTTCTATACCTGTCTATAACTGTCCAGAGCCAGGGATCTGCACAACCCTGCTGACGCAGCCATGATACACTGACTTGACACCTCCGGAAGACAAGGACCAGTTGCATCTACATGTACCTTGGGCTCATCTGGGGCTGAGAGCATCTTCCTAAGTGTCAAGTCTAATTTAGGTAAAAACTCTTCCCAGGCATTGGCAAGGGACTATGCTTTCAATTAAAGAGTCATGAGGAAGAACAAGCATAGCCATGTTTAGCAGAAAAGTCATTCAGTATAAGGAAAGAATTTTAGTGTATTAAGGCTGCTTGGATACAAGGAGATATTAATTTCCAAGTCAAGTATGGGTGTAGAGTTTGGAAAGCATTTAGCTTAGATGTACAAGCTGGTGAGTCGTCTGCTTAGGTGGTGATAATTGGTGACTCAGAAGAACTAATGAAAGTCCATAAACAGAATGAGCACATGAAGACAGCATTGAACTTGGGTCAGTTTTCTCATGGCTAAGATCTGACTTCTTGTATTATCTCCACGAGAAACGTTTTCCTTGACCTCAATTACCTCAGGGCACAGAGTGTTGTGCAAGTTAGCACAGACCACAGAGACCAATCCAAAATAATAAATACCACATTGAAAACGAAAAGGCTGCCTTTTCTACCAACAGTGAACGCAAAACTATACAATGGAAGGACCGAAGTCACATTCTTGGAGGCTTCGGTGCATGCACCGAAGTTCTTATTAGGAACCCAAAGAAGACACCGTCCTATTGAACAGCACCAATGTCCACAGGGAGGGAAAAACCCAGTGCTCCAGGGCCTGAGCCACACCCATAGCTTATTTGTCAGTAGAGTCATGGGAAGTCATGGGAATGAGGCTTGGGAAAACAGAAAACCTGTGTTTTCATCTTCTCGTCTTTTCATCGACCCGTATTCTCCTCGTTTGGAAGATGAGAAACATCTCTGAAGTAGGAGTAAGGGGCCTAGAGTGTACCATTTTGTACCTGTCCTCTCCAAAATGAGTAATTTTACTAGATGTTTGTGTTGTGGCTGTGACAAGATACCTAATAGGAAGACACATGAAAGAGGAAGGGTTTGGCTCAGCTCACAGTTCAAAGGGATACAGTTCATCATGGCGGGGGAATACTGGTGGAAGGAGCTGAAGGCAGCTGGTCACACCAGGCCCACGCTCAGGAAGCGGCAAGAGAATGAGGAAGACTTCTGTTCAGTATGATATTTCCTATTTACTCAGCCATAGACAGAGTGCATCAAATGGTGCCTCCCATGTTCGGGTGGACCTTCCTAGCTCAGTTAACACACTCAGTGAAACCCGTTGTAGACAAGCAACATAAAGCACCACAATAATAAAGGGATTCTCCAAAAACGAGAATTTGATACCCTGACAGATAGTGAGGATCCATATGGGAAGGCCCTTAGTCTAAACTTCAGGTGTCCCCGATGCAAATGTTAGTACCAGATAAAGAACTTTGCAGAGAAAAAGGCACTAAATTAACCCTAGCTGTGGACCAGGTGGGCTGCATGAAGAGGGACTAAGTCTCTATTATTCTCCATCGTTGTGACTTTCATTTTACATAAGATGACTTGGTCACAAAAGCTGCCATCCCACAGTGCAAGGCATCATAGCAAGCCCCCTGGGACAGGCAGTTAGTTATACATTTGATTTCATAAACACAGCTCAAGATCTTGTGGCTTCAGTTTGCCTGTGTGACAGCATATAAAGACAGTGTAGATCTGAGAGACACATCAGAAAATCCAATCTCGCATTAATTATTTTCTTATGGGCCCACATGCTCAAAGAGTTACTTATGAAGTCTCTGAACTGTTTTTATTCTGGCCCCTAAATTCTATATGAAAGCAACTGACTGAAGGATAACAAGAATAAAATCATCCAGCCAGATTGTTTTGAGCATGTGACCCTACTAAAAGGAAACTGCATCAGGCAAATTTGGAAATATTGTGTCCTGAAGTATTGTGTGCAGCCTCGTTTACTCCCGACAGTAGCCACTCTCCAGTGCATGCTGGAGAAGGGAAGAAGTTGAAAGTCACATACCAACATGGATGGGACAATATCACGAGACCCCACCCCTAGATGAAGAGATTCAGGCAATGTAATATGTGTGTGTATGTATGTAAGTATTTGCACACATTATCAATAATTAAAGAAGGTGCCTTAAGTTGGAGAAGGAATGGGAGCCACAGAAAGAGTTGATATAAAATTCTAAAAACTATAAAAGAATAAAATTGAAAGTTACATGTCTCTTATGAAACCTAAAGGTCATCAAGACGTCTCAAGTAATACAGCTGATTAGAAATAAGCATTTTCTGGCAGATTTGGAAGCAAGAATGAAGGACAGCCTTTGTCTGACACCGATGAACAGAAAATACTCACTCTGTAGATAGTGGCAACCTATCAACAACTATTCTTAGCTTTCCACAGCAAGGAGGGAGCTGGAAAGGATGGGGACACTTGAATGTTGAGCCCACAGACCAATCTTAACAACTGTTCTCAGTTTTAGAAAAATGCCCACTTCCTCTACCAAGGTGCACATTGTTTTTCTAAAGTTCTCTATCTATTTGATACTGTATTCTAACACTCTTTAGTTTTTACTATGGATGTGTCTCTCCCTCGGGCCTTATGGTTCACACAAAAGTATCTACCAATGCCATTTAATCTAATCCATACATCCAGAGGCAATCAAGACAACATTATTTGGAAGAACCCGATAGTTGTTTTAAACCTACCGAGAAAATCAGTGTGTGAGGCCAGATGTTTGGGCCAATATTTCACCAGCAGGAGAAAGCTGACTTATCTTCAAGTTATCTCAGATGAAAATAGGTAAGAGAAAAAGACTGATCACCTCTTTCTGGCTATGCCTTGACATTGGGTCACTACCATGGGAATGTCAATCAGTGGAATGCAAATCACATTTTTGTTGATGGAACTTTGGGATGGATTCTCCTACTAAGGAGGCACCTGTATTTGGAATGCACAGAGAGTTGCTCTATGACCCTATCTATAATAGCCAATATCTATATAGAGACCCCAAGATAGTCATTGAATCCTGGGGAGACCCCTACTCTGTGTGATAAGAGATTGATTTCCCACTGGTCTGTGAAAGGAGAGGAAGGGACATAAAATGGGGTTTTTAATATACAGTAACAAAAACAAATTCTGTGTGGTACGATTTGCCATCCATATTAGAAGCAAAGGACACACTTCACAGTAGACCAGCCACCTCTGACCATACCGTGTCAATGCCTTCTCTATAGTTGTAGGCAGCTGATGACTATACTACTCAATTCCTTAGGACTCAGTCAGTATCAATGAGGCCAGACGATTCTTAACTCTCTCATCTTCACATTGTGCTCTGATCAAGAATTGCCGTGCTCAGCTCTGTCTCAGGGTGACTTCAGAACTGAGGGGAGGTTTCCAGACACTCCAGGAGGCTCTAAATGTTGCTGATATAGCACGCAAGGAAGGATCTTTTCGTGATGATGTCTGCTTATGCTCAAGCGGGTACTTCAAAGTATTCCTCCTATTATGTGAGATGATGTTAGAATTCATGGTAGCACACAGGCCATCGTTATAGAAAGGTGAATTTTAAAAGTAGGAACTTACAGTCAGGGAGACAGCTTTGGTAGTAAATTGCTGGCTGTATGAACCCAGGGAGCTGAATTTGATTCCCAGAATTTATGTAAAAACTCCCTTGTGTCGTAGTGTATACCTATAACCCCAATACCAGGAGGGTAGAGCAGAGAATTCCTAAGATTTTAGGCCAGTGATGCTAATCTACTTAGGCTAGTAGAGACTCCACTTTGAGGAAAAAGTGGGTGGGGTCCAAGGAACAATCCCAGCGCTTGTATTCTGTCCTCCCCTCACAACAAATAAATGAAATAAAAGTTTAAATGGGGATTTCCAGTGCATTTGGATCTTCTTCAGTTCATATTTTCCTTCTTGTCCTTGGCTTTTGCTCTCCATGGGCATGTGGGGACCTATCATTCAGGAGAGACGGGAGGGGTCACAAGGCAAGAACACGTAAGTGTGTAGGTCTCACGGATTCACAACTGAAAATTTCGACAATTCCCCGTTGGAAAAGCAGATTCTGTGAGAAAACGGGAATCATTAAATTTCTTCTTGTAAAAGGAAGCTTGCTTGGCCTTGCATCTTCTATAAGGATGACAGGCAGATGGTACTGAAGTGATGCTTAAAGTACAGGAAGAGATCAGAGGGGAATTCTCCAAGCACAGCTGTCAGATCAGGTCAGTGTAGATCCCCTCTGCATACCAGGATGCATAGCTGAAGACCCAAGGAACCCAACCATGTCACCGGCCACTTCTTGACAGATGGAAGAACCAACAGGAAGGCCCAATGAATTATCTAAGGCTGCACCTGCTCTTTGGAAGTCTAGATATAAATGTTTAATGCAGGTGTTATATTTGAAGATCATCTCAAAGATTTAAGTGGAAGCCTGACTCTTTTCCTGTTTTAAAAACATTAAAGGGAAGGGAAGGTAGGGAATGCGAACTGTACAGAAAACATACACCATGCCCAAGGCACAGCTCGGCACCCACTTGCTAAACTGCTTGTTTCCTCATCAACACAGTAGAAAGGATTACTCTGTATACCGCGTGTTATACATTGGGATCAAAGATACTGTAAGTCTACAAATTGTTGGGAGCATATCATGAATGCTTTTGCATCCGCTGATCTCCAGAGAAACCAGGAAGGTTAAGCATACATGATTGTCTTTCCAATGGGAACGGTAAAAACCTATTCTTCCAACCAGAAAGCTAAGAATTGGAAGTGATGAAGTGTCTGGTGATCTGTGTTATCTGTTGAGCGAGGCCATACCAATCTCCTACAAACAAGACTGGGGGTGGGTAGCAATCTAAATGACCCTGGTAGCCAGAGGCTCCCCCAAGCTCCCATAACCAAGACCAGAGATGGCTAATAACCCAGATGACCTCAACACTATTTGTATGATCAAAACCAAATCAGACCTTTAGGCTCTGAAGCTAGTACAGGTAGCCTGTCCCTAAAACCCCATCTTCTTGGAAGAAATAACACATACCACGAGTAGACTGTCAATGTAATTATGTTTTCTTGTGCAATGGGGATTGTATTACACCAGGAAACTTTCTCCAAATTTTAAATACACAGGGAATAAACTGCCTGCTATTAGACTCCCTGAAGTCAGACCCAGGTTGGCGAAGTGAATCTGTACCAGGGTTACATTCTTATCTCCTCACATGGTTTGAAGCCCCCCTCAACAAATATCATTAAAAGATGGAGACAGGACTCCACACATATGCACACAGACCACCTACACATACACACACATATGCAAATACACATACATATATAGGCATGTATATATATACATGTAGTATATATATATATATATATATATATGTATATGTACACCTACCACACACACACACACACACACACACACACACACACACACACACACAGGTGCATACATACACACCACATACACCTATACCCACCCCCACACACATCTCTTATCTCTCTGTGTGTATCTGTGTAGTTTGTTGCTCAAGCAATTTTTTTTAAGAACTTAGAAAAAAAAGTTGTCTTTTCATATTTGTCAAAGTAGTAAAATCTTCCCAACTGCCCTTTTTAGCTCTTTCTTTCTTTCTGGATTCTTAGAATGACTTTATGATTTCTAAATGACTTATATCACCCAAAATATATATTCTTGCTCCCAGGGAAGCTCAGACCAAAGGACTTACATTATCAACCGATAAAAATCTTTTACGTTCCCACTGAAAAGACAGTTTGTATTTTCTATTAAAATTGCTTTATGGCAAGGATGTTTCAGATTTTAACAGCCAGTGTTATAGAAAGGGTTATATAATTTAAGTAGAAAGAATGGAATAAAACTGAATGTGGTGTCTTTCATTGCCATATTCTTTCTGTAGCTGTGACATTCAAAGGCACACTGTCAATTTGTCATTGTTGCCATCCACGGCATCTGAAATGTCTTATTTTCTGTTTGACTGACACGGGTCCTTTTAATATCCCCTCCACACTCTGGCACCCTGTCTTTCTGTGCCTTCTGACGTTGATGCTGTAACCATCGTCCTGGCACCATGGTGACCGTGGATCATTCACTCTGAGACCAGTGGACAGAACCAGTACAATCCTACAAAACTGAAGAGGGTGAAAGCTAATGTGCTAACGGAATGGGGCAGTCTGAATTGCTTGACACCGGTGGCATGAGTAAAAGGTGCCACCAAATCAAGAAATAGATAGCAATATAGAGAACATCAGGTACTCACTGACGTCAGCCATGACTTGGAACTCACAGGAAGACTATGAATAGAGGGGAGGGCCTACATGAGCCAACATGAACATGACATTTGGGAGTTAGGGACAAACACAAAAGATGGCATTAATGTGGATAAACTTGGGTTTATCACTTGAATACTGGAAAGCTGCCATGCGGAGGGACTACATCTTCCTAATTGGTTCCACACTGAAGAACTAAAACCAGTAGCTAAGTAAAGAGTCAGGCTTCAGAGGAATACAAGGAGCCACTGTAAAAGTCAGATGCCACAGGCCAGTGCAACGGAAGGCCACTTGACAGAGAATCAACAACAACAAAGGAACCAACAGGTCAGAACCTACGATTTCATAGAGAACAGCAGGTCGGAAAGGTGGAGAGGGTGCTGTGCCTCCATTGGAAAAGGTAACTTTCTTGATGAATTACAAGAACTAAGGGTGGCCTTCTTGGTAGAAAACAAAAGAACAGATCAAAATTACAGGAAAATAGATGTGTCTTTAAAACAATATCCAATCACAAAGCAATCTGTCAATGACGTGCGCAGAAATATCTCATATTTGCATAGATATTCTATCTGTGGAATTTTAAATACATTAGCAATGCCGCACTGGCTTAGCAGCTAAGAGTACTGGGTGTTCTTGTAGAGAATCAAACTCTATTCCCAGCACGTGCATAGGGGGCTCCCACACATCTCTAACTTCAGTTCCAGGAGACTCAAGCCCTTTCCAGGCTACTACAGGCACCAAGCATGCAAGCAGCACACAGACACATGTGCAGGAAAAAAATCCATATACATAAAATACATCTCTTTACTAATACTAAGAAATCATGAGGTATAAAAGTGGACCAGCCCAGGCTGAAAACAACTGACATGGCCTTTCCTTTACTTAAGACCACTGTCCCCATTTTTCCTATTATCAGCATCATATTTGGTCCTTGCCAATAGCACCGTCTATTACCAGCAACATCTTTGACAGAGGAGAGATATTTCTTAGTAACACAACTGTAGAGTTTTGCTTTTTATTTTCAATGTAGCCTTTGCAGGTAGATCATATAAATTTACAACACTGACCTGCAGTACCTACCTAGCCACTGAGTGAATTATTTAGTATCTCTCTTTTTGTTCTTATAGGCACAGCTGGGAAAAAAAATATGTTTATGTGCATTGTATTTCTGAATTCAGCACATAAGCACAAATACTTACATTCAAATCTATCAGACAACATGCGTGAATGGTTAGAACGAGAATGGTCCCTATGGGCTCATATATTTGAGTGGTTGATCCTCGGTTGGTAAAACTATTTTGGAAGGGTTAATGTTACAGCAGGTTTCCCCGCCGGCTGCCGCTGGTTCTGCCGCCATTGTCCTGCAACCACATGTGCCCCAAATAACACTCAGAGACTCTGTATTTGATACAATCCTGTTGGCCAGTTACCATTATTGTTAATGGGCTAGCTCTGCCTTAATCATTAACCCATTTCTACTTATCTAAGTATTTCCACGTGGTCGTCTTATCGGGGAGCAGCGCGGCAGGCGTCCTGCTCCTTCCCCGGGCTACATCTCGACTCCGCCTTCCCACTTCCTCTTTCCTTCTCCTGGTCTCCTAGCCCCGCCTATCTAGCTATCTCATTGGCCACAGAGCTTTATTAACCAGTATGAGAAACATATTTACAGAATCACATCTCCCATCAGGTTAAAGGCTGTGGCTTTGTTGGAGGAGTGTGTCACTGATGGTGGGCTTTGAGGTTTCAAAAAGACTGACCCACACCATTCCTGTCGTTGCTTCCTATGTTCAGATCAGGATGTGAGCTCTCAGAAGCTCCTGCTGCCATACCTTACATACCAGTGGCATCTGTTATGTAAGAGCCATGTGAGACACTGTGATGGAAACACACAGTGACATTGTACAGCGCATTGGATGAACCAAAAGACTTTAATTCATCTGAAAACATATATAAACCAAATGGGGAGATATATAGGATTGTACCACCTACAGATTATAGATCTATGCCCCCCCCCCGCCACGGAATAGAAACCCATGTCTAATGGAACATATTCAAGTATGAAAACACACGTGATGTACTCAAAGGTTGTACGTGGGAGTGCGGAAAGAGAATATTGCTGAGAAACAGAATGTATTGAATAAGCAGGAGCAAGCATGCACAATGATGGCCAGTGGTGTGCGGGACCTGAGGGTGATGATTTGCTACCCCTGTACTAATACAGGTAAGTGCGACTCGAGCCTTTCTCTCAAGCCAGGTCATCTGTCTTTTCCAGGCATGCCCTGCAGTTACAGGGTAGGGAATTTCACCCACATTTCTGTGCCTACAATACTTCTCTTCTCGAGGTAGATACCTCTGAGTTACTCTTTAAGATTAGAGCCACGTGACTGTCATTTACATCCCCTGTCTAAAACCTTACCCAGATTCTTTATGCTCTCCTACGCAACTGATGGCTCTCGTGCCGTGTATTAATAATGATTGAACGTGTCTTTCCCATCCCCCTTGGCATCTGGTGGTCTGGATGTGTTAACATAATTTATATAGAAAGCACTCGCCATGTGTGAACGCCGATAGTGGTCTCATCACTGCCTTGTCATTGTTCTCTCAATACACTTCAGGAAATAAGCCATGTGTGGGACAGACCAATATCGTCAGCTCTGTCCTTGCTGCTGCCAACTCCTGTGGATTTGAGTCTTCAGAAATTATCTGTTTCTGCCCTGTAACTGGCTTTCTGAAACCATTTGCTTTTAGCTCAGTGAGCCAGACTGGTGTATGTGTAATTTGTTTCATATGGATGCTTTAAGAAAGGCTACCAATGTGGCCAGGCCAATTCAACTGATGGTTATGGGAAATCTCTTTAGAAAGTAGCTGCACCCACAGCCACCTCCTATGATCTTCGTTCCCTGTAGACTTTTCTCCCACTGTGTGTGATGGTCAAGTCCATGGGAATGGCTGCCCAGAGTACGGAGATCTTGATGACAAGCCACCAGGGCAAAAAGTCATCTATGTGATGAGGGCAGTTTTGCCTACAGCTCATACAAGTGAAAATTGCTCCAGGCAAACCTCCAGCTACTTGCTACTCTGATCGAAGGCAGTGCCGAAAGACATTTAATGTGCCCATGGATTGATCTGATCTCTTTAGTCTCGCAGTCATCTTAGCTGATGTTTCTGTTTGTTTTTCTTAATCAATAAATTCTCAAACGTGGTTGATTTTGAGGATTGATTGTGGCTTTTCTGTTAACTTCTTTCAAGTCCCTTCTTCATATTTGAGACTCAATTCAGGTGTGATTTTCAGAGAGACCAATGTAATTTCCACAGATGTCAGAAAGTAGAATTACTCCTTTAATATTTCATGGCCTCCTAAGGTTCTATGCTCCATGGCACGGCCTGTGTTATTTCTCCTATGGTATTGAATGACAGAAAAATTACTGTTACTACAGTAATAGATATGATTCCAATCTGTCATGGATAAATTCTGTTAGAGGGAGGCACACGCTCTAGTCTTTATAGGCAAAGATAGAAGTAATTTTTAGATTTCTCATCCCTAAACTGAAACGCTATCTTCTTTCTATGCCTTTTACTTGGTTAAAGGTAAGTTTACAAGTCAGAAGGAATATTTAGTCACTTTTCGGAAAACAACTTCAGAATCTATTTTGTCTGCCTCCAGAAGGGACAATGGTCAATTCCTCAACTCAACTGTGTTTCGGTTCAAACCAGCTCCCTTCTGTTATGAGCACAGAGCCGGCCTCATCCTGACACTCAGTCTCCCGGGGCCTGAGGGTTCTATCGGCATGGAGAATGGAGAGCAGGAAGCTGCAGCATCAAGAACCAAGCACCCAGGGTCCTGTCATATGGCTGCTTCTCCCTCACCCTTTGTTCACATTCCTGTGTGCGTGCTCACCTTTCTCGCTGCTCACATCCAAGGGTGGGATGATTTTTGAGCACACACCATGAAACTATTTCCCCATTTTGACTGTTTCCAAACAAAGTAGTAAAAATAGAAATTATAAATTCTTTCTAACTCCTTCAAATGCTGGCACATCTGACAACTAACTCTAAATAAGGCCAATTGTATCAGTGTCCTATTAAAACTAGAGGAGGGTGATATATGAAAATCAAATAGGTAATTCTAGTAGGAGATAGACTTTCAAAATGTATCTTTGATTGAGCATGTATAATCTGAATATTCAAAAATGTATGCATCACCTCTCAAAGATGCAGTTCCTAAAATAGTGATGCCAGGGAAAAAGTAATCAGGCCAAGCACTACATCCAAGGATGGGATGATTTTTGAGCACACACCATGAAACTACTTCCCCATTTTGACTGTTTCCAAACAAAGTAGTAAAAAAAGAAATTATAAATTCTTTCTAACTCCTTCAAATGCTGGCACATCTGACAACTAACTCTAAATAAGGCCCCTGTCTAATGTAATTCTGTGTCATACACTGGGAATCCTGGATATGGATCTGCTCAGTGTCCATTGTCCTGGCCAATATTTAATAAAGCTTTCTTCAAATTTGACTCAAAAAAGGTATAGTTATGAAGCAGAAACAAAAGAAAATAATTCTGTGGTTAGTATAATTCTGAGGAGCAGTATCAAAGGATCACAGAGTCAGGAAGGTTGACAATCACTGCGTTAGTGGGGCCTGTCTCTGTAATTCCCCATGCTGTATTCTCCCGTCATTCTCCTGACCTTGACCTCATGAATACATTAGCATGTCCTTAAGATTGTGTGATCTCTATACCATACTAGAATACAAGCACTCCTGAAAGTTAAACGAATTCTTAAAGGAAACCAGCCAACTCATTCAAGTATTAACAAAAATAAAGAAATACATTCATTAAAAGCACATTTTCCTGTGTTAAATGAATTTACTTTGGACTTCAGAAAGTTGTGTTCTAGCAGATAAATAGGCCTCTCTTCAGCCTGCAGGATTCCAATCGCTCCCATGTCCTGTGCACCTATTAACTGACTGTGCTTTAGCTTCTCCTTTCACTGGATGAAATGTATTCAATTACAATTATCCTTTCCAAATTTAACTGTGCTCTTCTGTGCCCACGGCTATCATAGCTCTTGACCTCTGGTCTTTGTCCGTTATTTCTTGGTTCCCCTGGTATTTGTAACTTCTAGAAAGGACCTTCTGTAGATTTAATTAACTTGTTGAATCCTCTGTCTTCCAGATCCTTAGTGAAGCTGTTAAGCAGATTTGACCCCAGTGCTCATATCTGTGATGCCTTGATAATGCTTCAACCCCAACTGTTCATGACATTCCCATGTACTGTCTGCCTGTATTTACATCTTTTTGTCACTTCCCAAACCATTGAAACTGTCGCTTCCAAATAATTGGAAATTGTATTTCAAATAAAAGTCTCTTCTTTTTTGGGGGGATGGGGGTTAAAGACAAGGGTTTCTCTGTGTAGTCCTGGTTGCCCTGGAACTTGCTCTGTAGACCAGGCTAGCCTGGAACTCAGAGATCCACCTAACTCTGCCTCTTGCGCCCTGGGATTAAAGGCTTGCACTATCATTATCTCGCTAGGATTTTTATTTTCTTAAACTCAACTTTAGCATCCTCAGTGGAATAATAATTTACAGTTTCAATTTCCTAGAACATCTTTAAATTTTAAAAGAAGAGTTCAAACATTTAACATCTTAAATAATGCTCTATTGGTCTTTGAAATTAGGTTGATATTCTGTTTCCAAAGGGAAAATGTTCATCTTTTCAAGCATCCTCTCCTAATATCTTTTAAGGAGTCATTGAGACTGGATACGTGTGAAATCTCATCCCTTCCCTTAGCCTTATTACATCTTCTGAAAGAGGAAACATTTGTACTTTCTGATTATTTTCAAAGTAATAAATATAAGTCATCATGCTGGTCGGGATTCTTTATGGCTTTTCCTGCAGGGGTCAGACACGCTTTCAGAACCGAGGGCCTGGCTTTCTGACTGAAGAACTGGGTTAAATGTGCACATTTACCACTGCTTCCTCCTTCAAACACTAACAACTACTTGGTAGAAACAAATCACAAAGGGCCAAGCACACAGGAGAGGACACAGGGGCAGCACCATTTTAGAAACTAGAAAGGAGAGAGGGTATTAATTCAACTGGAAGACATAAGAAAAATAGCTCAGAGCCCACTGAGGACAAAGCCTAAAGCTTCCTGATTTTCACCTTGGATCTCAGGATGGATGGTGCTGTTATCTCTGCAACTATGAGGAATGGTGAGGATAAATGAGGAAAATTAACTAGAAATTAGATTAAGAAGCAGTTACAGTCCTTCGAGTTTCTCCTTTACCCCAGCCCATCCCCTGCCTTTCTGAACCCAGCAGATGCTACAGCTCTGTTCTCAGCATAGGGTACCACAAATCCAGATGGACAAAAGCAGAAGTACCACAGCACAGAGGGGCACCAAGGAAAAATTTATAGACCGAATTTTTCAACTCTTGTCTTTTTCAGCCGACTTGGCTCTAGGAATACCAGCAACCACATTTGCCACATCTTGAAAAAAAAAAAATAACCTATTTGTTTCCTTTCAGAGTAATGGAAGGATAGCCTTTGCAAGTTCTATGGATCACCATGCCACACAGACAAAATGAGTTTAAATTCAGCGTTTTTAATGCTTCTATCTAAAAGCTGAGCAGATAGGTAGGGGCTGAAGGATGCCTCGGAAAAGGCAAAGATGAACAAATTAACAGAGGAAAAAAGAGGAACATCAGAAAATGCATGCTACAAAATAGAAAGTAACCATAAAACAAAAGACCCTGCCATTATCTTCAAGAATCAAAGAGAACACTAAATGGAAAAAGTGGACACAACACAATACCACTTAGTAAATGACAATAAAACAGAACAGCGAAATACCACTTAGTAAACGACAATCAAACAGAACAGGGGAAGGTAATAGTGTAACAAGCAGAAAGAGGAAGAGGAAGATCCCCACACTCACAAAATAATACAGTATTAAGTAAGAGGGATGAAATCAGAATCATACAGAAGTAAACAGGACAACTGGAAAAGCAATGGCGCTAGATCAGTCCAGACTCTGAGATCTAGTCACTTCCCCATCCCAAAGGAGAAGCCACACAGCACCCTCTTCTCTCACCCCTAGAGTAGCTGTTTCTTCTCAGAAGAAGAAAGGGGAATTCTGGGTAATGTGACGAAAGTGGAGAAAACTATTTCTGTGTAACCTGTTCAAAGAGAGAAGTTGGGGCAGGAGAAAGGAGAGATCGTGTCATAAATTCACAGACTGGTAAGAGAGCTGAAGTCTGCGGGTGGAGAAAAGACAGAAGAGCCGACGCCCGGTGACTTGGCCGGAAGCAGCCGGTACTTCATCTCTAAACATTGGGCACTGAGCTCCTGAGAATGGGCAGTTCAATAAGAAGATTCCCAAATAAGACGAGAAGAGGTGTTCAAAATGCCAGAGCACAAATCACAACACCGAAACCCAATGACCATAAAAAGGAGGGAGACCCGACTTTACTAAAGGTGGTCAGCAACCTAAAAGCAGATGAACTCATGCGAGGATTTACAGAGGGAAGTCCATTTCTCAGAGGACAGAGTCTACAAAATGGGTAAGAAAGCCAGCAACATAGGGAAAAGGTCCACATGGATGGAAAAAGCAACAATAAATCTGAGGCTTTTGAAAACATGTAAAAAAAATTAAAGACTCAGTGTATCAAGGAAAATCCACAGAAGAACCACTTCCTCGGATGAGCTTGACCAGGGAGAAAGAAGGACATCTCAGACGGAGAGCTAGGGAGGGAGGGACATATGTGAACCATCAGTAAAGAGAAAAAAGTACACAACTATGACGACAATGTTCAAGAACTGAGGGTACAATGACAATACCAAACCTAAGATCCCATGAGACAAAAGAGGGGTCTGTGATTAAACATCCATGCATAGAGATTCTACACAATGAAACTGAAACAGAAACGTTCTCCAATCTAGAGCAAGAAATGAACCTCAACGAAAGAGGCATCAAATAAAAGCCAAAACAGACATGACCATAGGAGAATCTGTCCATGTCACATTATAGTCAGGATGTGAAAAACAAATCAGAGAAACAACATACAGCAAGCACATCAGAATAGGACCCGATCTCTCGCAGCGATTCCAGAAAGCATCTCTGCAGAACGCCGGGAGAGGACCAGAGAGATGCCTATTGGAGAAGAAGACAGTATCCAACTTTTAGTTTTCACTGGTTTAAAAAAAAATGTTTCTCTTTATAAAAATGTATTGAGTTGTGACCTTCCAACTAAAAATAAGTTTGCTCACTCAATGGACCATAAAACGAGATCTGGAGTAGTTCTTAGTTACTCAAATTAAGCTTCACCTATGTGGAGAAAGAAAGAATAGTTACACTAATGTAAGGGAGGCATGGGTGCTGGGGTCACCGCTCAGTTCCTGGTATACATGAAGCTCCAGGTTCGAGCCTCAGTACAGCATGAACCAGGCACAGGGACACATGCCTGTCTCTCAGATTGCTGGAAGTAGATGAAGAAGGATTCGAAGTTCAAGGTCGTCCTCAGCTATAATGAGTGGGGGGAGGGGACTGTTTAAAGTACATAAGATGCTGACTCAAAATAAATAAACCCATCGAGTGATTCACTTAAGTCTTGTGTGGCTTACACATTTTGCATACTTCAATGAAATTTTTCAATATTTTATAAAATTTCCCTGTCTGCCGGATTTTCTTTTTTCGCTTCTTTCTACATCTAGGATTATTTTAAAGATTGAGACTAAGTATAAGCATTTACTAGGTCAAAACTTTAATAGTTGTAAAAACTAAGAAGAGAGCAATGATAGTGATTTGAATAGATGAAAAATTATTTCCAAGAATACTTTTAGTGCAGATAAGTAGAGTTAAAAAAAAAAAACAAAACACTACAGAAACTGCATATGATGCTACAGGTATAGACCCCAATCCCGCCTGTGTGATTTCTAACATGTCACCTAACCCCTCAGGTCTCCTATTTAATAACACAAGAATGACAACGGTACCCCTCTTCCCAGCCATTATTTAAGCAACAGTTCGAGCACAGTCACCTTCAGAATAGCAACTGGTGATGACTCATAGAATAAGAACTTGGAAGGTGTTTGCTGCATAGATCATTAACACATGGGTGGCTGATAACTACTGATGAGTGGACATGACACTGACGCCACCAGAGTATGCTCACTTGCTGAAAAAGAAGCCGCACTGACTCGTGGATTTGTTGATTCTGTAAATGTTCCACGGGTGAAGACCAAACTACACACGCTGTTCTGAGAGCTGAGCAGTAGACATTGACATCTCACAAGGGAGGGAGAGGCAACGGCAAGCTTGATGAGTACAACACTGCGCTGAATGACAAAATGAGTAATCCATGGGATGCAGGTGGTAGAGTCTGGGGAAAAATCAGCCCGCAGGGTTAGGGCACTGGTGGGCAAGCTCTCTGGAAGCCTAGGCTTTGGATAAGAGGGTCTCTCGCTCATAGGCTGTTACAATGGTTTTGATGTTTACTGCAAAAGAATTTGGAACAGATGAATGAGGGGTCAGACTTAATTTTAATGATGATGCAACCTGCCTGGTATTAAATAGTCTAAGTGAAAGGAACAGAGTTAGAAACTTTCCCACCGTGATCTAGATGAGAAATAATGGTAACATCATTCCAAAATGATGAACTCCATATGAAGCTTGGGTTCTGACTTAGTTAGAGTTTCTATTGCTGTGATGAAATGCCATATCCAAAATCAACTCTGGGTGGAAATAGTTTATTTTGTTTACGCCTCCACATAACAGCTCTTCACAAGAGGAAGTCAGGGCAAGAACCACAAGGTAGGAATTCGGAGCAGGATTGCCACTTACTGGCTTGCTTGCCATGGCTTGCTCAGCCTGCCTTCTTATAGCTCTCAGGACTACCAGCCCATGGGTATCCCCACCCACTAAGAGCTGAATTATCCCCTGTCAATCACTAATTCAGAAAATACTCCACAGGTCTGCCTAAACCTACCCCCATCTGATGGAGGCATTTTCACAATTGAGGTTCCTTCCTCTTAGACCGTGTCAAGTTGGCATAAATCTATCTAGTACAGATTATATGTTAATTTCAAAAGCTGGGCTAAGCAGTCTGAGTGGACAATAATAAAAGATAAACGAGTGGTTTTAGTATCTCAGTACAAAGAACGTGAAAGACTCGGAAATAAAACAGTAGAATACATTCTTTTGAATTATCAGAGACTTTCAATAACCTGGCATTACTATTACTGGATATTACACACATCCATGATAAATATTTAAGCCTGTGTATGTTATAGGCAGAGAGATCAATTACAAAGAAGAAGCTTAGCGATCTGAAAATATAGACAGCATTTCAGAAATTAAGAGTAGTTTAAGATGAGCTAAAATTTGAGACTTGAAATAGGAAGAGATAAAGCTTGTGAGAATGGCAGAGGTCTTCATGTACCACACTATAGAATTAGTGTTTATCTTTAAGGACAAGGGGTTAGAAAAGATTTTCTTAGCAAGGTATTATTTAATGCAGTAATCTTCCAGATCCCTCCTCATGGGTGCAATCAACTTGGTTAAAACTGCAGTCACCTACAGAAAATTTAGAGGTCTCTGTTAAACAGGAGGCTGTGATAAAACCACCTTACCTCATGGCATCAGGAGCTGCTTATCATTAATACCAGCTCCAGGAGGAACGCATAGATCATGTGCTTTGATCCGACCTATTTTGGACCAAGCTGGATAGGAGAGAGTGAAGCAAGGCCTGAGTTATATTCCTTCTAGACCTAGCTTGGGGCTTCAATTAGCCATTTTCCCTGCATGATCTATAGCATGGCCCATGCTCTTAGAGAATTATGAGGATTGCTAAGGTAAGTTTGTAATTCTGGGCTCCCTTTGGTCACAGGGTCACAGAAAGCTGCCTTGCTTTCTGTTTAGCCAGTGCCCTTGACGTTACAGCGGTGTTTTTATTTTCCAGAACACAGGATTAAAAATGAGGCTCTGAAGCAAACTCTTGACTTTCACAGTTCAGTAGTGCGAGTTTGCCTGGTGGGAGGCAAGAGCTGTCTGCCACCTAAATAGCTATTATTTTCTGCATTGCAGCCTAGACAGGGTAATTCCTAATAGCCTTCATTTATTTTATGGTGAATGTCAATCTGTTAAAATGATTGGCTCCTTTCTGAACAGCGAAGGTGCTAACAGCTCTACAGAAATGAATGCCCACACTGCTACTAGGAACAGTCCCAGATTCACAGGCTCTTCTTACAAGTCTCCCAGTGGCACTCTCCATCCTCATCCTCACTATGACGAACTCTGTTTCAGGCAACCTTTACATACAGTTAGGACCTCATGAAACTTACTTATTCATTTACTTATCTACATGTATTTTATTGTGTTACTATACTAAATTGGGATTTCCCCCCCCCCATGTTAGGGTACATAATAGTGTAACAATTTTAAGATCTTTCTAGATCACAAAGTTGAGTTCCAGACTACATTTACAACACAGGTAAAATGCCCAGCCTGTGTCAATCAGCCCCTGCTTTCTGACTCTCCGAACCCAAGCCCTCAAATCCAGCAGGGGGCACTCATGAAGCTGGGGGGGTTAGGGATAGAGTGGGGGGTAACTTCCTCTGAGGAAGGCTATTTGCCAAGATCTCACTCTCAGGAAGAGAACTTCCCTCCTAAACTCTCTCAGGGTGGGGCTGAGGGCAGGGAACTCCAAGAACCCAGAAGCATCCTCTAGATGAGGGGATACATAGCAGCTGGTATCTGATGCGGGTCTGGGAGTCTGAGAGCCTGGCTCTGAGCTGTCCCCAAACCATGCAACAGGGAAATTAAAACTCCCTGCACTTGGACTAAACATGGGGTGAGGGTCAGGTATCTGTTTTGAAACTATCTGATCACCTGTCGGGGCGGGGCCACTAAGGGGCAGGGAGTTAGAACTTCCAGAGATAAGTAGGAAACTCCTAAGAGCCAAGGACCCCAAGTTGCCCCTACAAACTTCATGTGATCTTAAAAACAAAACAAACAAAAACAACAAGGAGAAAAGCCTCAATCTACTTGGTGTTGCCTCTATGCCCTGGACCATCTCTCTACCTCCCCGTAGATGGGAATCTACGGGTAACTGTGCTGTGAGAGCTGGGAAGGACTCTTCTGCTGCAGGTACCTGGTCCCTCTGGCATCTTCCAAGGGAATCCCATGGCTGTGTGAGGAGAGGGTGACGCAGAGGCCCCAGTTAGAGGTGCTCTTCCACGGTCTCTAATTCTCTGCGTGATGACTGCTTGTGGGCCCCTGTATTAATAACCAACTAGAGGTGCTTTTGCCAAGCATATTCATCCATTTCACACTGGCCAGTGTTCTATTAATAACCTACGAAAGCAAACACCTCTGATGAGCGTCGAGACAAAGATAGAGATGTGGGATTAAAGGTAAGAAGTCTGGGAGCAGTTTAACGCTATGTTCATTTAGCATAATAATAGAACATAATACTGTGATACTCCTATCCTATATAATTCTCTGTATTAACATGAAACTAAATCATGCTAAGGCTAGCGTGGCATGTCTGGGAAACAGCGGGGACCATGAATGGGGTTATGGAAACTTGAAGTTTAACAAACCCACATCAAGAAAAACCACGTGCACAGCTGTTGATCTCTGTGCTACATACAAGCAAGATCGGTCAAACCATTTTTATTTAAAAGAACAACTTTGGCAACATAAGTAAGTGCACTTGAATTTTGAAAAGCTGCATCCCACAATCACTTAATAAGATCAGTAACTAGAGGAGCCGGAGAAACATGTGTAAGTGGCTCGAATAAGGCCATTTAGTCCTACAACGTAACAAATAGGAGATTTAGCGTAATTGAACCACAGGTGCTCAACAGTGTACCTGCATGTCCCTATTGGCTCCCTGATTCTCAGGAAAAGCAGGGTTTTTCAGTGGCCAATAGACTTGATGCCCAAAAGCTAATGATGAACACTCGAAGATAATTCAGCCCAGACAGGACACAGATTTGCTGTGGTCACCACACAATTCACCCAGACCCCTTGTGCACAACTAATTCGGTAAATGTGTGCTTGATCTTTTCTGTGAAGACTCCCAGAAAACACGGGCCAGTACAAATGGATGAATGTGCTCGAATCTTCACACAGAGATGTCTTCAAATGCAAACGATTATTGGATTAATGGATCTTTTCCATTTGAGATGTTGTAAGAATTCAAGCATATGGAATTGCTGATTGTATTTATTTAGAAAGCAAGGACTTGCTTTTCCTTTCTGCCTCTGGTCTTGAGCTTCTTCCATGCCTACACTTTGTTGAACTGGACATTAGAGGCCAGAGTGTCAGGAGTGCTTCAAACTTTCACATACTGGGTGGAGAAACAGGACAGAGGGGAGATCAATAGGACCAAAGAATCCATGGTAACCTTTCTGGGCTGCCACAGACTACTGGCCCTACTGTGTAGCGATGATCTCTTCAAAGATTTGGAAGCTTAAAATATGCAGTAGATGTTGTGACTAAATGCTGTAGTACCCAGAGCTACTCGGTGAAAATGTAAACTTGTGGTACCATTCCTCACGTTTCAATTCCCTTAGCCTGGGGGAAGTGGTACAGACATGTATTTTTAATTTTTCAAACAAGTTCTTACTAGAGGCCAATGTGCTGTGGTCAGGTTCACTCCCCATTGCCCTCTCTTATTCACTATAATTGTCATCCAAATAAATGGGATTAAAAATGTGTATCTCATGCTATGTGTGGTAGCAATCACCTTCAATCCAAGTAATCACAAGACAGAGGCAGGTGGGTTACTGTGAGTTCAAGGCCAGCCTGATCTACACTGTGGGTTCTAAGCCAGGGAAGCCAATATAACAAGACTCTGTGTAATACAACAAAAGGGAAATAACCTTTACATATCACTTTAATGTTTTTTTTCTAAAATTAAAGTAACCGCTGAAAAAGATTAACACATTATTAATGTATAGAGACAAGCCCTCCGTTAGCAGTGTTGTCTGCAATTTCTGTGATGAACATCACCATTCACGGCATGTTAGCTCTGACAGACTGTTTAAGGATACAATGGGCTTCTAGATCAAGCATAAGAGTCCTTTCATTCCTTTTTCTCTTTAAAAAGCAAATTAAAATCAAATGCATTGCAAGAACCGTTGCCCTTAGCTTCCCTTGAACAAGAATTCTTAACCTCCACAAGGCAAATCCCTGGCACTTATAAATAAGCTAATTAATTACTATTATTTAATAGAGTTATTTGGTTTGTTGATGAGATCACAATCTGTGGAAACAATAATCAGTCAGTTCACTGATTTCCTTACTATTCAATGGAGTTCAATGTGGGCATATTGTCAAGGGGTTACAATATAAATGTACTGAATAGACAGTGAAATGTAACACACTGGCCAGAGTGGAGAAAAGTAATTGTTTATGCTTGTTTTTAAGAGACAGAGTTTGACTGTATATTGCTAAATGGCCTGAAGGTCTCCATGGAGACCAGGTTAGCTTCCAACTCACAGAGATCCACCTACATCTGCCCCCCTCCCCCGATACTGGGATTAAATGTGTATGCGAATGGCCATATTTTTTTAAAAAATCCATAATGTTAATTCAGAGGCTTTTAAGCACAAAAGAAATAAAGTAGTATCTTTCCTTGCCTGCATCATTAGATAAGGATATTTGCCTCTCTTTGTTAACGGGGCTGCTTGCGACATCATGCCTATTTTCCTAAGCAAAGTGCCAAGGGTGATATGCAGATTCGGGGAAGCACAATGCAGAGAGTGCATCTCAGGAAAAGCATGGCGAAATAAATTTCGATGTTTACTTTGTATGTACCCCGACACCCTTGCTAACAGGTTCATAAACACTACTGCAAACTTCAAATTCCTCATGCACACAGGTAGGGCATTCCCAATCACCAGGTGGACTAGATTTCACGATAGAGTGCCATGTGTAAACGCCACACTCAGTGCAAACAGGAAGGCGCATATTATCTAGTTCATAAATGATAACATTCCCAGTAAACAAATGTTGCAATAAAAATCCGAAGCACACCAATAATCCTGCTGCTGGAATTATCTCGTGGCCTTCTATACAGGTTCCACCGACATAGCAGACTGCTGTAACTCCAGCATTTTTGTGACCAGCTACCAGATTGATGATAAGTAAGGCAGGCCAGTTCATTAGGCTTTTTCGCTAATTAGCACTAAATAAAATACGCACAGTGAGCTGCAGCAGAGAAAGGACCTGGCCTTGCTAAGCTAGATGCATTGGAGGGAGGGCAGATGAGACTCCGTGTTCAGAAAGAAGCAGCACAATATGCTGTCTGCTCATCATCAAAAGGGACCAGCTTTGGAAAGCTACATCCACCGTCAAAACAGTGTGTTAAGTCAGCTCCCAGAGACCTCTGAGGGAAGGAAGCAGCTTCTAGTCATTCTCTCTGAGTCTCCGTCCCACCCACACATACACCTGAAAAACGGGCCCCGTTCACTTACCTTTCTCGCAGTGGCTTCCTGTGAATCCAGAAGGACAGACACATTTGTTGGGAGCCACACAGGTACCTCCATATCTGCAGCCCTCCTCACAGAACGCTGTCGTGGAAACAAAGACTTCGTTTAGACCATACATCCTGGAGCTCCCAAATAACTCCTTACATACGCTGCTCAGGGAATACGCCTCTGTACTAATGCATTTCTACACGTGTGAAGAAATAAATGTAAAAACAGTCTTCTCACTGCTTTGTATCAAATCAGTCGAAATAATAAATGGAAGGCGTTGGTTGCACTTGGGCTTGGCATGTGTTCAATGAGAGCTGGTGTCGACAGAGGTTTCTGCGGCCATAATTATTGATTTATTTGAAATCATCTGAGATGAACAGCTCAAAAGGGGAAGGTGAGGCTGCTAGCAAAGACTTTTCAATTCCCACTACTTATTTTTCCCAATAAATATCATTTATATAGTCTTTCATGACAATATGTTTTTAATCTTTCAAAAATATCTTTGGTATTTGATAACATTTTTATAAAACACAATAAATGCAAAGAATTCTTTACTCTTGAATATTTCAGTTGGCTCCAGTGTTTTGGCATCATAAATGGTTCACTGTCCTCACAGCGGAGATGTTTACCTCATCCCAAATTATTCCTCATCTGAATGTGAAATGTGCCATGAAAGGGTGTAAACTTAACCTGCACATTTTGGTAAGTCTTACAAAGCTATTCCATCACACCCAAGCACCTTAATGTTAGCTGTCAATGTGGTACAGCATAGACTCACCTATAAAGAGAATTCTAATGAAGAAATAGCAGGCAACCCTATGGGCTTGTCTCCGGGGTATTATGCTGTTAATTGATATAAAATGACCCAGTACAGTGTGGGTGGCACTATCTTCTAGGCAGGGGACTCTGAAGAATATACAACAGAAGAGGAAGCCAGCTGAGCACAAGCAAGCAGACAAGGGTCCTTGGATTCAATCTCTCTCTCCCCTTAAGTATAGCTTTTCTAAGCTCCTGCCTTGACTTCCAATAGTAATGAACTCTGACTTGGAATCGTGAGCCCTTTCCCAACTCCGGTTCCTTTTTTGTGTCAGGGTGTTTTCTCTAAGAAACAAATGAAACCCATACTCCACCCCCAAACGCTTCCCCAAAAGCTCTCAGCTGAGAGGGTTCCCTGTTGCACACCCACAACAAGGCAATGCTCACAACTGTCCTTTGCACTCAGTTACCACCCCCCCATCCCAACCACCCCACCATCAGACCCTCAAGGACACTAGCTAAGCTCTTTCTGCTTATCACCATGTCCTAATCGCAGCATCTAGCTCACAGCGGTTACTACAGATACATGGTGAACAGCTCATTCTCTGTTTTGCAGGTTGGTCTGACAGTAAAGTTCCTATTCCTGCAATCCTGTCACTTCCACTGAGGATAAGCCACTGAAAAGTGTTACCATGTAACCATTCATGTAATTTGTTGACCAATAAAGTCATTGAAATTTGCTATTAATGCAGCTGATTGAAATGGTTAAGGCTGAGTTCCTTGTGTTCATGAGAGCCGGGTGCACAACAGTTTTACATTTTAATTGTAGTAAGAAAATGTCACCCTGGAAAAATGTCCCAGCCGTGTGTTGCCGTCATCACATAATACGAGTCTAGCGATAAAAAGCCACAGGGTGTGTTTAGGATGCTGAGAACCAGTCGAAGGAGCAGAATGTATCACACTGGTGCTGTTTTCCACATCATTTACTATCTCTTGGGTAAATTCATATTCTACAGATTCAGCAATTAATTGTAAGCTGCTTCCTGTGCTGGAGTAGAGTGCAGACCTTGGAACTGAAGGACTATTTCCTACTCCCAGCACATTGGCACACCGGTACAAGAAAGCACAACCACCACCAAAAATATTTAGGCGAAATCCACTTTGGTGTGTTCATCAAGAAACAGAGAGGCATCTTGAGAAACCACCCCATGGAAACTCTTGTGCGTGGTCACGTTTCAGTGAGATGTTTAAGGTATACTTCTGCATCAGAGTAACGTAATGAGAGTGGCCCAGGGAAGCAGGTGAGAGAGGACATCACGGGGTGGCAGAAGACTGCAGGGCTGGAGGGAAAAACCAGCTTGACTCTCTGTACTGTACAGATAGATGACGCCTGGGCCCTGGAGACCATGTTAAAAGACTTGGGTACGTGTTCCTGGTTTCTGCAGTTCTTATATAAAAATAAAAATATGAGAAGCTATGAGGGGCATGTGAGACATTTGTGACTCCATGACTAAATGATATGTAACAGCTGTGGCGATGAAATGAGTTTGTGAAGAATTTTATATATATCATGCGACATGTTTTGTAAAAATTAGCTGGTAACAGCACCATTGGTGACCATGAAGCACAGGCTGGGGACAAGACATTATAAAACCTTCCTGGGAGCTAGAGAGGGGCCTCAGTGGTGAAGAGAAAAGGCCGTTTTCCCAGGAGATCCAGGTTCTATTCCCAGAACCCACGTAGTTACCAACAACCATATATAACCCCGGTTCCAGGGGAATGTGGAGCCCACTTCTGTCCTCTGAGTCCACTACATCATGCACGTGGTACATAGACATACATGCAAAGAAATCACTCATTCATAAAATAAAATGATAATGCAAATTTAAAGACCTTAATAACAAACCTTTCCTGCAAGAAGTTTACCGACACATGCTGATGATACCAGCCTGGAAGCATCTTAGAGTTGTTATTGTTTTGACATCTAAAACTATTCAAAATGAGGCTCAGGAGCTACAAGTACCCTCTCAGGCTATTTGATTTCCTCTATTGAGAAGTCTCTCTTCAGTTCTGTACCCCATTTTTAATAGCGTTATTTGTTATTTTGATGACTAGTTACTTGAGTTCTTTGTACATTTTGTCAGATGTAGGGTTGGTGATTATCTTTTCCCAAATTGTGGGCAGCCATTAGGTCTTGTCAACTGTGTCCTTTCTCTTAAAGAAGCTTCTCATTTACAGTAGGTGCTGGCAGAGCTATAGCTCAAGCAAGCACCTTTGCCTACAAAACCCTGCCTCCTTTCATCTGTTACAATGCAAGTTCACCTCTAACCCCATGCTCAGGAAGGCAGGTATATTCTTTCTTCAATAGTTTCGTAACAGCTAAGGAAATTGACTAAAATTTAAACACAAAAATAAGACCAGCTAGCATAATAACCAGTTTACTTAGTGACTATTCAATCCAGTCCACTGCTTGGTAACCCTTACACTTTTGTCTGTCTCTGCTCAGAACTCTCACGGGTCGAGGCACACAGAAATTTTAAATGGGATTTATCTAGAATAAGGGAGGAAATAATTGTTCCCTTGACCATTAGATGACACGAGGAAGTAATTAAAACAAAACTAAGTGTAGAAAGACCTTGTCCTCCAACATTTTAACTGCATCGGGGGGAATCAAGATCAATCCAAAATTGTCTTGCTACAGTTCATAAAATATCAAAACGAAAATTCTAGTTTAAACTTAGTGGGAGATTACTCACGTCGTAATAGGCTGCCCCCACATCATCTATACATCTTTACTTGCAAATGTTCGTTCCAAAGAGCCATTGGTCTGGTTCGAGGCCTCTGGCTTCTGATCCACTATCGATGCTGGACCCTCACTGGGACTCCTCTAGGTTATCCCGCTGTTGCCCTGTGTCATGGAGGTCCTGAGGCTCTGGGTCTACAGGACCTATCCCTTCGTGTGCTCCAGTGGATGAGAGATGGGGTGATGTTGGGATGGGCCAACACAGAATGCTGTTTCTGTGCCTGGGTAGTTGCAGGGTTGGTCAGCCTGCAGCTCTCCCTTGCCCTCATCACCAGTGTGAGCTCTCCCCCACTGTCCTGCTGGTTCACCCCTTATAAGGATTGTCAGGGGCGGGGCCAGCTCGTCTTGCTTTCATGTCCTCAGGGTCGCCTTCCCCCACACCTACATCTTCAGGGCCAGCCCTACTGTGTGGCCCAGGTGTGCCCGAGGGCCACTCGCCCTAGTGCTGCAGCTGATGAGGGACATCTCCCCTGCTCTAATGACCCCAGGGCCAGGTCTCCCACCTGTCTCAGAGACTGACGGTTAGGGGGTTGGATCTCCCATGCTCACACTTTGGGGTTGGCTTAACCACACCTCTGACATCAGGATTGGCTCGATTGTGCTGCCCAGGCAAGGTACAGGACCTGCTGCTCTCCTGAGTGTAGTAGCTGGCAGGGGACAGAGTCAGCTTAAGATCTATATATCCTTTAGCAAAATATTTCATCTCTCTGTACCTCAGTCGCTAGACACTGCTGGTTAGTAATGATGTCACCTGTGCCCAAAGGGTTGCATCAAGTCACTAACTTCAACCACTTAGTGCCATGCATGATAGACTTGTGCTCGCACTGGAGCTCTCTCCTGCTTCTGTCACCAGGGTTGTCCTGGACCACATGGCAGTGGTATTTTGAACCAGTTTCTTTTCTAGACTCCAGCAATGCAGCTGAGATGGAGCTGGTGGTTTTCACTAACTCAGTGGCCTCACAGAGCCATGTAAAGAGCCACAGACCTGGGGCATTAACTCCCTTACAAACTCAGAGAAATTCAGTGACACGGGTTTGAGACTTAATAAGCCACTTATTTGCCACCCACTATCAAGACTCTGAAGCATGGCATAAACAGGTTAAAGAGAGACAATGAGATTACAGGCTTCGATCTGTTATTTTAGTGCCATTTGTTATTAACTTACTGCCCCAAAGGAAGTGCCTGATCAGATCAACTCTAAGAGGGCATGCTTCTGTTTCTGAGAGAACTCGTAATATCTGCAAGACAAATGAAATCAGAGACCTCGGAGTGAGATTTAATCCATAGAAAGAATGCATGCCTTTGCTGAAAACAATTTTGGCATGTGAAATCAACCGAGGTGTTCACAGGAACCGGGTGTTACATCCAATAACCACGGCATGCCCTAGTAAAACGCAATAGCCCTTTGCACACGGAACATGTTTCCTGGTCCTCTTCAAGTTTTAATGGCATATACTCAGCTGCTAGAGTATCCTGGAACCCGAGCAAGTGAGCATCCTCCCTTGGGTTTGTTTCGGACAGCTCTGACTATTTCTCTCGGACCACCTTGTGGGAAAGACACACATAAAGATGATGTCTGTCTGATAAAAGAAGCAGATAGAGGTACCTAATTACAACAGATAGGCAATACTGCCGTTTCTATGACACCGTTGAACACACTACTGACTTATTTAATAATAAATCAAAGTCAGCTTCCATGAATTATAGCCCACTTGATGGTATGTCTCTAAAGTTTGGAGTGTGGTGAGCTGAAGCCTGGTCATCAACACAGCGCCACGCCCACTTTTCTCCTGGCAGCCGGTGGGCTCAGCATCACAACAGCTTTGTTTGCCTTCTTGACATTTCCTCAGACGTAAACTCCCACTCTCCAAAGCCGTTCTGCCAACAATGAAGGGAATGGTGTGTTTTGGTTTTTGCTTAGTTCTTGATCTTTTTTTTAGAACACGTGATTTATCAAGCCCTTCAGGTTCTTCGGGTTGTTAAGGTGGGGTTGGGACAGTAATCTACTGTGCCCTAGAGGTCACCATTTATACAATAGGCACAGACAACCCTGTATAATAAAGAATTGCCAGGCCTAAAATGTCAGTAATAATGAGATGGAAAAACTATTCCTCCAAGTTACTCAGGTAAATCCATTAAATATCTCTAGGACCAAAATCTTGCTGCTTTTATCAAGCCCTTATGTCTTGCATATTTTTCTTCTCAACCTTTCCATAAAACAAGTTGAAAACACGGAGACAAGATGGGAAAAAGTCATGCAGAACACCAATGATAGTATAGGAAACAAGCAAATGTCTTCAGGTCTCCCTTGCTGGCATTCAAGTCTTTAGTCTATGGTATACTGCATAATTTAATAATTCCTTTAAAATTCACAGTCAAGTGATAGCCGATGGTGGCTGTGGGGAGGGTGGGTCACTAAGGGTTGGCAAGCTCCCATGTTCCACACATACCCATGCAGTCAGCCCAGCAAGAGTAGCGAGTGGCTCAGGTCATACACAGGATGATGACAACTTGGAAACAAATGTTCAGTGGACGAGGGAAGAGGGTCGTGAGAAACAGGGTGTCAGGAAGTGAAAATGGCTAAAATCCAGTGTATACATGTATAAATGATCAAAGAATAAAAATAAAACTTAAAGCATCATACTTTTCAAAGGTTTATTGTCGTTTTAATTATGTGTATGTTTCTAGGGGATGTGTGTGTATGAGTGAAGCTGGCTGCAAACACCAAGAGAGGGCTTGGTGTTTGCAGGTTTGCAGGTTTGAGGGTTTCCCTGGAGCTAGAGTTACAGGTTGTGATCCATTCGATGTGGGTGCTGAGAACAAAATGCAGGCTGTGCTCGCAATGGCTGGGCCATCTCTACACATCCGCCCCTCCCACACGCTATTTTTGAAAGAACAGCAAGTCACCCTCGACGTGATCAGCTTTATAGTCAGCAGCCCCATGGAAGCTTCTGCTTTCTCCCTCAACCCAACATTTTGTTCTTAGGAGACGTGTGGCACTGCTGCAATGCCTTGTATGCGGGGCTCCATTTCCTTACTGTCATGGTGCACTCATGAAAGACACTTACCAGATGAAAATGCTGGCTGAGACCTAAGCAACCTGACAAGGGTCATATTTCTGCTGAGTGGCATCCCGGATTGGATGAGAGTTCTCGCTGTATGTTCAAGCTGTGTCCATTAGTGCCCTGCTGCCCCAGTGTGCAGACAATATGCTGGGTACTGAGATATCTACACCTAGTCAGGAACACTGGCACCTTGCCAGAGACACTCACCCTACAGCAGCAGACAAAGCCATCATAAAAGGGGGTAAAAACCTATGGGAGTAGAAAGAACAGTGGGAGATACAGAGACCATAATTAACCATGCCAAGTAGACTGGGACAAAGATTCCCAACAGAGCTGACACCTGGATCAGGTCTGGAAGAGTAAAGGAGATTTTTTTTTTTTTTTTTTTTTTTGCCAGAAGGTTCAGGAAATTTCATCTTCCTGGCTAAGATTTCTCAAGAGGGAAGGTGCTGAGGGAAGAAAATGAGGCGAGAGTTTCAATAGTGAAAGAGAAAGCAGGGAGCCAGAAGGCAAGATGAGGCCCTGGGAGTCTGTGAGAAATCCATCATGTTTGCCTTGAAAACCCATCTGTTTCTCAGCCTTGCCTCCTTGCCTCTGTCCAAGGCTTAAGACTATGCTTTATTAACATTGTACCCCAACAAAATGGTCATAAATAACCTATTTAAATGTAGACCCTCACATATACATATAAGGCAGCAAAAGTTTCTCCTCATATGTAGAACTCTTTGTGATATTTTCTATTCTTTCTTATTCCATTTATTGTCTGCTTTGCTGTGTTCAGTCCAACACCAATTTTAAACATAGCTCTATGGTCCAAGACTTTACTTTTACAATCCACTAAACCTATGCCCTTCAAAACATCACTTGGGTTAAACAGAAGACTCAGCTCTTAAGAACATTTACATCTCTTTCTGTGGTCCCATGCTTGCTTTCCGGCACCCCCGAGACAGGCTGCTCCTGACTGTCCTTAACTCCAGTTTCCAGGGAGCTGATGTCATCTCCTGACCTCGTCCATCATTGCAGATATACAGGGCATACATTCAACAGACATATAAATAAAAATAAAATAAAACTAACATGGGATCAGGATGGTCAAGTTGTGGGCAGGACAGAATGGGAGAGTAATTTAAAGAGATTTCTTGGTAGAGGGGTCCATTATGGGAGAAACTAGGTACCACAGAATCTTAGCAATAGTGCAGAGGGTGCCTGAACTGACTTTCCACTGTAATCAGATTGGTGACTACCCTAATTGTCATCATCGAGCCTTCATCCAATACCAATGGAAGTAGATGCAGAAATCCACAGCCAAGCACTGGGCCAACCTCCAGCAGTCCAGTTGAAGAGAGGGTGGAGGGATTATATGAGCAAAGGGAGTCAAGTCCACGACTTGGAAACCCACAGAGACAGCTGACCTGAGCTTGTGGGAGCTCACAGACTCTGGATGGACAGCTAGGGAACCAGCATGGGACTGACCTAGGCCCTCTGCATCTGGGTGATAGTTGTGTAGCTTGGTCTTTTCTGGGTCCCCCAGCAGCAGGACCAGGACCTGTCCCTGATGTATGAGCTGGCTCTCTGGAACCCACTCTCTATGATGGGATGCCTTGTTCAGCCTTGAGGCAGAGGGAAGGAGCTTGGTCCTGCCTCAAACTGATGTGCCATGCTTTGTTGATTCTCATGGCAGGCCTTACCCCATCTGAATGGAGAGGGAGAAGTGGGTGGGGGAAGGGCAGTAGGAGGGATGTGGGGGAGGGGACAAGAGGAGAGGAGGGAAGGGAAACTGGCTGGTATGTAAAATCAATTTAAAAAAAATGATGACTCAGAACAATAAAATAAAACTTTAAAAAATAAATTATAAAATTGCTTGTATGATTTATTTTCTTCACCTGCTTATCATTAAAGCCCACAGCACATTGCCAGAGAGTGGGCCCTATGACTATTTTTATATTGACTCTATAATTTCAAATTGAGATATTGAGTTTGCCTCTAGAAAGGCTGACAGAAGGGGACTTGCTGAGAAAGGTTTCAGTAGGGGAAGGAGGGGGGATGAGGTGAAATTTTACTATACAAGCAGGAAGCTGTCAAACAAAATATTGTGTATTATGTGCTGTTCCCAAGGGTGTCTGTGCAACACACACACACACACACACACACACACACACACACACACACACACTTTCCCAAACTAGAAAATACTTTCTTTCAAGTCTTAACAGAAGCCCCCGTAACAGAAGATATATGATACAAGGGAAGGGAAGGTTGGGATGTGAGAAAATGAGGCCATCCACATTTGTTTGGTCTAATGCACACACATTACTAACCAGATATTGATTGTCCTTACAGTCATGTACTTTGCAATTCTTAGTGTTTCTACACCTTGGCCACAGGTAATATGAAACATATTGCCGACATAGCAAATTCCTTAGGAAGAAAGGATTGGATTATTATGAAAAAAAAAAAAACATCTCTTTCATAAACTATGTCATGAAATTTGAAAGAGTCATTTGAACAAGTCAGGTCAATCCAGCTGAAAGATTTTATCAAGCACCTCCTGTGCCATACAGGCAGCCCGTGTGCTTAACTGTAAGTGACTGGCATTGCCTTGCTGGTAAAGGCCCGATGATCTGGTTTAACAAAGTGCAATCTGCTCTGTCTACTCCACTTTCCCAGTCAGAGAATCTCTCTGGTCGTGCCTGAAGATGATTTTAGTTATCCTAACTGGTAGAGTTCTCTTGATAGAAGTCAGGGACCCTACAATATGCAGGCTGCTTTTCCCAACGATCCATCAAGCTCAGCATATCAATAAAAGAAAGTTGAAGAGAAGGCAGACAGCCCTGCATGCGGACAGTTGACAAAAGCTTCAGTGTTAGGGATGATTCTGAGAATCAGGACACAAACAGTCAACAAGAGAGGAGAGGGTTCTGCAGCTTACAGTTAACTCTAAAATGAGGACATATAAAATGTACAAAAATGCATGTAAAATATGTTATATTTTTACAAATGGCATGGACAAAAGTCAAGTGGGTGTGGGTGGGAGTCTGTTAGTGCAAGGTTGCAAGAAAATGTTGGACATGAATTTGGTCACTGATGAGGTCTTTCACCAACAATACACAAGGGATGGTGAGTGACCCTTGCAGTATCCGGTAGAAGAGCTAAGCAGACAGAGGTTGCAGTAGGCACAAAGGTCCCGAGGAGCAAGGCTCACACTTCACACACTGATCAAAGTCCTTACAATACTACACTTGGTCAAGAAGAGGTCCTGAGAGAAGGGTTAGACCATTTTGCCTGGGAGGTCAAGAGTGCATTCATAAAACTAACGCCTGAACGAAGCAGGGAAGCGCCATCACTAGCCAGGCAAGCTGCAGCGGAGTGTATTGAAGGCTGGGAAAAGAACATCCTGAAGTGAGGCATAAGGGCGTGGCGCACAACTGGGAAGAACCAAGACTGGTCCCACAATGACCAGGTGTAAAGAGGAGAAAGCCAGTGTGTCACAAACCCTGAGTCGGGTTTGATTCACAGGGGGTCAGTGCCTGGCTTGAATGGGTTCTCTAATTAATCTCTGTCACACATCTCCCAAGCACTGGCTGGGATCTGTACCTTTATGAATGCAATAGTGGTGTGACCTCAAGAATGGTTTCTCTGTTCCCCTTCCTCTCTGTCAACCATGTGACACCATCTATGCTAATGCTGTCCTATCCCAGCCCCTTGGACTTTCCATTCTCCAGATTGCTGAGGAATAGGTTTCTGTCCATTACCAATTATCCAATCTCTTTAATTCCAGTGCAGGAGCATAGACCATCCAAAGCAAGTGGCTTCTGGTTGTCTTCCTCAGATGGTGTCCTTGGTCTTACAAAGGAGTTAAGATTCCTGCTTTAGCTTTATTTTCCCACAGTTCCATTTATTTTTTTTTTTAAGAATGTGGGTGGTGACTTTTCCCTGAGAGAGAATAGAAAAGGCTACATTTGAATATTTCGATGGGTTTCAAACTCGCTCAGCTGTGCCATATGAAAGAGAGAGCAGGTGCAGGTGGGTCTGGAGGCTCAGGCCTGCAATCCCAGATAAACAGGACAGAGAGGCAGCTGAGTTCAAAGCTGTCTTATCATTTCTATTGCTGTGAAGAGACACCATGTCCATGATGTCTTATAAAGGAAAACATTTAAAAAGTCATAAAGGACACATGGGAAATGGGGGGCAGTGAATGGAGAGAGAACTAGGAGAAAGAGAAGGGGAGCAGATGAAAACACGTGTAACTAGGTAGATTGAGTCAGGGTGAGGGGGGGAACATAAAAGAGGGAGCCATTATTGGTTTGAAGAGAAAACTGAACCTAAAGAGAGGTCTAGAGACCTACAAGACTGACTCCAACTAACAATTTGAGCAACCATGGAAAGGCTACCATAAATGCCCTTCCCTGACAGTGAGATCATCAACTAAATTATCTACCGTCATGGAGCCCTCATCTAGTACTTGTTGGAAACAGAAGCAAACACCCATAACCAAACACTGAGTCGAACTAGATTCCAGATACAGAGAGAGGGGACAAGACCAGGTTGCAGAAACTCACAAAGACAGCTGACCTGAACAAGGAGGAGCTAATGGGCCCCCCAGACTGATAGCTGGGAATCCAGCATGGGACTGACTCAGACCCCCTGAATATGGGTCTCAGTTAGAAGGACTGAGAAGTCTGGGGGACCTCAGACAGTAGAAACAGGATCTATTCCTGGTGCACAAAAGGTCCTTGCAGACACATCCCCCATGAAGTTGTCCCTACTTCAAATGACTTGACAGATTTACATGACCCAACCTGGATAGCATAGCCCTACAAGTGGAATGGGGGTGGGGGGATGGGAGGGGAGGGTGGCCAGGGTAAAGAGGGTAAGAGGGAGGGAGGGATGGAGGGAGTGAGGGACGGAGGGAGGGAGGGAGGAAGGGAGAGGAAACTGAGATCCTCATGTAAAATTTTTAAATTATATTATTAATAAAAAAAAAGAAGAAAAACTCATAAAGGGAAACATTTCATTGGGGCTGGCTTATAGTTTCAGAGTCTTAGTCTATTGTTGTCATGGCAACATGCACACAGACATAGAAGTCTACATCCAGGTTGACAGGTAGCTGGGAGTGAAAGTCACACTAGACTTGGCTGGAGCATTAGAGACCTCAAATCCCGCCCCTGTAGTGATGTATGTCCTCCAAGGCCTCACCTCCTCCAACAAAGCCACACCTCCTGATAGCGCCACTCCCAAAAGAAAAATGAGGTCTATCCAGACCTCACCTGAGATGGGTCGCTTACATCTTGTCCAAATACCCCAGAGATCTGGGTACTAACACTTTACAGCCTGTAAATCAATAGGTGCTTATGAGTATGGCTATCAAAGCAGAGGTCTTGCTTCCTCTTTTGTGTATTCTGACAAGATGTTTAATCAGAGCAAGAAAAGAATCTGCAGCTGATCAGGGACACCAGGGTTAAAAGACACAGGAAGGAAAAGTCCTTGGCAGCATCACTGCACATCTTAAGCTCTCGAGGGAAGTCAAATCTTAAAGCCACCAGCCTCTTTCTCTAGGTTGACTAACAAAATACCGTATTATCTCCCCACGTACAGCCTTCCCAAAGAGGGCGTGTGTATCAACTCCATGGTTACTGAATTCCTCAGCTCTGAATTCAGTAGCAAAGAAACTGGTGAGGTATTGGAACAAAACCTGAAATGAGCAATAGAATAAACTGATGTCCGTGTTTCAAAATCAAAACTCAAGATATGACGTCAAGAACAGGGCCTATAGCTCGGTGATAGAATACTTGGCTGGCATATACAATGCACCGGGTTTAATACCCAGTACCACAATTTAAGAAAATTAATCCCAGCCTTTCTATGATAGAAAACTAAAGTTAAAGGCAAAATCAGCAAGAAAGATTTTGAATGCAGAATGAACTTTGATTTTGGACGTTCATAGAAATAGTAAGAAATGGGAGGCTGGAAGCATTGAGGGGTGAAGGAGGTCAGGAGGGTTCTTTCTGAACTTCTCTTGAGCAGTACTCATGTCACCCACACAGGTGACAGTCTGGGGACCTGCAAAGAAATAAACCCCAGCAAAGTGTCCTGGGTAAAAGATTTTCTGCAATCTTATCTAACTGCATAGAATGTGATACTAACTCCGGGAATGAAATAGTAATTTGGGTGAACCAGAGTTCTTAAGTGGGCTTTTCCTTTTCCCATTTTCACTCTGTAGTCCCTGAATAACTCCACAGATTTTGTTCATGTTTCAAGATCACTTCCCGATACAATTTAAAAGAAAAAAGTAAAAAGTAGGGTTTTCATTTTGTAGACGGGGAAGCTGAAGAGAGTGATGAGATGGTTTGCCTGAGAAAAAGTTAATCATAAGGCTGAAAGTAAGAATTTGAGATTACAGGATTCTGGCCATGCACATGATAGTCCAAGATTATGAGGCGTCAGCATTGACCAATGGGAGACAACTGGTTTTAGATAGTGAAGTGAGAGCAGAGGAGAAAGATGGGGGATGGAAAGGAAGAAAGGATCCCCTTCACCACCGTGGCATTTCCTCCTTCACTCCCCACATCCACTCCATCCTTTTAAATACCCGCCATCTATGGAGAGCAAGACCTTCCGTAGGCATCCTCCTGACTGGGGGCTTTCTAGCTCTGTGATGTGGGGCTCCTGGGGACCTCCATAGCCCTGTCTCAGGCTCCTGGGGACCTCCATAGCCCTGTCTCAGGCTCCTGGGGACCTCCATAGCACTGTCTCAGACTCCTGGGGACCTCTATAGCCCTGTCTCAGGCTCCTGGGGACCTCCATAGCACTGTCTCAGGCTCCTGGGGACTTCCATCGCACTGTGTCTCAGGCTCCTGGGGACCTCCATAGCACTGTCTCAGGCTCCTGGGGACCTCCATCGCACTGTGTCTCAGGCTCCTGGGGACCTCCATAGCACTGTGTCTCAGGCTCCTGGGGACCTCCATAGCACTGTGTCTCAGGACCCTGGGGACCTCCATAGCACTGTGTCTCAGGACCCTGGGGACCTCCATCGCACTGTGTCTCAGGCTCCTGGGGACCTCCATAGCACTGTCTCAGGACCCTGGGGACCTCCATCGCACTGTGTCTCAGGCTCCTGGTGACCTCCATAGCACTGTCTCGGGCTCCTGGGGACCTCCATAGCACTGTCTCAGGCTCCTGGGGACCTCCATAGCACTGTGTCTCAGGACCCTGGGGACCTCCATAGCACTGTGTCTCAGGACCCTGGGGACCTCCATCGCACTGTGTCTCAGGCTCCTGGTGACCTCCATCACACTGTCTCGGGCTCCTGGGGACTTCTATAGCACTGTGTCTCAGGACCCTGGGGACCTCCATCGCACTGTGTCTCAGGACCCTGGGGACCTCCATCGCACTGTCTCAGGACCCTGGGGACCTCCATAGCACTGTCTCAGGCTCCTGGGGACCTCCATAGCACTGTCTCAGGACCCTGGGGACCTCCATAGCACTGTCTCAGGCTCCTGGGGACCTCCATCGCACTGTGTCTCAGGACCCTGGGGACCTCCATCGCACTGTGTCTCAGGACCCTGGGGACCTCCATTGCACTGTGTCTCAGGACCCTGGGGACCTCCATAGCACTGTCTCGGGCTCCTGGGGACCTCCATAGCACTGTCTCAGGCTCCTGGGGACCTCCATCGCACTGTCTCGGGCTCCTGGGGACTTCTATAGCACTGTCTCAGGCTCCTGGGGACCTCCATAGCACTGTCTCAGGACCCTGGGGACCTCCATCGCACTGTCTTGGGCTCCTGGGGACCTCCATAGCACTGTCTCAGGACCCTGGGGACCTCCATCGCACTGTGTCTCAGGACCCTGGGGACCTCCATCGCACTGTGTCTCAGGACCCTGGGGACCTCCATAGCACTGTCTCAGGCTCCTGGGGACCTCCATAGCACTGTCTCAGGACCCTGGGGACCTCCATCGCACTGTCTCGGGCTCCTGGGGACCTCCATAGCACTGTCTCAGGACCCTGGGGACCTCCATCGCACTGTCTCAGGCTCCTGGGGACCTCCATCGCACTGTGTCTCAGGACCCTGGGGACCTCCATCGCACTGTGTCTCAGGACCCTGGGGACCTCCATCGCACTGTGTCTCAGGACCCTGGGGACCTCCATAGCACTGTCTCGTGCTCCTGGGGACTTCTATAGCACTGTGTCTCAGGCTCCTGGGGACCTCCATAGCACTGTCTCAGGCTCCTGGGGACCTCCATCGCACTGTCTCGGGCTCCTGGGGACTTCTATAGCACTGTCTCAGGCTCCTGGGGACCTCCATAGCACTGTCTCAGGACCCTGGGGACCTCCATAGCACTGTGTCTCAGGACCCTGGGGACCTCCATCGCACTGTGTCTCAGGACCCTGGGGACCTCCATAGCACTGTGTCTCAGGCTCCTGGGGACCTCCATCGCACTGTGTCTCCCAGAAGGAAATGGAACATGACTCAAACCAGAGCTCTCTTTCCCTGCCTGTTCTGGAGACTAAGGGTGTCGCAGTCTTGTGCTCACTTACAGGTGTTCAAAGGTTAAAGTTTAATTACTATTGGGTCAGTCGTTATTATTAGTTACACATTTATACACACATGTGGGAATCTCTCCGGGGAGAGACACATTACTGTGGGTAAACTAAACGTAAATGAAGCCTTAACTTACAGGGATGTCAGGCTGTCATTTATATTTTGTGGGAAAATATATTTTTGTTTCAATCCCCTGCTTAAGGATTTTTTTTTTAACCCAGGAATTCGAAGTTGGAATGTTTGATTATGAAGTAATGCATGAAATATAAAGAAGTCTAGTTCTTGGAGAGACTGAAAACATATTTATTCTTTTCTGTTTGTTTGTTTGTTTTTAACTGCCTTCAAGGTCAAACCCTGGGTCCTCCTAAGTGGGCATTTCTGAGTAATTCCAGCACTTACACTGCTCACATCCACCGGGCTTAAACCATGCTGATGCCTGGTTATTGGTCTTCCCAGAGGTCAGGCTGCTTCTCATCTACAGCACAGGCTGCCTTCATTCTCGTGCTAATGTTATTTTTGAAAGGTTTAAGCTCAAATCCCTCACCATGTATTTCTAATTTATAGTCAGCATAGAGGGGCTAAGAGAACACAGACCACAGAATGAAGCAATGCTGAATCTGATCTAAGTAGTAATGTGACCTTCAGCAAGCAGATGAGTTGCTTTCTCTGGACCTCAGTTTCCCCTGTTGCTAAATGAAGACCTCGTGCTCATGTTGTAATGGAGGTCAAACAACTAATAAACGCAAAGCCAGTAGTGCAGGACTGATGCATCCTATTTCTCCACATGGGTCCCTTTGTAATCTCGGTGACAGTCCTTCCTATAGCCTTAACCAGCCGGCTCCAGCTCCTTACACATGCTGCGCTTGCATCTCACCCATTACTTGAGCCCACACGACACTGGCCTTGGAGGGACAGAGGAAAATGTGTGTATGTTTATTTCCTGTGGGCACTCTCAGGCTGTTTTCCTAACGCCCATCGGAAAAGTTTCTCACAACTCAGCTCTCGGTGGAGGGACATCTATGTCTATAGAGAGCTTTCAAAGTCTTTCCTCAACACACTGCTTATGGGGAAGTAAGTTAGTGCGGCTTTGTGGGAAACATCCAAACAGTAAAAATGGAACAAATGCCTGATATACCCATCCTGCTGGGAAATAAAATCAGTAGGTCAAAGAGACAGCCATGGCATCATTCATAATTATTGCAGTATTATCCACTATGTCCAAGATACAGAATCAAAGTAAATACTTATTGATTCAATGAATAAAGAAAATACAGACACACACACACATACATATATATACATATATATGTATATATAGTGAATTATATATATATACATATATATATAGTGAATTATTACCCAGTCATTAAAAGGTAAAATTCTGTAACTTATAGCAACATGGATGTACCTGGAGGTTGTTATATTAGAAGAAATAATCCAGTGGCAGGAAGACAATATGACATGCTATCATCTCTATGTGCAGGCTAACTGAAAGTGACCTAAAAGGAATAAAATGTGTTGATCTGAGACTGGGGAGAGGCAGCACATGGAAAGTGAGGGAGACATGGTAAGCAAGAACATCACAGTGGGGAGGAATAAGACCTTGGGCTCGGAAGGTCGATCGACTGCCTGAATACAGCTCCGGGGATGGAGTATGAATGGTAATCACTTGAAAACGATGAAGGTCTGAGACAACAGACCCAATGAAACCCTGCTCAGACTGTTATATGGCATACACACGAACAAAAACACACACCTCTCACCACACATGCATGCAAAATTATCACGTGTCGGTGGGAATGGAACTGTTTTTAAACTCTGCTTTTACGCCTGTACTGGACAGACATGTTGTAACTGATGAATGCAGTAAGATTTCAGCAAACATGGCCAAAACATCCAAGGGACAGGGACAGGGACTTAAATCGCAGAGCCCAGGCAGCACCTAAGGGAGTGCAGGGGAGTATAGCAAAGCATTCCTGAAGAAGTCACCTGATGACTGTAGGGCTTCAAGGACTATGTCCTTCTCTGTGTGAAAGAAAGGAGTTAGGGTCAAGGAAGCTTGGGCAAGAACAATATTTTACAGAGAAAGTAGCCTCAAAGAGAGAGAGAGAGGAAAGGAAGGAAAGAAGGGAGGGAGGGAAGAAGAGAGGGAGGGAGAGAAGGAGGGAGGGAGGAAGGACAGACAGACAGACAGCAACTGTGAGCAAAATGGATCAACCGTCTACTTAAATACCACAGTGATTAAGAACCCAGTCCAATTCCTGTTCCTTTCTTTGTGGGGGTGAAAACAATACGAATTTACTGCTAGATCCCACTGTAGGCCATTGCAATCTGTTCCCTAGAATATCACATGGATGATTTATTTACATTTTTGGGATATATGGATCTGGAAATTCTCATTAAATATTTCCTTTTCTCCTACAAAGCCTTGGTACTCACATGGCAACTCAATCAGTAACTGTCTTCTGGAGTCAGAGCATCAGCAAGAATGGCCGTAAGCACCAACCCAGTAATGCTGGACAGAGCAGGCAATGGCCCTAGTCTTGTGAAACTTAGCTTTGTGTGAACAAAATAGGCACAATGCAAAAACAAAGATACAAAACTCAGACGAGCGCAGCTACTAGAGGGACTAGCAAGGCAGAGTGAAGGGAGAAGCGGCGAGCCATGCATTTAGGGTGCTGGTGAAATGATGAACATGGCATTTGAAAGCACTAAGCAGGACGAGGGAGAGAATGGCCAGCAGATGTTAGATGGCAGAGGGAATGATGCATCATAGAAAATCCCACACTAAGCGTGTCCAAGGATGCCAAGGACTATTGAGTCACCATCACAGGCTGGATCCTAGAGAACAGCAGCAGAAAGCACCAGAATTCATTAGGTAATTTGTATGTATCAGTAACTACACAGGACCGAGCTATAAGACTCCCAAGAAGATGCCCAAACAACCAAAGGCAGCACTCCACAGACACATGTGCATGTCCATGTTTACAACTGCACTGTTCACAATGCCTGTGGCTGGGTCATGTCATCAGCCTAGGTGTCCATTACCAGGTGAATGGATTTGGAGCATCATTTATCTATTATGAAGAAATCAATCATGTTGTTTTAGGAACCTAGGTAGAACTGGGATCACCCGGTTAATTGAGAAAAAAAAAACATACTGAGGGAAGCAAATGTTGTCTTTTCTCTCTCATGTGGAATATGAAACTAACTAAACAAATAAATAGTGTAAACAAAAGGGAACCAGTTAGAGAATCAGAATTGGAACACTGGAAGAAATAGAAGGGAATGGTCAGTAACTAATTACAATCCAAGGGCCTTATAGACATGCATGAGTTAATATGCGCTCATGAAAGAAGCCATGACACTACACTGAATGCAATGACTCGTCACTTGAAGGTTCTGGTGAATGACGTCACATCACTTAGGTTTTAGCAGAAGCTTCCTCATTGTAGATCAGGACAAGCAACAGCATGTGCGGGTGGCCAGGCTTAGCAAGCTACTGCAGTCATCCACTCCCCACGGCTGCTGTAATGAAGTAATTCTCACCGAATTGTTAATGCATTTAGATACATGGGTTCAGTGAATGCATTTAGATTCATGGGTTCAGACACCGTCTTTGTCTCAGTGAACAAAACTTGTCCTCCTATGGAATTGGGACTTGGAGTTTTATTTTCTGGTTGTGATCATAAGCATATTTTATTGGGAAGCATTTCCCATAGTGGCAAGTTGTTTAAAAATTCCTGCTTGGTCTCTAAATGTTCCCTGAACAGGGAGACACACTCACACTGAGCACGTCTCCCTTCTCAGGTCAGCAGATATTAAAGGTTTGTAGTAGCTCCTAGAATTTTGGTGATGTGGCAATTCACTTAATTCTCTCAGAGTGTAAAACCAGCTACAGTCAGGCAGAGATTATTTCTACAGAGGATCTGAGTGGGCGTCATGGGGAGCCCATCATTAGCTCCTGTGGCCAAGAATTTTGACATTGCTAGGATGTGGATTCACAGCTGCCGTCTCTGCCTTCCCCTTCCTACAGGTGTCTTTTTGCCTAATAGCTACTTCATTTTTCTTATACTGACACTAGCCAATGAATTTAGGGGTCATGTTGAGTCCGTTATACAATCTCAAGGTCTCTCATTACATATGCAAAGACCCTGCTTCCCATAGAGTCACATCCACAGGCACTGTAGGTTATCATGTGGACACACCATTCTGGTTCATTCTTTAGCCCACTACAAGACCTCTCCTTTATTCTATCAGAGAAAATTCCACCCATTTCAAATAGCATCCTTCTGATAAGGAGGCATGCCCTATAACTGTCTTCTTACTGGCCAGTTTTTCCTAACAGATTTGAGCTTCTGAAGCATGCACACCATGTCTTTCTGCTCTCCATCCTTGGTCCTAAACAATTCCTGAACATCATGCAAAGTCAATCACTCGTAATTGAATACGTTAATGACAAATCATTAAGTAGATTTATACAATGATGTAAAGTTTAGCAGAGTCTCATCAGGCAGATTAAACTTCCTGATACCACCAGAAGGGCACTCTGGCATTTTAATATGATATTGCCCTTTTACAAATATTTTGGCTTCTATTTCCTTCCTTAGTAGAATATTACACACAGGATCACTGACATTATACCAATATGCATTGGTAAACAGGGGAGGTGCTTTTTCCCCCTTATTGGAGATAATTTTTCCTCCCTCACTGAATATGTCCTGATTACAGTTCCTCTCCACCTCCCCTTCATCTGGATTGCCCTACAAGGGAAGTCTGAAATCCATGGGACATGAACATTCCTTCAGTCTCAGTGGGTTTAGGACTCTTTGAAAGCAGCTTCTGTAAACTTGGGATTTCTTCTCCCACTAGTTACTCACAGTACTACGGCTTCCCATTTTCCAAACCTGGGATCAGAAAGATCCAGTATCCCGAATACTGTTGGCTGGCTCATTTGTTATTGCAACCTTGACACAACCTAGAACCATCTGAGAAGTGGGACCCATAAAGACAGACTGCACAGATGGGCCTGGCACTGGCTAAGCCCATGAAAGACTATATTGATTGATGATTGACATAAACGGATCTCACCCTGGGCGGGTTGATTTAGTGTGTGTGAAAAGGAGAGCTGAGCATGGGTGTGGGAGTGAAACCACTAAGCAGCCTCCCCCAATGGCTTCTGCTTTGAATCCACCTTAAGTTCCTACCCTGACTGCCTTTGTCGGTGGACAGTACCCTCCTCTCAGTGGATTTCTAGTCACGGTGTTTATCAGAGCAACCCAAATCAAGTTGGAATAACTACATTATAATCTAAGCTTTATGAGCCCGTCGACCTTTAAGATAAGAGAAAGAAGCAATGTAGCAACCCCTGTTTGGGGGAGGGGTTATAGCTTTTTGAGCCCAGCAGTACGTTTTTATTTCTCTCAAACATAGACCATTTTTCTTCGTAGTGACTTGCCATGTCACAAACAGCAGGGCAGATTGCGGTACCCATTCTTACCCTAGCTAATCAACCTTTATACAGGGGTTAAAGCAAAGGACTGTATTATAGATGCTGTCATGTTCCTGTGCCAAGGCTGGGGGTCTGACTGCAGTAATTTCCTTGCTTTGTAACTGAGGCAGAGAACTAATCTCTGCTAGAGAAAGGATGCATGGAGTCCTGAGGACCAACAGAAAGAGGGAAGGTGTGGATGCAGGCACTCTACATCCAAGACAACCCCAAGCCCTTGGTGTAGTGAGATATTCACCTTGTTCGCACCTGTGGCTTAGACCACGCCCATTGGGGGTGGAGACAGGGCCGGATGTGACCTGGGAGAAAAGGCTGAGGAAGGGTCAGAGCTGCTCTCTTGCTGGTGGACTCTGGAAGGCTTAGGATCCTGTGGAACCCGCCGCGTTCGTTCATCTGCCTATGTTGTGAGTTATTTCTCCCTGAATAAACATCTATCCGGCCTAATTGTTTATCCTGGTCCTTATTAAACCGCAATATCTGAGATGGACACATAAACTTTGGCTTTGTTCTGCCCTGAACTCTTCTCCTGACTTTTAATCCTTTAACTGATGGAGAGAAAGAATGAAATCCAGCCAGTATCATCATCTCCAGTCAGGGAGATGGGGGATTGGTGACCATTTACTCTTAGGTTCTGAAGTAGAAGACAGAGAAGACTAGCTCACAGCAGCAGACACGGAACCGAGACTTACGGTGTTTCAGAGAGAGACTGGGGAGAGAGGGCTAAGCACAGGTACATTCGCCAGTGTGCTGAGCTCAAAGCAGCAGTGCACCAAAGACAACTGCCACCGTCTGTCAGATTTATAAGCTCTGCTGGCCATTCAGAAACAGCAAGCGCAGAAGCCAATACTTCTTCACTCCAAGTTGAATGGTAGTAATCACAATCCAGTCGGCTGTGAAATATTTCTTGAAAGGCCAAATCAATCTATGTACATTCTTTGCTGGTTTCTTGGGGAATTACTGAAACCAGATATGGCCTTACATACGGAGGACACTAATAATGCGTGTACACTATAATGGTACATCCAGATGAACCTTAGGGCTGTGACAGACGGTGGCCTGCACTGCAGTGTCTGAACGATGGGCGGGCAAACACGGAAGACAACATCACATGTGTATTTAACAATGTGCATGATAAGAGCAGTCTCCCTGAGGTTCACGGCTATGTAAAAGCAACAGTGTTTTACCAAGCCAAAGAGAGGCTAAATTCTTTACAGTTTTAACATAAAGATGATCTTTAGAGTAAAACAAAGCATTTTAAATGTAAAATATCCATGATTGACAGTAAGCTCCAGAACTTCATGGAACTTTAAAAAAGCATTTTCTGAAGTTTTCTGGGCACCACACATTCTCAAAGCATTTTACTTGCTGACAGAGGAAGGTCTAAGGTCGGTGCTGCCAATTCTTGCCAATAAATTCAAGCTGGGACTTGCGAATGCCATTTTCCTCCAACAAACAGGCAATGATTAGCTCAACTATCCTCACAAGTTCTAATGCTGCCAGCATAATGGCTAAGTTGGCTATTTCTACATCTGTTCATGCTACTGGCATCCACGAATAGCATCCCTGATACGGGAGAAAGTTCTTATTCTAGACTTATGTGTTACTGCACGTTTTTCAGTTATCTTCTAAGAAAATCATTGTTCCTCTGTATTCATCTAACTTATATCTAAACTTTGCTGTTCTATCGTTTTGGGGGCGGAGTAAGCATGTGTATGTTTATTGGCATGGACACACACATAGGCACGCAGAGGTCGATGTCAGATGTGCTTTTCACTTTTTTTTTCCTGGGGTGGGTTGATGGGAGATGTTATTCTGTATATATGTTTCTCAAACTGGTTAATAAAGCACTGTGGCCAATGAGATAGCAAGATAGGCGGGGCTAGGAGACTAGAAGGAGGAAGAGGAAGTGAGTGGTAGGAGTCAAGATGTAGCCCGGGGAAGGAGGAGGACACCTGCCGCGCGGCTCCCTGATAAGACGACCATGTGGAAATACTTAGATAAGTAGAAATGGGTTAATGATTAAGGCAGAGCTAGCCCATTAACAATAATGGTAACTGGCCAACAGGATTGTATCAAATACAGAGTCTCTGAGTGTTATTTGGGGCACACGTGGTTGCAGGACAATGGCGGCAGAACCAGCGGCAGCCGGCGGGGAAACCTGCTGTAACATAATGGTGTCAGAACTGGGATTGAGAACTTTCGCTTAAAACTTAACAAAAGTTTAAAAAATAGTTTTTAGAAACAAGGGAACAGAGACTAGCAAGACTTCTTGGTAGCAGCATTTTCTCATTTGGATTTGTTTTGCTGTAGACAGAGAGTTGTGCGGCTCCTTTAAGGGAGGTTTCCAAAATTAGCATAAGCGGCAAAAAGCCACCTGGCTTTTAAAGAGCTCTGCTAACAATTCATTGGTGTGTACAAGAGCTGCAATGAAGGTTTACACTGTGTTTTAAAAAATATGCTGGCTTGGGAGAGAAAAAGAAACAGGATACAATGGTTTAAAAAAGAAAAAAGGAAATGAAATGGATGGGTGTGATGGCGCACGCCATTAATCCCAACACTCCACAGACAGAGGCAAACAAATCTCTGTGATTTCAGGGCAAACTTGGTAAGCGGTGAATTCCAGGGCAGATAAAAGTTACACAGAGAAACCCTGTCTCAAAATATGTAAAAATAGAAGTAGAATAAATAGAGTAATAAAAAAGCCACGTAAAGATGGCAAACACAGAGAGATTTTGGATACTATACGTGCTTCTGTTGTCTTTAAATTATTTGATTGCTGAGAAAATAACTACTGATAAAAGAAATGCTACTGGATTAATTCAATTTATATATTTTAAAAATGCTTTGACTCCAAAATTTAAGCCTAAGGACAAGTTACTGGGGAAAAGGATTTCTATTTCTGTTTCCACAGAAAATGAAAAGCTACAGATTCTTTACAGACTTATATGGTTTGATCAAGCAAGACCCCCTGAAGCAATGTCTACAGCCAAGATTTCTGCATCTTCTTTGGACCCCCATGACAGCGCCCTATACCAGCAGGAAGTAGTTTGGAAAGAACGACGCCCAAATTCCCAAATATTGTTTATAAATGTTTGTTTTCATTTATATGGGCTTGGTTATAAATGGTTAATGACACAAGCAATCCTTGTAAAGGTAAAAAAGGGAATTAAGGTATAGATATGAATACTTTGCTTTGGAATGGATTTTCTTTTATTGATACAATTTAAGGTCAATTTTATGATATGTATATTTCTCCTCTTGTTTAGGTATTATGTTTATATAGCTCATTGGAAAATGTAATGTATAATTGAGAGTTACCTATGATAATTAAAACTTGGTGTTAAGTTAGTTAGGATTTCTAGATATACAGAGGTGTATTAGAGATGAATAGGCATTTTTCAAACCTTTCAAAGACCTACAGAATATGGCATTTAAAATGGTTTAGGGATTTTCTTGACATTGAGGCACAACTGCTCCTGGTAATACCACCTGCATCAGAAAGAAAGATGGACATCGAAGAAAAACATTATGGAGTTTGCTTCTAATATGGCAAGACTAGCCATTTGAGCAAGGTACTTCTCTTGTCTAGACTGTTTGACTTTATGTTGTAGAAACTGGACATGCAGGACCCACAAAAAGGTGACTGCTGAAGCAAGATGGACATTGCTACAGGATTCCTGCTTCATGGAAGAGGCTGCCAGACAGCCAGACAGTCTACAGGACGCAGAGAAAAGTTTCCTGCCTTGTTGAGGAGTCTGGACACACACTATGGCCTATGGGCTGAAGATGGAATATTACAGAAGAACTTTGGGTGACTGACCAGGCAATGAATTGTCTCTGTCATTTCTAGAGTTTATCTATTATCCTTCTGTGGTCTTTGAAGGAGTTGAAGACAGATAGTTATGCTTATAGTTTTCCTTAGTTAGGATTAAAGATAAGTTACATATAGGACTTTAGACTCGCAAAGATAGGATAGATGATATTTTCTTAAAGTCTTACAAAATGTTAATGGACTAAATATTGTTTACTATGATTCTTATTTGATAACTATTGTATGTTATATTTTGCTATGTTAAGGTTAAACCCCTTCTTTTACTTTAGACAGAAAAGAGGAGATGATGGGAGATGTTATTCTGTATATATGTTTCTCATACTGGTTAATAAAGCACTGTGGCCAATGAGATAGCAAGATAGGCGGGGACAGGAGACTAGAAGGAGGAAGAGGAAGTGAGTAGTAGGAGTCAAGATGTAGCCCGGGGAAGGAGGAGGACGCCTGCCGTGTGGCTCCCCGATAAGACGACCACGTGGAAATACTTAGATAAGTAGAAATGGGTTAATGATTAAGGCAGAGCTAGCCCATTAACAATAATGGTAACTGGCCAACAGGATTGTATCAAATACAGAGTCTCTGAGTGTTATTTGGGGCACACGTGGTTGCAGGACAATGGCGGCAGAACCAGCGGCAGCCGGCGGGGAAACCTGCTGTAACAGTGGGTTTCTTCTGGTACATGGATTCCACAAATTCAGCTTGGCCAGCTGGCCAGGGCACGTGGGATGCCCAGTCTCCACCCCACACCTAGCACTGGGAATGCAGACAAGAAGCACTATGCCTGGCTTGTTAGGTAGGGGTCTTTGTTCTTCTTAATCAACTTTCTCAGGCCCCAGTAATTTATTTCTTCCTCCTTGCTACCTCAATGCTGCACACACTTGTCAACAGACACTAAGGAAGCTGAAGCAGAAGGATTACAAAAGCAGCATCAGCCCGGGTGACCTAGAGAGTTCACAACCAAATGATAAACCTAGCAAGAGCCTATATCCAAAACGAAAATGCAGAAGAGCTATGGGTGTTCAGTTATAAAAGAATATCTTTACACAAATCCAGACCTAGCTTAAGGGGTGTCTACTTCCTAGCTATCGTGTATTCTCTGAACGATACTACCAAACGGAGGACTGGGAACACAAATGTATTCCAGAAGACATGTCCCCAGGGTTACACACAGCACTGCATTCTGCATTTGATCCCCTGTGTGGCAGGTGACCAAGACATACTTTGGTGGCTCTGTGTGGCTGGAGTTACAGGCCTTGCCATACATACACTCTTTTCGGTTTTGAAGAAGGGCAACCTGCTTCTGATCAAGCATGAGTGAGTTATACTAAAACCCTTGGCCAACTCTTTCCACTCACAACAACGGTCAGCCCCAGGTATTTACTTTCCAATTTGGGTCACAGAAAAGCAGGCACTTTTCTCAGCTTCAGGCTATCAGAAAGAGAAAGAAAATGAATAAAGACTCGGCACTTAATATTGGATATGATCTGTCTCTAATTCTGTTAACATTTTAAACGGAAGGTCTTACTAGAAATGACACTCGAGCAAATGTGTCCTTGTCGTTTTGTTCAGGAGATAAGCTAACATCTCATCACCAGGGAGAGTTCATCTGCTGCCTTTGCCTGGAATGTTTGCCTCAAGTTGTTCATGGGGCTGGGGCTCACAGCCTCATTTCATCTCACTGTTGGATACACACTGTCAGCATGGAAACACCCTCCAGGACCCAGTGCTTTTCAAAGCCAACACTGACAATCTCTGTGCTGTCCTTGTGATATGCCTGCCTCTGTCATGGCATCATATTGGCAGCCAAAGCAGCAGCACAGGCAGCAGCAGCAGGAAGCAGCAGCAACAGCATGGTCCACTTTGTAAAACATTTCACTGTCATCAGAGACTCTGCTCACACTGAACACCAGTCCCCACCCCTCCCTACTCCATTGGGTTTTTCCTCTTACATACCATGCAGAGTAAAGAGATGTTGAATAATGTACCGTATTCACACACATGATAAATGCATGTGCATTAGATCTGGTGATTAAAGAGACTGATTAAGAGAGCTTCGCAGAGTGAAAATGAGTACAGGCTTGTTCAGTGTCTCTAGGGAATACTCTGGGCTTTGAGTTTTGTCTGGTCATTACCCATACCTCATTAACAGTACTAGTTAGCCATCAGTTAGTTCAAAGTTCCCTTAACCCTTGCTCTCAATTCATGTAGCTTGAGTGGAGTTGACAGTATACCCAGTTTTAATGGTCCCACACCAATGTGCATCCAGGCAGCACTAATTAAACTCAGTGGATTATGAGAGTCAGAAAGGGAGAGAGAGACAGAGATCAGAAAACATGAAGTTTGGAAAGGGACATAAGGAGGGAAGGATGGAGAGAGGATTTAGAGGGTTGATGATGGACAGCATGGAGTGTGTGTGTGTGTGTGTGTGTGTGTGTGTGTGTGTGTGTGTGTATGCAAGTCTCACAGACTAAGCTATTTGCATGGGGAAATCTCACAAAGCCCTACCCCAGATCAAGAGCTTAGGTAATGAATGACTACTAAGAGAGGGAGGATCATTCTTCTCCAGGGAAAAGACCCCCTGCTAATTTATCCAATTCCAAAATGCCATCCCTAAACATGTGTCAATAAAAGCTATACTAAATGGTATGGATAGGTTGTATTTATATTTAAACACACATATAAATAAACAATAATAATCAAAGAAGAGGTCATGAGGTTTAGGGAGACCACAGGACATGGAAAAATTTGGAAGGGGGGAATGTGGGATGGAAATTATATATAATAATCATCATATGAAATACTCAAAAAATTCAAATAAATGTTTAAAAAGACTGAACACACTTGTCTAAGCAGATTTGTAGAGAACACTGTGACACTGGTCTGGAATTGCTGAAAGATACCATTGGATCAGCTTAGCTCACACAGCCCTTGAGCTGCCCGGACCCTCTTCCCTCTGTCTTCCACTGGGTCACTGTCAGGAGCTGAGGGGTTAGTTGGTTCTACGGGAGCTCAACACCCCACTCCTATGCCATCATCAGCACGTCCTTGAGGATGAAAGCATCTCTCCTTCTTTCTAAGAAGCAGTCCTGCTCAGGAGTGCTGAGTACCAGTTCCAACTGGGACATTTTATCATGGGCGCTGCAGCCCTCACATGCTAAGCCTGACCATCAACATCCATGAAGCCAATTAAAGCAAGAACAGTGAAAGGCACAGAAAGAATATTTATTCAACACGGCCACACATCGAAGGAGAGTAAGTAAAGGTGTCCTGAAATATCCAAGTCTGCCTTCCAGTTCTAACATTTAGCTAGCCAGAGGTGTGTAGCTAGAACGTCATGGCCAAGGCTTCATCCTTTGCTTCACCTTTTCTTCACCTATCAATCACCATCTCAGCACCAGTCTGGATGCAACAGTATCTGATACATTGTCAGAAACGTGACTGTTTCCTGGCAGGTAAGTGATGGGAGATGTTATTCTGTATATATGTTTCTCATACTAATTAATAAAGCCCTGCTGGCCAATAGAAAACTAGATAGGCAGGGCTAGGAGACTAGGAGAAGGAAAGAGGAAGTGGGAAGGAGGAGTCGAGATGTAGCCCTGGGAGGAAGGAAGACGCCCGCCGCGGCTCCCCGATAAGACTAAGACGACCACGTGGAAATACTTCGATAAGTGGAAATGGGTTAATAATTAAGGCAGAGCTAGCCCATAAACAATAATGATAACTGGCCAACAGGATTGTATCAAATACAGAGTCTCTGAGTGTTATTTGGGGCACACGTGGTTGTGGGACCATGGCGGCAGGACCCGCTGCGGCCGGCAGGAACAACCTGCTGTAACAGGAGAGTTCTTCCTCTGGCTGGCCACAGGTCTTCCGTTATTCCGTTATTCCCCCATAAGACTATGAGGGAAATTCTAATTCTCTACTCTCTCACTAGTAAGCTCATCTCAGCTGTGCTTGCTAACCAGGTTCACACAGTGAAGCAATGTAAGTTTCTCGCACCAGCATTCTGCTAGCAAGCCAAGGGGAGGAGCACGCATTTCTCTTTAACATTATCTCCTCTCATGCCAGCAAGATGGCTTAGCAGGTAAGGACATATGCTGCCAGCAAGATGGCTTAGCAGGTAAGGACATATGCTGCCCAACCTGATGGCGATAATTCAGTGCCCAGAATATGATAGAAGCTATGAAGTGACTCTCGGAAATTTCGTCCTCTAACCTCTACACTTGTGTCCTGGCATGCCCATGCCATTCTGCAGGGTAACAAACAAACAAGGTAGCTCCCTGCCTTCCATGGGGATTATAATTCCAGTTATTCACTAGGTCTCTACTCTGCCCTTCATGAAAGAGGGAAACCGCCATTTGCAAATGACTAGTTGGGATTGTTCCAGAACACAAATCTGCATTACCTCTGAGGCTTGAGATGAATCTCACCTGCATCCCAGAGCCAGCAGCAACTTCAGCCACAGCGAGGATGACAGAAACTCATCTCCAGAGCTGTCTTTGACCTAACAATGGGTTAATTTTATTACCGACTATTCAGTTTAATAAAGCAGTATGCTCATTGTGTGTTCCTCAAGAAAAGGTTGAGTAAAAAAATGTTAAAATTAAAACTCTGGCACTTTAACAGATTAGATTGCAAGGGAACATCTCAGTTGGGGCTGACACATCATTCCCTAGAGAAGTCAGAATAATTGAGGCTTTCATAAAATAGCAACCATCATTGCTCAGCATTTTCACAGACAAAAATTGCCTGAAGTTCATCAAAAAACTGTGATGAGAAAGATAGGCATTACCTCTCTGTAGACGGGGGAAGGGACGCTCTGTGTGTCACACACACACACACACACACACACACACACACACACACACACACACACACGGTGGTGGACAAGTGTGCTGGCTACTATTTGAATTTTGTCTTTTGACTCCTAACACTGTTTCTGTTAGCTATGTCCCCTCCTGGTACCAACTGTGTGGGCATCGCCATTTCTGCTCTTTCTTTTAGGTAAGATGTATAAAGGCAAACCCCGAGCTTTTGAACTGGAGGAAGGTAGGTGCCCAGACTTAGCTTCATCCGGGTGTGCTTGCTGTGTGGGTTTAAACAGCCAAACACACACCAAGCAAGGCTCGAGCTTCTATATCAATGCCAGTGCCCACATATACGATTGATGGAACTCAATTAACGCTGCTCTCTGCTGTCTGCTTTCTCAGCGACACCAAGTTATCTCAGCATGTTACAGCTGCCCTGAAATTTCTCCACTGACTCCTGCTACAATTGAGTATTGATTGAAAAATTCTATTACTGTACTTAGTTACAAGGCTTTCTGTAAACAGGTCACAGGTGGCACTGTGGCTAGTTGCAAGGAAGACTCTGAGACCCAAGAGCAATGGGACATCTGAGGAAATAGTGAGGAGGAGCCTTGGATACTCAAGCAGAATGAGCATGACCTGGAAATTCAACATGAACCAATTTGCTTTTGGCCCTCTAATGCAGTACACCTATGGGACACAAAATTTGAAATGGTTCATGTTAACTAGACTGTATTTCAAACACAAGCAAGAATAAAATGAAGACTAATTACCTGGCCTAGGATAGTGTTGCACCTGATATACTCCTAGCTTCACTTATGTTATTATGAATTGGTTGCTGTCTTGAGCCTTGAATTTGACACTCTTTTGCTCCAAACACAAAACCAGAGGCTACAGACACAGAGAAAGTCAAGGCCTGAGTCCCACCATCAAAGCCTTGGTAAGGGATGAGAAGCTTGATCAATGGACACAACTTACTTGCCATTCACTTAAGTAAATAAAGTTTTATTGAAACCTAACTAAGCTCATTGATTTGCACATTGTCTTTGCTGTTTCTTGCCATAATGGGAGAGCAGAATAAGATGTTATGACACAGTTTATATACACCACAAAGCTCAGATATCAACTACCTGCTTCATTGTTAAGAAAACTGAGATGTCTGGAGAGTTTGCTCAGTTGTTAAAAGCACTTGCTGTACTTCCTGGGCTCTGGGTTCAGTTCCAGCACCAATGTGGTGGTTCACAACCATCCATAACACCACAGCCAAGAAACCAATGCCATTTCCTGCCCTCTGACCAAGCAGACATGCATGCAAGCAAAACATTCATGTGCATAAAATAAATTATAAGAATGCTGTTTAAGCTAGAACACCAGTGAGATTATTTCAATACAAGGTCATAAGTTCCCCAAAACCATTATGAAGTGATAAGGAAGTATACTTAAACGGATATTTTATTCGGGATCTGTATCAGGGGAACACGATTTTGAAAAGAATGAAAGGAACAGAACCTTGTAAAAAAAAACAAGGTCCCATAAAAACCAAAGGACAAACACAAAAAGCAAGACGATGACAGGTACTCATGGATATGGGCCCTGCAGAGGAGCAGCGGAAGACATCAGTCTCAAAGGACAGGCAGGGTCTTGGGCATAGAGAACCTTCTCTTTCATGTCATGCTAGAAAACATGGGAGTCAGAAGTGTAGGAGAGAAAGCTGAACGCAGTTAGATGTCAGAACCAACTCAACAGGCCGAGTGGCCAACTTCAGGTGTGGTTGGGGAGCCTTTCCTCAATAAGAATAAATGGAGATCGGTGAGGAGGATGTTGAGCATTACCAGGGAATTTTCTTTGTGATGATACGTGAAAACACAGCTAAGGTCTCAGAGAACAGCATTCTACTGGTCTAAAGATGGGCAGAGAAAACACGTTGGGTCGTTATTGCTAGGCACTGAGTGCTGGCAGAAAGACTGAGGCACAGTCTTCTATAGGACACAGTGTCAGGGGCTTCATAATCACACAACTGTTTATCCTCTCCACTTGGATACACAAACAAACCAAGGCCTAAAAGGGAGAGGTGTCCTTTGAGCTTGTGTCACGTGCTAGACAAGGAACCTGGGACAGGACAGATGCTAATAGCTTCCTTGTCTCTGCTGGAAAAGTACTCCGAGAACCCATCCTTAGTGACACATAAGTTTTCCCACCAGACAGATGTTTTCCAATCACTTCTTCCCACGGGCACTTTTGCAGGCTCTCTAGACACAGAGGAGAAGATGCTGACTTGATTATAGCATCATCTCACATTCAACCCGGGCTGCTGGCCATGGGTCATTCATTGATGAGAAGGAGAGCGTAGCATTGAAGAAACAAAGATCAGTTATAGTGAGCTCACCAACTATGGAGATGTTTGGAAAGCCTCAACAAGGAAAATAAGGCCATACTCGACTTCATCTAAAAATAATTTTTAGTGTTATTAAGTAGGAAAACCGTTTGGCTCCAAGCTCAAAACTCCATTTTCTGGCCCTTACCTTGAAGCTGATGTCAAGAGAGTGGTCTTGAGGGGCTGTGCCTTTACCATGGTATGATATGCAAATAACTTGTCAATGAATGGCTTTGGCTGAGATAATGACTTGCTTCAGGGAATAGTTCGAGCCCACTGTCCATGCACATTTAGCTGGACACTCTCTCTCCTAACCCTCCATTATCAGTTCACTCCCAATTAATATAATTAATCACACACACTGCAGGCTGCAGGATCATAAACTCTAATTACTCTGTCTGAATTACTGACATGGGGCCTTGTTTACAAATGCCCAAATTTCCTGTTGAAGATAAAGCTGCCTTTTGTCTGACACAAATCCAAGTGTGGTGACGCAAACATACGGACGGAACACAGCTAGTTTGGAACTCTTTCCCTGTAGTGGAGTTAGGAATCCTCCAGGATAAAAAGGCTTCCCCGCTATGGATAGTGGAAGCATCCGATTGCTCTTCCTTTCCCACAACTGCATCATTCTGCCTTCTCTAACCCACCGTTTTTTTACAAATTAACCAACTCAGTCTTGCCAAGAACCGAAAAGGCTCTTCCCTTGCCTCCTTCTCGGTTCTGGTTGTGCTTAGCATCCTGGTGCTTGGAGCTGCCTAACTGCAGTCACTGATCACATCTTTGCACTGTGTGTCTTTATCAATAGCTCCTCCAGAGATTCTGGATTAGGATCTAATTCATGATCTGCCTATAACCTAGCAGAGACCATATTTCAAAAGCTACACGCACAGGTTCCCAGGCTATGAACTCCTGTAGCCAATGAAACTAAAGCAATGAATGTCACAACCAGGACCTAAAATTAGGGAGATTCCATGCTAGTTACTTGATCTGACATACATTTTTAATCTCTTCAGATCAGAGATCAATCTTTTACAGCTAGAGCTTTCTCAGCAATGTATGTATGTATGTATGTATGTATGTATGTATGTATGTATGTATGTTTAGGACTGAGGAGCTAGGTCAGTCAGTAAAATGCTTGTTGTGCAAACATGAGGACCTATTTGCATGCTTAGAACATACATGGAGAATCCAGGCATGATGCTATAACCCCAGGGCTAAACAGGAGACAGGCAGTCTCTGGAGCTCATTGAGAAGCTGGCATAGGCTAATTGGTAAGTTGGAGGCCAATGAGAGACCCTGTCTCAAAAAAAACAAATGTAACTGAAGATAGCCAAGGCTGATTCCTGCACATTCACACAGGAGCACACACACACACACCCACATGTGCATGTGGACCTGCACGACGCACACACACACACACACACACACACACACACACACACACACACACACGCATGCACGCAAACAGCACATAATGAAACAGCATGACATAATGTCCTCCGTCTGCCTGTCACATCTCTCTCACCTGACTGTGCTGAACATGAGGTGTGGAATCATATCAGGTTCTTATACAGGCCTTAGTTAAAAATGATCTGCCACAGAGTAGCAGAACCAGAGTGCACCAAATACACTCATCTTAGAAGGCTCTCGCCCTTTGGGTCATGCAAAACTTAGAGATTTGCACTGTAAAATACAACACAGAATAGAAAGAATGACAAGAAGGAGAGAGAGACACAGGGTAGCAGCAAGAGGCAGGAGGGGTAATTGCTTGATCACAGGACACTCACCAAATGGCAGAGTACTATTTAAGAGTTCTCAGGTTTCCTTACTTGGAAATGTGCAAGTTTGGGCCACGTGACTAGTTTTGTCCAGTGTGCATCTACTGCCATGTAAGAGCTGACCCAGCTATGCTGCTTCTCTCCCTCCTGCTGTGGTAATTCTGGTGTCGTGGTAATAACACGGAAGGGGTTGGCTTTCACCAAGGGAGAAATAACTTGTAGATAAGATACTGGAGGAGTCACCATTAACTCAGCACAGCTGTTCTACCCCAAGTCACTAATCACAGACATACAAAATGTGAGGGATGATGACATACAGACTGCTTTTATATTATTTTGGATCATAGGACAGCAGCTAAAGAAACTTGGCTTACTGTGGTAATATACCAAGCCGGTTGGCTAGCAGATCCTACACTCTGTCACTTCAGATCTAACTACCAAACATTTCCTTGAGATGACCATGACCAACTACCTGCTCCTAACTTGGATGCAGAGGACCTTTCCACAGCCACCGAGAACACAGCTCACAATTTAACCCCCTCCTTTCAAATCACCATGCACTGTCTCACCACGCATGATGTTTACTAAGCTTTCACATGCACAGCTGTTCTCTCCCTGGTATCACTTTGTTTAAGTTTTATCCTCTTGCTGTTTCAGTAGACGCTGCAGAGGGAGAATCTCTGGTTTCCTGTGATGGTTGGATTTCAAACTGTTGTTTTTTTTTTACAATAATCTTTTAATATAATAACCTCACCAATTGAAGATCTTAAAGGGCCATAAAAACCAAGGGAAAATTTAAGAGCTAAAATAGTGCATTTTATTATTTGTTTTTATATGTGCATATAATATATACATGTCTGAGAAGTAATTATCGGTACTAAAAGTGGCCAATTAGATAGAAACAAAAATCCTAAGTAATAGTACCATCTCTACTTGTTACTGATCTTGTGAGTTTGAAGACATGACGAAATATTTGGTTATTTGGGGGAGATACAAAGCAAAGGTTAGAAGGGAAAACACACTAAGCTTCCCACACACAGTCCTGAAACATCCTGGAAAGACCTGCAACCTCAGCCAATTCAGGAGGCAGGATATTCATATGCTAAAGCTGATCTTGGAAACTTAGTGAGCTCTTTTCAAAAGATACAGCCCTGATATGACATCCAGTTTTTTTCATTTGTTGATTCTGGCTTGGGAAAGTTGCAAACCTCAGTTGTATAAGTGAGTATCATCATAAGATAGAGTTATAGTGAAATTTAAAAGGTAATATATGCAGGAAAACTTAACACAGTGTTTCTGTGCATAGACATAATATCTTTGGTTCTATTGCTATGCAGTATCATGCCTGTAGGATCCTGTTCATCTTCTTTTCAAACAGATATTTAGTTTGTATTGTTCCACCGTACACCTGATACACCCTAAACTCTGGAAATACAACCTCACACAGAATGCACTCAATCTTGCATTCATTGATCTTACAATCTAAAGAGGCAATAGGTGGGCAGCATTAGAAAGACAGCCACACAAATAAATATACAACTACATTTAGAGAAAATCTTTGCAAATGGATTAACTGGCCCTTCCACTTTCCTTACCTCTGTGCCTTAGAGCTTGCTTGTAAATGAAGACACTTATTACTGATGAAATAAAGTACTCAATAATTATTATTATATTAAATAGCATAGAAAGTTAGTGGAAAGATTTTTTTACTTTGCATAATAAATACATCTAAATAAAAACCCAGACATTTTGCTTAAAGTTTCTTGATAATTATGTTTGTAAAAACTCCGGATAAATAATATCATCTGATTGACAGGGATCACATAAGACCCCAAAGATGACTGTAGACTGAGAAGAATGAGTAACTTCACACACACACACAGAGAGAGAGAGAGAGAGAGAGAGAGAGAGAGAGAGAGAGCAGATACATCACACTGAGACCACTGAGACCAGCTATCCATTGGTCCTCAAGAACATGAGGTTATTACATAGTGTTCATTGAAGGTATGATGTGTGGAAATGGATGCTTGGTTTAGGGAGGAGAAGGGCTTGGCAATGACATGGATTGTATTTGTCTCTCTTTAGGCAGAAGGGTCCCTGCTATCCCCACAGTGGGGACTTTCCCCTCAGCAGTCTCTTCTGGGAAGTCTCTTCAACCCCATTGTCAGATAACAAACAAAAGGATGGAAATGCCACACCCATAAAATGGTAACACACAGTCCAAAGTGATCTATGGCGGAATCTTGTGCCTATTGTTGATAACTTTCCTCAGCCACAGCTTTTCTCCTCTTTAAGGAAGAGCTGAAAGGTCAGGTAATGAGACAATTGAGAGGGAAGTGAGAAAAATGAAGAGACGGGAAAGCATGGAGAAGTGAAGGATTGAAAACGTTGTTGATAAAGTCAGATTGATTGCGTATGGACTTTTTCTTTTCCTAGTAATAACTTTTATTTAAATTAGAAACAATATTACTTTACATATCAATCCCAGATCCCTCTCCCTCCCATCCTCCCATGTCCCCCACCTACACAACCCATTCCATCCCCCAGCCACTCCCCAGGAAGGGTGAGGCCTTCCATGAGAGATAATCAAAATCTATCAAGTCATTTGTGGTAGGGCCTAGGCCTTCCCCCATATCACTAGGCTAAGGGAGTATCTCTCCATGGAAAATGAGCTCCCGAAGTCCATTTGTGCACTAAGGATACATCCTGGTTCTACCACCAGAGGCCCCATAGACTGCCCAGTCCTCCTAGCTGACACCCACATTCAGGGGGTCTGGTGCGGTCCTATGTTGGTTCCTCAACTGTCAGACTATGGTTTCCACTTGCTCAGGTCAACTGTTTCTGTAGGTTTTCCCAGCATGGTCTTGAGAAAAACACTATGATCATCTCACTAGATGCTGAAAAAGCCTTCTACAAAATTCAACTTCCATTTATGATAAAGGTGTTGAAGAGAACACAGATAACAAGAACACACCTAAACATAACAAAGGCAATATACAGCAACCGACAGCCAACATCAAACTAAATGGAGAGAAACTCAATGCAATTCCTTTCAAATCAGGAACAAGACAAGACTGTCCACATCATATCTCTTCAATATTGTACTTGATGTTCAAGCTAGAGCACTAAGACAACAAAAGGAGAACAAGGGGATACAATTTGGAAAGGAAGAAATCAAACTGTCTATTTGCAGATGATATGACAGTTTACATGAGTGACCCAAAAATTCTACCAGGGAACTCCTACAGCTGATAAACATCTTCAACAAAGTGGCAGGACACAAGATTAAATTTAAAAAATCAGTAGTCCTACTCTATATAGACAATAAAAGGGCTGAGAAAGAAATCAGAGGAACATCACCCTCTACAATAGCCACAAACAACATAAAATATCTTGGGGTAACTCTAACCAAAAAGGTGAAAGACCTGTATGACAAGAACTTTGCGTAATTAAAGAAAGAAATTTAAAAAGATTCCAGAAAATGGAAAGATCTCCCATGTTCTTGGATAGGTAGGATCAATGTAGTAATAATGGCAATCTTACTAAAAGCAACACACAAATTCAGTGCAATCCCCATGAAAATCCCAGCACATTTTTTCATTGACTTTTAAAGGATAATACTCAACTTTATAGGGAAAAACAAAAAACCCAGAATAGCCAATTCAACCCTGTTCAATAAAGGAACTTCTGGAGGCATCACCATCCCTGACTTCAAGCTCTACTATAGAGCTATAGAAATGAAAACAGCTTATTATTGGCACAAACACATGCAGGTAGACCAATGGAATCAAACTGAAGGACCAGATAGTAACCCACATAAAGATTTCTGTCCCTTTCTGGTTCTCCTTGTAATTGCAATATATGTATGTATGTATGTATGTATGTATGTATTATGTATGTATGTATGTATGTATGTATGTATGTATGTATGTATCTAAAGAAATATCTAAATAGCTGCCTAGGACTGACTAATAATAATAAAATGATTAAGACCCAGAGCTACTGCAGTGTTTTAGGCATTTTACAATCCTATTAAAAAAATAAACTTGACTTTTGAGTTTTTAATACATTTTACATTTTGAGTTTTAAAAAGGAATTAAATGGGTTTTTTTTTTTTGGTTTGTTTGTTTTTGTTCGTTTTCTAATCAAACTTGATCCCCTATTTGAAGCCTTTCAAATATTCTTGTGTGCTCATGAAGGACATGTATCTCATACTGTTAAGAACAAGGATTTTGTTGTTGTTGCTGTTTAAGCTGTGATACAAATGGTTGCTATAACAACATGCTTGCTAACCCATCAGTGACACTATACTTTTATCTCTCCTTTTCTCCCACTTTGTGCCCCCATCCTCAGTCTTCCTCTGCAGCTGCCTCGGTAGATGCAACATATCTTAGCAGTTGAACCCAACAGCTGCTTATGGATTCTATACAAACATAATTGCCAAACTGTAGAGTCAGCAAGATGTTATATGGAAACTATTGAAATTAGTGAGTCCTTTCTTAGAAGAGATAAACAGGGAACCAAATCAAAATACCATAAAAGATAGGCATGATCATATATATATATATATATATATATATATGTATATATATATATATATATATAACATACTGTTCAGTTCTATTAGGATTTCATTGTAGACAGAAAAGGGTGGAGCAAAACAGATGCAGACTATAAAAATAAAGACAGACAGAGAAAACAACAGACAGACATATCTAGATCTTACATACATCCTTCAGAATAGTGACCATTACAATTTTATGGTTGTATGGTGCCAGCCTACAACCCACATTTACAGGGAGAGGTAGGATTAGTGAGTTCAAGCCCAGCCTGAACTACACACATTCTATCTCAAAGTTTAAAAATATTATATGGGGGTATAACACTTAGAAGACTGCACTATAAATATAACCTGAATATTATTTAGGTGACTAGACAACACCTCTAAATGACACTTGTATGACTTAAGAAATATTTTTCAGGCTGGAGAGATGGCTCGGCCATTGAAGGCTAGGCTCACAACCAAAAATATAAGAAATGCTTTTTCCATGATTAATTGTAAAATACAAAAAAGACTTATCAGAAATAAGTTTATTGGTAAGAACAGTTGCTCCGTTTTGCCTACCAGCCATGAAAACGCAAAACATTCCCATCTGTCCCTTGATAGGGAAAGCTGACATACTCCTCCTGCCATGCACAATTAATCACTCATAGCACCTGGCACTTATCCTGTGTAGCCTTCAGTATAGCTGTGCTAACTTACTACACATCTGTCTATTCTTGTCAAAAAATTCCCCAAGGATACTAACAGGCCCCGTGAGTCCTGCTCAACTGTGTCCATAGCTCCAGACACAGCATCAAGCACACAGAAATCACTCACTGATAATTTGATTAAAAACTTACTGAATTCTAATATACATACAGCCCTTAATTATTCACTCCAACACTAATGAAGAAACCAACCCCAAAGATACAGACACACAATTTAACACAGAGAGAAAAAGAATTTAAAACATGTGACCCTGAGACACAGCCCTATGAAATTCCATAGTAAGATCCCTTTATTCTTTGAACGAAAGAGAATGTAGTCTTTACATAGATACATACATATATTGGTTTAAACGTGTCTGTGGGCAATGGATGCTAAGTGAAGCTCTGTACATAGACCAGAGACTGCATGTGCATGGGAACTCACTGTATGGGAACCACCCAGAAGAATGATATACATATCCACATATGTAGACACATACATACATACATACATACATACACATACACACATACACACAAATACATATACACACACATACATACACACACATACATACACACATACATACATACACACACATACACACATACATGCACACATACATACGTACACACACATACATACATACACACATACACACACATACACACACATACACACACATATACACACACATATATACACACACATACGTACACATACATACATACACACACATACATACATACACTCATACATACACATACACATACACACACACATACACACATACACACATACATACACACATACACACATACATACATACACACATACATACACACACATACATACACACCCATACATACACATACATACACACACATACATACATAAACACATACATACACACACATACATACACACATACATACATACACTTATACATACACACACATACACACATACATACACATACACATACACACACACACATACATACACACATACACACACATACATACATATACACATACATACACACACATACATACACACACATACATACATACACTCATACATACACACACATACGCACACATACATACACATACACATACACACACATACACACATACATACACACACACATACACACATACATACATACATACATACATACATACATACATACATACGGGTACAAGTTTGCACACAGTTTAAACTGTCGTAAAGAAAGCAGAGGCCGCACCTTACTCCTTCTTTGCCTACCTACATCAGCTCAGTGGCATCTCCATGTTTTCCTCTTTAAAGTGACCTTACTATGGTCACAGCATCACAATTATTGGTGGTGGTGGCGGCCATGGTGATGTATCATCTATGTTCACCTTGTCCTCGACACAGAAGGAATGAAGTGAATGCTCAAGGGACCAATGATGGTTCCAGGACACCCGGAGGTCTTTTTGTCTGAAAGTCTGGTCCTTGCTGCAATGATGCCGAATTAAACCCGTCCCTCTCCAGCTGCTCCTGGGCCTCACTGCCTTGTCATGGTTAGCAGCGTTACCATCACATAGCTAATAGTGACCACTGCAATGGTTACCAAATCAGCAATGCTACCTTGCTTACTGTGGCACCCCTCTGAGCTCGGCCTGGTCTTTGTGCCCTCAATTCCTCTTTTTTCCTGAACTTGAAACATATTTTCCCCTTTCAGAAATGAGCCATATGTCAGTAGCTATTTAATCACACACTAACAGGCAGTGACCTTGGATCCATGGTGTAGGATAGAGGACAGACATGGACTCTAATGGAAATTGCACTAATGGCTTCCCATTGATATGTATGCATTTGGTCAGATCCTTTATGCACCACCTTTTCCTATACATGATTTGAAGTATTAGATAATAAAAGATGCACAAAACTGTCTTAAATGTCAAAACTGATTTCAGTAGAATAAGAACTCAAAGTAAAAAATGAAGCTCCAGGAACGTCCATGAAACATGCTCGGCCCCTGGCCTCTGATTGGAAGGAGCTCCAAATAAAACTCTTCCAGTTATAAAAGATTAAAACATGGAGAGGCTGATAAGGTTGCTCAGTGGTTAAGGGCATTGGCTGCTCTTCCAGAGGACCTGTTTCTGTTCCCAGCACCCACAACAACCATCTGTTACTCCTGTTCCTGGAGATCTGATCCCCTTCTGGACCCCTGCATGTAGGGAACAGATAGACATGCACACAAAACACAAGCACATAAAATACAATTAAAAAGTAAAACATGGAAAGAGAACAACATAAAATACATAAAGGAAACACTTAAAAGTCCGAAGTGTGCATTCTGGATTTTTGTTTGTTATTGAAGTTAGCTGAAATTTTAGATCTTAGAGAGTTTCTCAGTAGAATGAAAGATAAAGTGTTAACCTACAGAACTGCAGAGGAAAGGCTACCAAATCCTGCAATGGAACTTTGAATGACCTAAGGCTGCTTTTTACCACAAACACCACCACTGCTTAAAATACATGAAAAGGCTGGTTTTAAACATCCAACAAAAGGTGGAGCCGGGTACCATGGGGCACAGCCCGAAAGTAGGGCTGCAGTGCCCAGGTGTCTGGCTGTCTGCCTTCAGGGGGTTTCTAGCAAAGAGTTCAGGATGCAGAAACCTCAGTGGAACACAACATCTTCCAAAGGTTCAGGGACGAAGGTTGGTAATTTCAGAAACAGAGGAGCCTGAGTGAGGGCAAACACCCACAGGAGGAAGAATTCTCTCTCCATGGAGTTCCCATCCGTCTCTGAACACAGTCACATCTCTAAGAATAACACAGACAAACCTAAAGAAGTTACCGGAGATTCCCAGTGTTACTGGGGAACACTCAAACCCAAAATCATAAAAAGGGACTGCTGAGCTCCGGGGGACCCCTGGCGACCCCAGAAGGAACACCTTCAGAAAGAGGACTAATTGAGACCCCCAAATTAAAGGCTAATAAGATGGCAAAAAAAAACCTTTAAAGCAAGCCCCAGAAGCTTTATGAACTTGAATGTATTCCCCAGTAACTCAGTTGATTTAGAACAGGGTGGAGAATTTCAAGCTTTAGAGCTCTCTCAGAAACCATGAGCATGTCCACAGTTAGCAAGAAAGGCAAGTCTGGAGATTTCCATTCCATCATCAAGTTAAAAGGCAGGTCAGCAATGCAAAAGAAAGGACAGGAGAGACCGAGGGAGGAGGAGAGACCTCCTGGAGGTCTTCAAAGATTGCAGTCAGAAATCTCCCTGGCAAGGACTGTGAATTTAATTGGGTCAATTTGGAGCAATTTATCTCCCATGGCAATGCCTATTGGAATCTACCAGGGCCTGATGACCAAGTGTGGCAGCTCCTTTTCCTGTTGCTGCAATAGAATGCTTGGAAAGCATCTCAGGGAGAAGGGTCTATTCTGTCTCACCGTTTGATGGTATAATTTGCCATGGGAAGGCATGGCACCAGGAGCTTGAGATAGCTGGTCACATTATGTCTGCAGTCAGGGAGGAGAGGCTCAGTGGCCTTTCTTCGTTTATCTGCCCAGGACCCCAGGCCACAGATAACCACCCACATCCAGTGTGGCCCTTCTAATTTAAACTTCCCGGGGACAGCCTTGGAGACATTCCCAATGTGTGTTTCCATGGTGATATAAATTTCATCAGGTTGGCAATGAAAGTAACTATCACATCAGGTAAACTAATAGAAAAAGTGAGTTTGTCAGATATCAGAGAACGAGATAGGTGTGCCTGCCTTGATGAACATCCTGTCGCCATGGAGGCCGCCGTGTACACTTGACCTGTTCTTGGAGGAGCCACAACGGAATCCACAGTGAAAATAAATAGATTCCACTAAAATAGTTCAACCAAGCCAACACACACACACACACACACACACACACACACACACACACACACACACACACACAAAACAAAACCCGGAGGCAAGGGTTAGAAACATTATGCGGTGTCACTATGATTTATTGTCTAAAATGACCACTTTTCCTCAAAGGAAAAATTATGGGTCATGCAAGGAAATGGGAAAGTGTGATCCACACACTGAAAAAGTTAAACATCCTGAATTGAAACTACTTTCAAGAAAGCCTAGATATCACATCGAAGACTTCAATGTCAAAACAACACATTCAAGGAATCAGAATCACACCCAAAGACGCAAAGGCAGTCACGACAGACACATCTCAATAGGTTGAGAAATAATTATGACGGTGAGGAGAATCAGATGGAGTTTTGGAGTGGGGAGCTGTGAGGGATCCAGGAGGGAGGACTACAATGGATGAGAGTTGGGGGAAGAATCAACAGTGTGAAGACAGATCAGGAAAGACGGGCTCTCTGCAGCACGGGAGATAGTCACAATAAGAACGGCCTTGGAGGTTTGAAGGACACCATAAAAAACATCAGTGTATTGATGAGTATAAGAAAGAGAACAATGAGAGAGCAGAACAAAACAGTCATAGAAAGGTCACACACGAAAGTGCAAGATCATAATGAATAGCATCTGTTGGCTACAACACTGTCACCTTCCTAATACTGGAAAATAACATTTACCCAGGCAGTTGAGAGAGTACATCTATAAACAGGTTTTGGTATCCTCTGTGGTTGCATCACAGCTCTGTGATCATATATATGAGGTTTTAAAATATATACTGTAAATATATTCCTAAATAGATTGTATTTGTGTATTATAAAGAACATAGATGGAGATTGCATGTGGCCAGAAGGAGACTAGAGGGAGGGAAATGGGGAGCAAATGGGGAAATGGAGGAGAAAAGGAAAATATATTCTCGCTCTTATGTGAAGTGTGAATATGTACATACATGCACCATATATAGATGATAAGCATTGTTATATAACATGAAAGCAGAAGGAGCTCTACTTAAGCAGAGGAAGGGGTCTAGTGGGTGGGATGGGAGGAAAAGAGAGTACAAGAGAAGATGATGAAGGTTACATATGAGTAAATTATAATTATATGTGTACAAATCTATACATGTTATTGTAACGTGCATGCTAACTAAAAATTTAGAAATGCATAGCAACATAACTTTGAACAATGCATATTTATATGTGTGAGTGTGCATGTGTGTGTGTGTGAGTGTGTGTGTGTATGTGAGTGTGTGTGTGCATGTAAGAGTGTGTATGTATGTGTCTGCGAGTGTGTATGTATGTGTGTGTGTGAGTGTGTGTGTGAGTGAGTGTGTGTGTGTATGTGAGAGAGTGTATGTATGTGTGTGTGTATGTATGTGTGTGTGAGTGTGTGAGTGTGAGTGAGTGTGTGTGAGTGAGTGTGTGTGAGTGAGTGTGTGTCTGAGTGAGTGTGAGTGTGTGTGAGTGTGTGTGAGTGAGTGTGTGTGAGTGTGTGTGTCTGAGTGAGTGTGAGTGTGTGACAGTGTGTGAGTGTGTGTGAGTGTGTGTATGTGTGTGAGTGAGTGTGTGTGTGAGTGTGTGTGTGAGTGTGTGTGTATGCGAGTGTGTGAGAGTGTGTGTGAGTGAGTGTGTGTGAGTGATTGTGTGAGTGTGTGTGTGAGTGAGTGTGTGTGTGTATGTGTGTGTGCGTGAGTGTGTGAGTGAGTGAGTGTGTGTATGAGTGAATGTGTGTGTGAGTGAGTGTGTGAGTGTGTGTGAGTGTGTGTGTGAGTGAGTGTGTGTATGAGTGAATGTGTGTGTGAGTGAGTGTGTGAGTGTGTGTGAGTGTGTGTGTGAGTGAGTGTGTGTATGAGTGAATGTGTGTGAGTGAGTGTGTGAGTGTGTGTGTGTGTGTGAGTGTGTGTGTGAGTGAGTGTGTGTGCGAGTGTGTGTGTATGTGTGTGTGTGAGTGAGTGAGTGTGTGTGAGTGTGTATGTATGTGTGTGTGTGTGAGTGTGTGTGTGAGTGTGTGTGTGTGTGTATGTGTGTGTGTGAGTGAGTGTGTGTGTGAGTGTGTGTGTGTGTGTGTGTGTTTGTGATAGAGAGAGGAGGGGCACATGCATGACAAACTATTTGTGATAGCTGTGTGAGGGTCAGAGGATGAACTGTTGGAATCAGTTCTCTCCTTCTACCTTGAGAGCCAAAGAATGAACTTCTCAGGCTGCCATGTTAACTTTTACTCACTGAGCCATCTTGCCTGGCTCAGTTCATAATCCCTAATAGTAGGGAATTATAATCCCGGTTTATAAATTGATTATACTTGTATTTAATTTCTATGTGGAGACAAATTCATGGCAAAATGGCATGTCTCATCATTATAGCACCTCATCATCTCATGTTTTCCCCTTTTCTTTGCTTTACTTATCCAGTAACTGACCCACACCATTGAGTGTTATGCATTCTGTGATGGCCATAGGGTGATGAAAACAATCAAAACAATTAAAGAAACCTTTTGACATAAAAGCAAGTGACCCCAAGCAGACATCCCCATAAAAATAAAGAACCAGTTGAAATAAATATATAGTTATGAAAGCTTACATAAATGTATCTTTCATTGTTTTTCTCTAGACATATTCAAAATATAATTCTATAATAATATTAATGTGATACCCCAGGCTATCACATATGCAAATATAATATATTTAACAAGAACTACAGGAAAAAGGTTGGTGGAGCAAGAAATTATAATAGATGGTTACTAAAATCCACAGGAACAACAACAACAACAACAAAAAACGGTAAATAAGAAAATTTCAATAAAATTTACATGATATAATTTCAATACTTTCTCTTCCCAAATGCTTTTAAAAATGTGAAATTATATAAGGAATGATGATACAAATGCATTGTTTCATTTGTAGTAAATACACACATGCATATGTATCACAATAATGGCCACAAAATTAAAAAGCAGAAATGCAGCAGTAGAAAAGTAAGAGCCTTATATCTCATAGAATTAAATTTGTATTAATCAGGCATAGACTTTCACTGGGTACATATGGTAAGCCCGAAGGCAACCAATTAAAAATAACTCAAAACATAGAGACAAAATAATGATTAAGGTAATTAAAATGTTACAGTAGGAAGTATTCACTTAATGCAAAAGAAAAATGCTACTGAGAACCAGCGTTTCAAAAGGGACACAAGATACACGGGAAACAAAAGTGAAAGAGCGGTCATAAATCCAGTTCAAATACACAGCAATATTAAACGTACGCTCGTGCAACAGCCAATCGCAGTCTGAATTCTATTGCAAAAAGGCAGAAGACAAAGAAAACCAAAGGAAAAAGAATGTTTTGTGACTCTCACCCCTGGTCGTCCTTTGAGAATGTGATGACATACACCATGTGGTACTCTGAGTTTGTGACTCTACCTTGAAGGACCATGCCCTGTTAAAGGAAATGCTTCAGATGGAAGGCTAAGGCGAGCTTCCGGGAAGCCGGTCCTCACCACAGAGCAGGGGGCAGAAGGACTGCGGGACAGAGGTCAGGGGGGCCCAGAATAAAACACTATCTTCAGAAAATCACCTGCCCTCGAGAACCCACAGGAGCAATTCTGTCTACAGAAAATGGAACCAGTTACTTTCCAATGAGGAAGGGGAGGCTTGGGAGCCTCCTACCCCCAGCTGAGGAGCTGTGGCAGTTGATGGCTTTCGGATGGGAGACTTGGTTTTCTTTACGAGTGTGGCCGCTCGTAAGTTGACCAGTAGATGGACACACACTCAAGAGTATTCAGACAGCAGAGACTGAACGCGTTTTGTTTTTTATAATAAAAAAAAAAAACGGATAATTGAACACGAAGTTAAGAGTGGGTATGAACATGCAGGGTTATATATGGGAGGTGATAGAGGGAGAAATAGGAGCTTATGAATATGACCTAACTATAGTCTATGCATGTATGAAATTCTCAAAGTTAATGAAATTATTTTACCTAAAAAAAAACAAGGTTGAGGACTTGAGAGATGATTCAGTCATTAGAGGCTAGACACACAACCAAAAAAAAAAAAAAAAAAAAAAAAAAGAGGTTGGCATAAAAATTTTCAGTTATGGAAGTTGACATATTGGCAAAAGTCCATTGTTTTCATGCTTTTCCATAAGTTATCCAGTTAAAATAAAAATAAATTTGCTTCAAACTTTACAATACACCTATATAGGTGTGTATCTGAATCTTTTTGTGGTCAGTCACAGATGCATCTTACAATCAATAGACCCACTTGTAGAGTGTATGTTTCCCGGCCAGCCTGCCCGCCTGCAGCTGGTCTGGCGTGCCGGCCCCCAATAACACGCAGGAGACTCTGTATTTGATACAATCCTGTTGGCCAGTTACCATTACTGTTTATGGGCTAGCTCTGTCTTAATTATTAACCCATTTCTACTTATCTAAGTATTTCCACGTGGTCGTCTTATCGGGGAGCCGCAGCGGGCGTCTTCCTTCCTCCCCGGGCTACATCTCGACCCCTCCTTACCACTTCCTCTTTCCTCCTTGACTCCTAGCCCCGCCTATCTTGCTATCTCATTGGCCACAGAGCTTTATTAACCAGTATGAGAAACATATATACAGAATAACATCTCCCATCACCCACTACTAAAAACAGTTAAAAAACAGACGCAGTGACAAGGAGAAAACTGAGAAGTGAAATAGGGTTTTGTAGGAGGATAAGAAACGCATTCAAAGTAAACAGGTGAGTCAATGGAGAAATAAACAGCAAGACTGAGGTGGGAAACCAAGAGACCTTGAACATGAGTGTACTCATCCTGATTTACCTACAGATATCCCCTATTTTAAAATTCAGACACCTATCAGTAAGAGAATAGATCAATGCATTGCAGCGATTCCCATAATTAAATACTATCCAGCCATAAAATGAGATTGGTATTATTAAACTATGGGTACAGTTATGCATATTGATGAGCCCAAGAACTTTGTCCTGAGATGATGAACCCATCATAATCACACACACACACACCACACACACGCACACACACACACACACACACCTTTATCTCTATGTTAAGCCGTAGAGTGAAAAAAAAAAACATTGAAAACCACCAAAACAACTATTGTGTCTGGGTGGGAGTGAGTAGGTGGGGTGCCAGGGGTTCTGGGATATTAGAATAACATCTACACTCATAGGATTAAGCAGCTGTGTAGACTCTTTGAAAGGTTTCTTTATTTTTAATTTATGTGCCTGAGTGTTTGCCTGCACGTAGGCATATGTACTATATTCATACCCGGGACCCATGAAGATCAGAAGAGGACATCAGATCCATTGAAGCTGGAGTTAAGGGGTTGAAAGCCACCATGCGTGTGTGGAGAATAGAACCCAGGTCCTTTGCAATAGTTGTAAGTGCTCTTAACCACTGAACCACATCTCTAGCCCCAAGTTTATTAAGTTGCATGGCTTACACTTTTGATCTATGCGTTTTGCTACGTGTGGATTGTATGCCAATTTAAACTACGATTTTAAATATGCACAACAAACTTAACACACAAAAAGGGAAACCACACAAATGGAGATAAACTGTCTGCCTCATAACTAATCGTAAGGCTCACTTTAAAACGATGGAATGTTAATTTCAATTACAGAATTGGCAATGGATTTGGGATGTGACATTCATTGCTGACAATGTGGGTGGGAGAGTTAAATAAATAAATCCTTCCAGCTTGATGGGAGACACTAAAACTGGTTTAGCTCTTGTGCAAAGTCTCGGGTCTAGCCATTCTAGTTCCTGGTATCAATTCAGAGGGAACAACTCAGAGATACAGATGACATCAGCGCGACAGGGACCCTCAGAAGCATTATTTTCCATCAGGTGGCAATAGAATCAGCCTACATGCCTAATGAGTACTAAGAAGAATACTTAGCAAACAGTTATAAATTCATTATAACAAACTGTGAAATACGCGAGACAAACACTCCAGCTAGCTACAAGGGAATTAGCTACAGAACTGTCTCTGAATGACAATGTCGAACGGAAGTGTGTAGATACACACACTTCTTCCATATTTTGAAAAATTTCCCCAAGAATTCCCCACTAAGAAGGAAAGTAAATATTGTTTTCGAAAGACATAAAGGAAAGGAGACAGACTCAGCCCATGTGTGAAAACAGGTTGTTAAGTGTGCCTTTAAACAGGGACATACATCATTGCGGTCCTGCAAGTTTTAGACAGGAAAGCAAGGTAAGCATGATGTGTCCCAAAAATAAACAAACAAGAGAGATGTATACTAGAAGGCACTCTTAACTACTGATCCACCTCTCCAGCCCCCATGGTACACTCTCTAACAGGAAGGAAATGCCATTCCAGATGGAAATGACACATTTCCAGGATGCCCTACCCTATCCTTCTCTCCCCTGTCTCTCCCTCTTCCCCACCCACCTCTCTGTTTCTCGATAAAAGGTTTCTCTGTGTAACACCTCTGGCTATCCTGGAACTCACTCTGGAGACCAGGCTGGCCTTGAACTCCCAGAAATCCTGTCTCTGCCTCTGGAGTGCCAGGATTAAAAGTGAGCATCACCTACCACCTCCCATCACCTCCTGGCTCCAGGACCTTTCTCTGTAATGTGTCTTCCTTCTTGTTACCTGATTCTGATTTTTTTCCTTCTTCTTACTCTATCAACGTCCCCTCAGGTTCTCTGTATGTGCAGACAGGAAGACCATTATTATATTTGGAATGATGATCAGAGAAAGAAGGGCTATTTTCAGTTTACTCAGTATCTAAGTTCACTGTGCTATGACTGTCCAACAGGGCTATGGTTTCTGGAACAGATAGGGGTGGGACACACTTCCTACTTTCTTTCTGCAGAATCTGCATGTTTCTGAAGGTGTCAGTAAATGTGTAACTTCAGAGAGTAAAGCCAACCAGGGTTACATGGCAGAGAAACTGGAAATCAGTCTAGCAAAGTGCTTAGAATTAGTTTTAGTGTAAGAAGACTTCAGTGAAGATCACAAGCCAGGCAAGATGTGGCTCCCCCACAGTAACAACCGTGGCAAAATCAGAAAAAACATTGGAGTCAAGGCTCACGCCAAACTGTAAGCAGTTGCCAGGTTGCTCGCTCGCTCAGAATTGGGGTTGTCCTGCCTTAAGAGTACCCCCCCGTCATCTGAGAAGAGAGACTTCCATTGAAGAACTTTACTTGTCAAACTAGCCATGTCTGTGAAAGGTTCTCTTGACAGAAGAGTGTTGGAGGAGGGATCAGAACACTGCAGGGAGCACTGTCCCCACACAGGCATGCCTGGGGTGTGTAAGAAAGAAAGGTAGCTGAGTAAGCAAGAGAGCCTGCAGGGAAGCAGCCATCCACTGTCTCTGCTTCAGCTCCTGCTTGACCTCCTGCCCTGAATTCAATTCCTTCAATGACGGGATAAGATCTGCAAATGCAAGCCTGAAATAAACCCCTTCCTTCGCAAGTTGCGATCGGTCATGGTGTTTATCACAGATGGCAAACTAGAACACAAGTGGAAATGAATTATGTGCACAGCCTACGGGAATAGAAGAGATCAGAAATGCACCATTGTTGCAAATATTGCCCAGTGACCACTGCTTCTCCTGAAGCCATAATGCACGACCCAATTCTCAAAGAGCATTGTCCCGTGAGCCTGAAGTGCACCATTCTGCTCTGCCCTGTGCTGGCCACGGCTTGCTATCCCCAGTCTTAGAGGCTCTGGGCTTCAGTTTATAAATTTAAGGTTCTATGATAATTTCTCCATCAGGCTGAAGGGAGGCTAATAGGATACTAATGAGCCACTCCACAAGCTGCAAGCATTCTGTTTCGTTGTGGTATACTGACAAATGTGGGTGATTATTTTCTTTCCCCAGTTAAACTCCATGCATTAGAGAATTTCAAAGAGCCCTTTGCTGAAGGAGTGAAGCCATTTAATTCCAGACAGAATTGGCCAATTGCTTCTTCATACGACAGTGCCTTGCACTTCTGTCCTAAGGGGGCCCTGTGAGCTCACTTCAGAACGAGCAGAGGGTCTAATGGCATCATGGAGGCAAAGCAGGAAATTGGGAGAATTGCCTGACTAGTCAGAGGGAAGAATGCTGACCCAGAGGGCAGAAGGAAATGCTCTCAGCTTTCTATGGAAGGAAATAAAGCTTGCTCCTCAGTTACCAGAGGGGACTGGTTTTAGGACTCACCCTGCCCCCTGCAGGATGTAAGAAGTCAGGCACATGCAGCTCCCTATGTAAAACTGCTAACATTCACTTCTATACTAACACTCTCTTCTATACTTCAAATTCCCTCTACATCACTTGTGATGCCAAATACAAACCCTGGGCAAACAGCTGCTGTCCTCTACTGAGCACTGACAAGAGAAGGTCTGTATAATTCGCAATAGGGATGCAGTGTGTGTGTGTGTGTGTGTGTGTGTGTGTGTGTGTGTGTGTGTGTGTGGAGTGAGTGTGTGTGTGTGCATACAGGACTGGCTGTGTGTTCTTGTCAGTCCTTGACCTTGAGAAACTCTCCATGATGATGTGGTTTCATGACACAAAGCTTAGCTTAGAGGTTATGAAGCCAACTTACTGGACCGCAGTGAAGACTTCTATAACAATGAACATGGACTCCATCTGGAGAGAATGGAATGCCAGGGAAGACCTCACAGGAGAGAATGAAACACTGGGGAAGGTCTCACAAGGTTTTGCACAATAGAAATGTTGTTTCTGATTCATGTGTATACTTGCATGTTCACACACAATGTAAATTCATTGTTTGTGGTGGAACATGCCTGTGATCTCAGATCTCAAGAAGGCCAGGCAAGCAATTACAAGTGCTTGCTGCTGTTGAAGAGAATTTGAGTCTGGTCCCTAACACCACTGGACTGTTCCCAGCCCCTTAACTCCAGCTCCAAAGGAACAAACTTCCCCTCTGGCCTCTTCAGGCACCTGCACACATTTTATATACACATATTTACACACACACACACACACACACACACACACACACACAGGAATAAAAATAAATCTTAAAAAGATAAAAAACTAAGGCAACAATATGATGATTTTGAATCGAGATTGGTCTACACAGTTGTAGTAGTAGTAGTAGTAATAGAAATAGTAAAATCTACTTTGCATCGAAGAAGAAAACAGAAATTTACCCTCAAATCTCAGAGTCTGAGTCTCCAGAACTTACAATCTCAGAATCAAAGAACTTCATCCAGAAGAAAAACCCATGGAAGTCACTTACAGATGGGAAATGAATTGAATACAGTGATTTCTCAAACATGTCAAGAGATTCAAGATTTGTTCTAATTTCCTCTTGACTTACAGTTGGGCCCTCTTCCCACAGCACTAAGGACAGCCATGGCATACCATGGTAATGGGATTTTTTCCAAGCTTCCTGTGCATGTCCCCACGATGATCGACCACAGAGGAGCTCGCCAAGTCAGAGGGCAGAGTCTACCATGCTACGAGTTTCTCCTTGTCCACACACCCACAGGGAGTGATCAAGGCTGACAGACTTAGGACTCAACTGGTTCTTTCATTCCCTGTCTTTCCCAGAGACTTCTTCAAGAGAAAGCCATAGAGTTTGATGTTTGAGATAACATGGTATGAGAGATGCCAGCTCAGATGCCACTGTCACACGGGTCAGGATTCAAATCCTAACCACTGGGCAACATGAATGCTCAGCCAACTCCATCCCATTTACAACTGTATCTGTATCACCCTGCACCTGATGCCCTGCACCCCTCGGATGCTCAGGCATGTTGGCTGCAAGGAGTAAGAGAAAGAAAAATGGTATGATATCTGCAACTTAGAAAGACCGTGACTTGGTAACTACGGGTTCTCTTTCTCATCCATTAAAATCAAAATGCCAGAAACATTCAAGAATTATTTATATTATTTTTAGGATTTAATGAGACAACACAGATCTGGGATCTAGAAATATATATATATATATTTAATATATAAATGTAAATATATATAGATAGAAATATATATATATATATCACATGGGGGAAATCAGTGTTGTTGGTAGTAGCTCTTTCTTATTTCAGATCGGTGACTTTTTAACTTTCGTTCACTAGCAAAATCCTTTCCTGAGGTAGCATATTCAGGAGAGAAAAAGAAAGCTCACTTGGAGTTCTGCAGCTTTACTTCACCCTCCCCCCATCCATCACCACTTCCACAGCCCCCAGCAGTGGCCCCTGAGTCACCTTTGCGGAATCTCTGGGTTGATCAGAATTCTGTGTGGGAATCGCTCCCCTGGGCTGTGACCTTTTCCTCTTCCTGGCAGGATTACTTCTGAGGCTGAGATGGATGGGGATGCTGTGTAGGAAATGGGGCTCTGCAATGAGCACCTGTCAGAACCAAGCAATTACTAATCCCCCGGGAGCCAGAAGCCCATTGCTCACAAATGGCACCTACAGTGCGTCCTCTGAGCTGAAGAAAACATCGTGTCCTATGGAGGAAGGCGCCGGGTGAAGAAAGAACTTTAAAACAAGCCCTAAAACCTGGGGGAGTTAATGTCAGAGTCATGTGCGATGCTACTAAATTTCTGGAATTTATTGATCTCTCCACATCTAACAGCTTCCTCCAGGCACACATTTGCATATGGAAATGTGCCATGGTTTTTATTCATTCAGTTTCTTTCTTAATGTTAGATTAACTGGGCCAATAAACTGCAGGAAGTATTACTTGAAATCTGACTTCAATCACTATTAACATAAAATATTTAAGTGTGCATGGAAAGCGTATTTCAGAGGGCGTGTCCCATGGAGCATCGGGCAGAAGGAAGATGCAGCACTCCCTGCCAGGTAGAGCCCTCACTGTGTGGTACTATGACTGCTAATGGGACCATCTGGGAGCAACGGACACCAAACACTATGGGTTCTCGGAGAAGCCAGATTGTGTGAGAATAACTGATGAAGCCTTCTTCCACTGAGAATCATAGCAGCGAAGCTTCTGGTACTCTTGCATCAACTTCTAGGGACATTGCAGGGACACGAGAAAGTACGAGAAAGAATGTCAGGGGGCTGGCCAGTCTAGAACTACAGTCAGGCACAGCTCATAGCCTCCGTATTTATTCTGATGCTTCCCCACTCTGCTGGAGCCTCTCAGACAATCAAGTTGATGTAAACATTCTGTGGCTAATTTTAAGATTTTAAGGAAAGGTGAAGGTTGCATTCTTCCCAAGATCCCTGTGGCAGCTTTCTGAAGAATTCAGCATTGGGTTAAACAGAGGTTAGACATTTGTTAATGCTGATACAGATAACGCCAATGACAGGGCCATATTGCAGCAGGAACTAACTCAGTATTTGAATAAGTCTATGGCCATAATCTGCAGGAGGGAAGCAGAGGAGGGGACCCTCCCACTGCGGCTGAGGGGGGATCAGGCAGGATCAGCTTTGGCGATTTGAGGGGCAGCATTTGTCTGGGGCCTTTGAGGCATGGTCCAGTTCCTATAGCTCCTCCTCCTTGGTCTTCATTTCCTTGGTTATGTTTGCCCTGCTTCCTGGAGAACTTACAAACCAGATCAGAGAAAAGGACTACACTGACACAAATTCCACCATGGTACACCCTTGGGGCTGAACTTCCAAACCTCACATAGCAGTTACATTCTGTAAGTACTGTGAAAGTCTCACCATTAGCAGACAACTAACATGTTATATGAAATGAAATTCACTTTTAAAGAAGCTTCGAATTAGTGGCTCTCACAATAACAAACCTGTGTAGGAGGAGCACAAGTCCCTCGGCTGTCACATAAAACCGTTCTATTTTACAGATGAATACACTGAGCCACAAAGCCATTGAGCAGCTGCCACAGTCTTTGTGCAGCTCATAGGGGCTGAAGCCAGGGTTCCAACCCACATAGCCTAATTCCAAACATCATCTACCCCCACCACAAACAAAATACAGTCGGGACACAAAGGAAAACCAAATACTTTTACTAGGAAATTTAACCTAACAGTATCAATGTGTCCATTCAGCAAGCATTCCTGGAATATATTCTCAATGTCAGATGTGGAACTTATTCCACTTTGGACTTCACATACTACAGAGGAAGCCCCAAATAACACACAGAGACGCTGTATTAGATATAAAGCTGTTGGCCTGTTACTAGCGTTTCTTATTGGCTAGCTCTGTCTTAAATATTAACCCATTTCTATCAATCTAAGTATTTCCACGTGGTCTCATCTTACCAGAGAGAGAGCCCGGCGTTCTACCATGTTTGTCCTGCATCTTGAAAACTCTTCCCTACTTCTTCATCTCTCCTCCTAATCTCCTAGTCCCGCCTATCTTGCTTTCCTATTGGCCAACAGGACTTTATTCATTAACCAATAAGAGAAACGCATTTAGAGAATGAGATCTCCCATCACAAGAGAACAGCTTCTCTCCTAAAAAAAGGAGCATGGAAGTGGGTATTAAAGAATAGCCAAGAGGCTCGTGGTCAGATTGGGCATATGGGTCTTGTTTCAAAGAGCTTGCAAAAGTACCAAGTTGCAAAAGATGAAGACACTGCAAAGGGGCTTTCTGTGAGAGGGGACCCATGCTGTGTTCCCCTGTAAGGAGCTGTCCACAGTCCTGCTCGAAAACATGGTTCCCCTGACCCAAGAGAGCAGATGAAGGACACTAGAGAAAGAGCATGGGTTCCATGCTGTCCGGCTGTGTGTATCAATATTGGGTTCGACATGACTTATCTGCCCCCTAATTATATACGAAGCTCCTCTACAATTTGAGAGGAAAATCAGGCCATGCCCTAGAATGTAACCAAGGTCAGGAAAGCAATTTATATCCGCATGAGCTATAGAGGGTACCAAGAACTTCAGAGTTTTAAATCTTTCACAATTGGCATACAGCCTCAAGAATCTTCTGGCATTATTAATTATTTTTATAAGGAAAAGAACTCGACTGATAGCACATAGAGTCCCCTTGTATCACCTTGGAAGAAATAGACATTTTGCAATGCTAGCAACACATGTAATTTTAATTTCCAGTTACATAGGAAGTATATAATCAAGTAATAAGGTTTTGAGTTATAATTTAGTACCCAGGTGCCCAGGAAGACTAAGCAACTTGTTCGGTTCCAAAACCCTCCTTAGAGCTCTTCCATCCATCTGCACTGAGAGAATATAAAGCCCATGCTCCAAACACCAAACCCATCACTTTTCAGTGCCAGCGTTGCTGATGGTTTCTCTGCCTGCAACCCAGGCCTCCCCCATCCTCACTTCCCAGGGTCCTACTCAGTTACATGTTGCCAAAGGTACCAAGGAAGCTAATCCCTTGAGGGGAGTATAAACATCAAATAGTCTCTATGACAACCAAGAGAGTGTCTTATTCACAGCAGGCTCTGCGGGAGGAACCAGGGCTGGAGTTGGGATGTGTGATTAGGGCTGACACAGAGGGAGCAGGGAGAACATGAGAGAGACAGTACTATGTCAGAAACCCCAATGAATCTTTGTTTAGTATGAATTATACTCACCCGAAGAATAAACAGCATTTGGGTGATATATATATATACCAAAGGGTACACAAAAATTTATTTATAAATTTGAGTCAATAGTTTCACCTTGTATATGTCTTAATGTAATTTTTTAAAAAAAAATAAAAATGAAGCAGCACGAAGCTCTGTGGTTTAGAACAATCCTGAGAACGTTATCTTTAAATAGAAGGATCAAACCCTCCAAAGACTGTACATCACTTTAATAGGATAATGGTTAAGCAAAATTTAATACATGTCACTGGGGGAATACAGTTATCTGTCATAATTAGACTCTAAAGTTTTCAGCAGCAGCTTATCTGATTAAGTTTATGGGTCTTACTTTAATCTCAGCTTCACCAAGTTCTAGCTTGTGGCTTAAGATTTGTTATGTTTTGTTTTGGTTTGGTTTTTGGTTTATCAAGACAGGGTTTCTCTGTATAGTCTTGACTATTCTGGGATTCACTCTATAGACCAAGCTGACCTCAAACTCAAAGATCTGCCAGCCTCTGCCTCTTGAGTGCTGGGAATATAGGCGTGTGCCACCACCAAACTGTGGTGGTCTGAGTTGTAAACTATACAGATCTCAGTATTTACTTTCATCATCATCAGTGTCATTATATATTTGTTCTACCCTTTACAGTAGAAGCAGTTAGCCAGAATAAATCATCATGTAAAGTGAATAGTGATATTTATACTGTGGTCATAATCAAAACTATATGAAAGTTGGGTTGTCTTCAAATACCCGAGCAAAGTCCATTTAACAAGCCAACTGGCTGGATGGTGATGGCACATGACTTTAATCTCAGCACTTGGGAGGCAGAGGCAGGAGGACCTCTGTGAGTTTGGAGGCCACCCTGGTATGCAGAGGTAGCTTCAGGAAAGTCTTTGTAAGAAACCCTGTCTCAAAAGAAACAAATAAAATAAATTAAATGTCAATGTAGCAGGGAGTGACTCTGGTCAATGCATGTTATGTGCAACTGTAGAAGGCACAATGTCGAGTATAAGTAATATCCACATTTATTTTCAGTAAGAAACTTTCTTAAAAAAAAAAAAACGTCCCATGTATCAACAGATTTAAGCTTGGATTTATCTGCTTGAACATAAAAGGTTAGAGTTGAGGATGGCAGGAGGGGGAAAGAAAGTGCCATGTTTGAGGAAACAGCTCAAAGTCAGGAAGTCCCTGGCAAGCTTGTGTTTAAAAAACATTCCAAAGCTGTTCTGCATGTTCAGAGAAGGAATGGGTGAGTGTGACGCAACAGTGTTTTCTGGACATGACAGTGCCGTTACACATATGAACTCACGGCGTCTGTGAATGCATGCACAGGATAAAGGTGGCCCAAGCCCCAGCATGGGTGGGGTAGAGTGACGCAGAGTCCCATCCATGGCTAGAGGTGTTGGCAATGGGTGGATGCTGGGAAGGCAGTCAGTTCTCTTTGGTGATGCAGTTCCTGAGATGCCACCCTCACCCCAGGCTGTGGCCCCTGCTCCTGGGCACATACGGCCAATGAGTGAACTCACATTTAAAGGAAGAACATGCGACTGTGGAGAAATCGCAGTGGAGAATGACAGAGATGTGAAGGACCCAAGAGGATCGTGCACCTGGCCAGAACGTGTCGTGCGCCTACAGGAAATGCTCAAACAAATAGCAAAGTAAATTTTAAAAAAAGTGCTGGATCTTTAAAGTATCAGACGCTAAGAACAAGCAGCTTCTGATACTGGATCAGCAGACGGCTGCAAACAGACAGCCAGCCAGCACTCGTTAATGACTGCGGCTCTCCTCTGCCACCGAGGCACAAAAGCGGGTCATGGGCAGTAGGCCGTATGAAAATGAGCAATGCAGTTGTCCATCCCATTAAAATTTCTTTATTGAAAAACTAAGAAAGTGTAATGGCAATGCTAAAGCATTTGTGTTCTTATCTCGGCTTTTGTGACTAAGAATGCCCAAGACCCCACAGCTCTCCTTGGCTGTCCTGGCTCTGTCACCTGGATGATGACACACATGACTCGATCCATGAGTGAAAGAAACACACAGATGTGTAACTTTTCTTTTCTCCATAGGACCAACCGCTACTCTTCCCTGTTTGACCAGATTGTAGGGATGGGTCTCCTCAGTGATCCTGGATCATATTTGGTTCCTGGGGCTAAAGAGCTAACTCCACGCAACAAAGCAGAGTGTAGAGGGAGTAGACATGTGGACATGTGGACATGGGGACATGTGGAGAATCCTCATGGAGACAGGGCATCTGAAAAGCATGAAGCTCCTCTGCCCCGACCTCCATCACCTCATGATACAGAACAGAAGCTGAGCTGAGAAGCCGATATTGAATTAGTAGGGCTGTGATGTGGTCTCTCCTTCCCCCTCTCATGTCTATGGTATTCAAACACTGTTGAACTGACCACAGTTTTAAACTATTTTCTTTATTTTATGGCATTGTGATTATATAACTTTCCCTCTTTCTTTCCTCCCTGCAAACCCTCCCATCTACCTTTCTTTGCTTTTTCAAATTCATGACCTCTTTTTCCATTGGTATTGCTTGCACATACAAACACACACACACACACACACACACACACACACACACACACACACACACGCCTAATGAAACTTGCTCAGTTTGTATAATGTTACTTGCATGTATGTTTTGAGGACTGCCCATTTGGGGACTGAATAACCAATTGGTGAGTTTTCCCCTAGGGAGACTATGTCTCTAGTGCCAGCATTCTTGAGTTGCCTGTAATTCTTTTTGTACAGTGAGTCCTCGTGGGCTTTTCCCTGATCGCATTTACTTTGGTAGTAGGGAGAAGTGACTTTGAAGAATTATTAGTGTAATAAAAATATTAATTCTACAAAATAATGAGCTTACCTATGACATTATCATATGCACTCATGACAAACTTTGATCATAGTTGCCCTCTACTAAATTAACTTCTTAAATGGATAAAAAATCAGCTCCTGTTCAAGTGTTTGAAGAAAGCTCAGATGGCACAATGTCAAGTAAAAGTCATAACTTGACATTTTTCATCTCAGAAACTTTCTAAAAGAAATCCCCCGGGCATCAGCAGACTTAAAACTCAGGGATTTAGCTGCTGGAACATAGAAGATTAGATCTGAGGATGGCATGAGGTGGAGAGGAAGCTGGCATGTTTGAAGGCATTACTAAAAGCCAGGAAATTCCTGACAAACCGAGGCAGAAGCTATTTGAAACATGTTTGGACTGTGTAAGATGACAAGAAGACTCGACAAACCCATGTGGAAATGTCAGGTAATCAGTGAAATGCCCTATTTGTACTTCAGCAATTACATTTGAAATCCTCCTCTACTGGGAGCGATGGAGGAGGGAGCAAGCAGGGAGACAGGGAGACAGAGAGGGATGGAGAGAGGGATGGAGGGAGGGATGGAGGGAGGGAGGCAGGGAAGGAGGGAGGTAGAGAGGGAGAGAGGGAAGCAGGAAGACAAGGAGGGAGGGAGAGAAGGGGAGGGAGGGAGAGAGGGAAGGAGGAAGAGATGGAAGCAGGGAGACAAGGAGGGAGGGAGAGAAGGGGAGGGAGGGAGAGAGGAAGGAAGGGAAGGAAGGAAATACAAGGCCCAAATTAATTCCTTTAAATAATTCAAAACCATCAGTGCTGGTCACAGGAAACCTTCCTTGGAGTTGTTAGGCAGGGGTCCAGAAGATTCCCCAAACAATGTAGGTTATCTCCTTTTCCGCATTGCCTCCCAGAAATTGAAGACGCCATACAATTTAGACACATGACTTGGAGAGATCAAGGGTGAAATGGCCTGGAAGTCTACCCTCTCAGGACTAGCTCTCCTGGTATCAGAAGGTTCTACATAAGCTGCCACAGGAGAGAGATAATCAACACTCTTACCTAGCTATAAAGTTGGCAACCACAACAATAACCAGCCAAGCAAGGTATCTGCGATGGTGCCAGTGTGACTCGGATTTGGGGACAACCTACAGTTATCTAATTGGATTTAAGACTCCCTCAATAGGACAGAACTTCTGTCTTGCCCAGTAAATCTAGCCAACTGCTCCTGGAGAGAGAGGCCACAGACCCAGGGAGAACCTACTTCTGCCATTTCCCTAAGCTAATATAATTTCCTTTTTTAAAAAGAATTTTTATGTTTATTATCTCCTCTGGCTCTGCCTCCTCTTCCACAGGTTTCTATGAGCCCTAAGTGGAGTTATTTGATGGAAACATCCCATGTAGGACTGAATGTCATAAGGAGTCATTTTATTGCCACACAGGCAGTTTCAGACATGGGTTCCATCTCATGCAGTAGACCTTAAATGAAGCCTATGGTTCTAGAAACAGCTTACATCTAGCTAAGTTTTTGGCCCCAGGGGCTCCAAACAACTGAAGCTATTGCCAAGGCTATTAATTGTTCTCCACACACTGATGGTAAGATCATATTGATGAAGACACAGATACAACTCATTGAACACAGAGAAGTTGAAGTGGCACCTACAGCCTTCGTCCCTAAGGACTGATATTTGTGGTACTAGTAGGTACTCTGCACCCAAAGGGGATGCTACAAATCCATATATGGACAATGCTGCAAGAGTGACATGACGTTTGTGGGAGTAACCAACCAATATCTCACCAGATTAAAGGCTACAGATCAACCTAATTTCTCACTGAAAGAAAAGGAGGAGTTTTAACGGGAAAAACCTAAATATTTATCCTTATATCCACAGTATAATATTTATCCTTATATCCACAGTATAATATTTATCCTTATATCCACAGGTATTGTAGCTGTCGTCTCTCATCATGTTTGATGAAGGCAGAGGCTACTCCAGAGGTCTACCACTAGTCAAAATTCAGAGGATAAGCGGCCATGGGGCCAGTCACAGTGGGTACACCTACTACACAGCCCTATATCTAAGTTTCCGGGAGAAGGGATGGAAAGATTAAAAAACCAGAAGACAGTACATCTGCTGAAGATGGTGTCTTCTGGGAATGGCAGCTATGACATCTTGACAGTATGGATGCAAGCGGGACCTGGGCAAAACTTACGATGGAAGAGGCTGTGCATTTGAGAAGGTGTGAGAGGACACAGGAGGAGCTGGAGAGGGGAGAGAATGGGGTAGAAATGTTGCAAATGTAGTACTCATCTATGAATTTCTCAAAAGAACATTAAAGGTTTGCAACATGTAGAGGGTTATAAATGCTGGAGTACTGAATTAATAGAACACTTTCAAGACACGGGCAAAGGAAACCTTCCGGAGGTATTAGGATAGCAAAGGAAATAACCACAAGAGTGGACATGAATGCATTTACATGAATTAAAAAAGCTTTGGCAAAGCAAAGGTAACTATGCAAAGAGTAAGTGAAAAGCCCACAGAATGGAAGAAAAGGTTTGGCAACTACATTTTATATATAATAAATTAAATATATATACATACATACATGTATGTATATATATATATAAAATGCCTGAAAAAAATCAATTTTTCCAATCGGTAAATGAGCTAATGAAGTGAACAGACAGGTCTCTAATGAATACCAATGGCCAGTAAAGAACTGAAAAATTTTCCAATGTCCTCAGTCATCAGCAAAGTGCAAAACAAAATTGTTTTGAGAGTCTACCTCATGCTAGTCAGAATAGCTATCACCATGACAACAAATATTGGTGAAGACACAGGGGAAGGGGGAAGGAGACCACGCATTGCCAGAGGGACTATAAACTGGTATATGACTCAAGACTTCTGAAAATCCCCAACATTTATAAACACTTTTTAAACAATGTGTGTAAGCTAACTTTATGTATGCAGCAGCATCCGAGAAGTTCCTGTTACTGTCACCCACCTCTCAGTAGGCCTGATGTTAAAAGCCACATGGAAACACAGGACCAGGCTAGCCTACTATTCCAACCCACTACTTTCTGTCTGGTCATCACCAACCTGCACAGTTTCACTGATCTAATCACCTTTTCAATGGTAGAGGCAGAATCCGGCAGCATGGAGTCTTGCTTCGGCCTCCATTTCACCACTCAACAGCTGACTCATAGGAGGCAGCTTGTGTTAATACGCTACAAAAATGTCACCTTACCCACCCTTGGCTTTTCTGAGCTGATCTTTCCTACACTGGTCGAAGGCTCTCCTTCCTCCATCTGGACACTCCCTATCATCCTCCTTCAGCCAATAACCCTCCCATACAAACCCAAAGACCGGAAGTATTCACTCCCTCCCCAAGACTGGAAATCCTCAGTCAGACAACAATCTTGTATCTTTCCCTCACTTTCAAACTCTTCTTTCAATGATTAATCTATTGACTCTATTTTGGGATGGGGGTGGTGGTGACTGAGCAGGGCTGAGGAGGAAATGAGAAGCTAAGTAAGGACAAGGAGTGATGCTGTTTAAAAACAGGGAGCTGTTCAGATGAGGAAGGTTTTTGCAGTGTTTGGATTGTGACAGCTCTCACCGAATCAGGAGACTGGTGAAATCATAACTGAATCGACTTATAAACGGAAGGAGGGGCCTCACTGGAGGATCTGAGTCACTGGGACATAATGTTGAAGTGTTGAAGAGTCTCTTTCCTTCCATCCCTCTCTCCTCCTCTATCCCTCCTCTTTCTGTCTTTATCTCCTTATATGTCTCATTTACCATTACCTGTGCAGAATGCCTTTGCTGTACTCTTCTGTCTTGATATTCATGAATGGTTGAAGGTCCAAAGTCAATGGACCCAGCTGACCAGAAACCCAAAGGGTTTAGCAGCATGAGTTCAGATGCTCCTCCTTTAACATGACCCTCTTGGGTATTTGACACAGAGATGATAAGTCTTATATGCCTTCCAAAGGACTCACTCTCTAACTAATGCCATTATATTGCTGATTAGATTTCAACTTATACATTGGGAAGATCCAACTATTCAGGTAATGGGACTCATCTCTAAAATAATGAAAGAAAACTGCCACTTTGTAAATACCAATATGCTAAATGGCTGACACATAGTAGATAGTTATTAAGTGTTACTTGCAGGGGCTTTGGAAGGCATTGTAGAATTTGTTCCTATGAAGGATTTCAGGATTCTACATTATAAAGAATATGATCTCAAGGCTTTATGAGCAGCCTAGAGTTTGGCCTAGAAAGTGTTTATGAACTTTAGAGCAGTGATCTATTTTATAGGGTTTTTAAACAAGATCCCAGCTCCACAGTGAAGTCCTATTAGTATCTGTGTAAAAAGATATAGAGACTATATATTTAATTTTATGTACACACACAAAAAGGAGTTCTCAAAATGTACACTTTCAAAGCACACACACACACACACACACACACACACACACACAAACCCTGAAGAGTCATATGGGCTAAAGATTATACTTCTTTTCCCAGCCCCAAAAAACACACAGTTTTGTTAAAAGGTAACTAAAATCTATCCATCAACACAAGCTAACAAAATAACCTTAAGGAAATATATTCCCGGTGGACTTGGCTGTCTCCGTGCTCCAATATAATTTTTATAACATTTGGTTTACAAAAATTGACTGGAGATATTTAGAATATTGCTTTGCAATGCAACATTTAATTTTATAGAAGGGGAATGTGGTTCTTTTTACAAATATATCAGCAGATAGCATCAATAAGCAGCTCCAGAGTCGTTAAGCACCCTGGAGAAGCTGGGAGAACTGCCGATTCTGTTACCGACACACACAGATTAATTTTCAGCTCATAAAATGACGGCATGGGTTCCTTGCCCAACGTCTGCCGCCCAAGTATGCTGAAGTCTGAAATGAAAGCTCAGCCAACTCAAATGAAGGCTTTTACTCAAATTAACCTCTTCCCATAGATTCTCAACGTTTATTAAATGCAGATGAAAATGCTCAATATACATTGAGGAGTCTGCAGGATGCAATCGCTTTCACCTTCCTAGACTCTCTTCCACTTCAACTCACACAGTCCTGCTGCTTCTGAACCTGCACAGAGGCCATGCTAGCTAGCATCATCTGCTCCATGGGTCACCACACTAAGCCATTGTCCTGCATTGCATTGCTGCAATGTAATCCACCAGGATGCTTAGAAGGGATGTTGACTATGAGTTCAATCTATGACTATTTCTCCAGGGCACCTTGAACAGGCAAAGTTTAAAATCGCACATCCCATTATACCCTGCATTCTTTCATGGTATAAACTATGTTCTTACTACAGGCAGAAGCTAGGCATTGTCACACTCTCACATGATCTGGATTCACTGTTTACCACAATGCCTGGCACATCAGCTACTTGGTAATTACTTGCTGATTGGAGCCTATGTTACTCTTAGGACAAATACTAAATGCCAGATTGGTGGTGTAATTATGAGCATGTCTGGACACTAGTAATACACATACTTAGGGTCCAGGAAGTTTCCAATTTGAGCTTCAGCTCTGCTATTCCATAATTTTATACAGGCATGAAAAGCAAGTAATTCCTCAAACACATGTTTTGGCTCTGTGCTCCATAGTGCAATCTCTCTCTCTCTCTCTCTCTCTCTCTCTCTCTCTCTCTCTCTCTCTCTCTCTCTCTCTCTCTCTCTCTCACCTCTTCTCCTCCCCCTCCCTCCTTCCCTCCCCTTCTTTTTCTCTCTCCTCTCCTCCTCTCCCTTTTCCCTCCCTGCCTTCCTGCTTATATCTATGTTAAAATATTTCTTAATATATGCTAGCTCTGCTTTAAAAATAAAACCCATCAGCAACATTCAAATACAAATTAACCAGAGATCAAAGTTGGTTCACATAGAAGGCTAACAACTTCTAAACACTCGCAACCCAATCAAATTACTAAGGGCTGAAACATTTGCCTGCACATAATTTCTTGTCTTGTTGCTGAGGTAGAGTTTGAGTAATGAAGAGAAGGAAGGTTAAATACTTCTAAAATCACTGTAAGAAATGATTGACAGCTTCATTCACATCAGGAAATGAGCAGGCGAAGAAATTTTTAGGCTTTTGTGAGCTAGTATAAAATGCTAAAGACATTTCTCTATTTGGACTGGATTATAAAAGGATCCTGCCAATTGCTTATTGCATGACCTTGATAATATTTACTTCTAGCCAAACGCAAATACTATGCTAGTCTTACCGAACGAGGTAAAACTCTAACAAACCTTAGACTAGGTGTCTGGCGTGGCCTCTGAGTTAGCAACCCAGGAACTTTGCTTTCTTTCAAGGCATCTTAGAACCTTCTCGCTCTAAAACCCTTGTGCCCTTGATGAGATTCTATAAAGTGGTGTCACCCCCATGGGGTGATCAAAATGTACCTGTTAGACATACTGTGCTCAAGAGGTTCCAGGAGGACATTAAACTCTTTACTGAGTGTATAATTAGAACTAATATTGGCAGCTTACAACGCTGTCACAAGATACTGCAGTAAAACGACTTCCCATTGCTAGATAAAACTCAAAGGGAGCTTGAGAAACTGCCTGGGAAGTGGAGAAGGGGAAGGCACGGCATTAGTTGTTTGGAAGAAGTAAAGAAGAAAATACAGCTCCACGATCCGTGTGCGCAGACATCCTCCGAGAACCCACAGCAATGTTGTAATAAAACCCTGTTCTCTGCAGTGAGGAAATCCCAGCCGGTTGCTACCCCGTGGCGAAAGCAGGTGCTCGCTCCTCGTACACCTGTTTGTGCTGGAAGTCTGAGCAAGGCAAGGTCATAGAGGCCAGAGGGGTCCCTACACCATCACTTTCTCTTAGCGTTCTCAGAGGGGCTTAATCCCCTTTATCTGCAGCTTGATTTTGGGCTACCCTAGCTCAGAAACAAGATTTCAAATCTGTCCCATGTAACTTAGCGTATATTCTGTGTGTCAACACAGGCTTGTTTAACAGGTTCCCACCATGATCGCCTGTGCTGTCCTTGGCATGTTTGAACTTCCTTTATGCTTCTCGGTGAACTCGGGGGTGAGTTGCTGGAGGGACAGAGCCATGGAGTCACACACTAAAGTCACCTGATGGTGAGCACCAGGCCACACAGGCCTCGCTTGGTACTGTTTTCTCAGCATTCGGTCTCATTAAATCTTGCCACACAGTGCACCCTCTGATAGAACAAATGGCTTAGATTGCTTCTGGGATGGCATAAGACTAGCAAATCGTGCTCCATAATTTCTAATGAATTCTGAGTATGAGATAAACCTATTTTCATTCTCTCCCGTGGAAACTTTATCTCGGCTTCTTATTGAAATGTAGTTGAATTTCCTTGCTTAAAATGGAGGCTTGCAAGTTAGCATTCCATTGAAAGAATATTTTCTAATTTGGAGCAAGCCGGAGAGATACGTTTCTACCCTTCATTGTGACGCAGATCCCAGAGCCACTGCTTCTGTCCAGGGTCTACTTTCAAGGACACAGTTGGATCACAGCCACAACACGGCACTGGATATCTAGAACTAAGGGTCTGTGACGAAACCATAGTGTGCTGGGGCTAAAATTCTATGCCTTGTGAGGCAGCAACCCTTACCAGGAGAGAGGTCTCCTTTCAGCTGTGTGTGCCTATAAATTTTGATGTGTCTGTGTGCTTGGGGATCAGTGTGGAATGATTTTTATACAGAAGAAAGACACCACCGTTCCCTTCTTTTCCTTATTATCTGAATTTGCCTTTATCTAACAAAAACACCATTTTTGTAAAGAAAATCCCAATATAGGCAGCTTTCTTTCTTCTTCCTCCCTTTCTCCCCTCTGTTACTTCCTTTCTTTTTTGTAACTATTGGGAACTGGGTCCCTGTCTCCCCCCATACACATATGCTAAGCAAATGGTTTGAGCTAGATTTGCAGCCCAGGTGCTTTTATTTAAATCAATACACACAAACTCAGGGATAGGTACAAATGGGACACATGAGGAAAAAAATGTTATAATTTTATTCATACTAGATTCGACACAATCTTAGTACTGCTAGTCACTACAATGCTTACAATTTTTATTAGTCTAATGTCACCAATAACAACATCCACGGCATATGCCAGAACAGGACAGTGTCCCTTGACTCCAAATCAACACATATCCAGTGAAACCATAACATAAGCCATTGTTAATGGTGTGCATTTACAAAGAACAAGTGTGTCAGTAAATAAGAAGCCAGAGGAGAAAGTGCATTTTATAAAATAAACCTATAATTATAGAAATGTTTCCCATTCAAGTCACGAAATAGATAAAAGTATTCAGGCCTCTTTCATGTCTGCTAATCTTGGCTCCTATTGCCTCAGAAGTGTTGTTACATCCTAAGGTCATGATGGCAATGTTAGCAGATAGCACTGGTGTTGAGATTAAAAAAAAACAAAAAGCCTTCCACTGATTACAAGAGAGAGTACTTCTCCGTGTCCATCCATGGTATGGTTGCTACTCTTGCACTCATAATTCCAGGTGACTTCTCAGAAGTTGCTTGTGGCAGTGTATAATTTGTGATAAATGAGGAAGTGTGCGTCCTCAATGATGAGGTTAAGTCAAAGGGAGTTTTATCTGACTAAGGTCACTTATAAGAGAAAGCTGAACCAGTACATTACAGAAGGAAAACAGTTCCCACACTACCCGGGAAAGAAAATACTAGCACACTTGAGTCAGTTCAGAGGCTCCCTGATCAAAGGGAAGGAGAAATGGGTGCTTCCCGAAATTCCCATGGTTGGTATGACTGCGTGTTAGGTAGGAGTAGCCGAGGGAGCCATGAGCGAGTATTTAACCACCCTGTTACCTTTGTTCTGTGATGCTTTTCAGTCCCACTTCCTGACATGACTTACTGAGTATGCCTTCATTCCCAAGATGCCTCACTAAATCAATCCAGGCTTGTGAGTCAAACAAGCAGTCCTGTTGGTGGATTGATTGACAGGTCCAATGGATTAGTTAACAGCTTCAGTCTATTGACAGGTTGGCTTGACCGAAAACAAAGTTTGACATACGCAGAATTTCTGAGGGTTTTGCATAAATGCTAGATTGCAGCAGGCAAGACCCAAAGGCAGGAGCAGGTGTCTCTGACAATGCGAAACATACCACTAACAAGCATCATCTCAAGATACAAAACCAACCAGTTGATCTTGGCCAAACGGAGATGCAAAGGCAAGGAAATAATAATGCATAGCCACTGACCCAAAGAATCAACCCCTCCAATGAAAGGCAAAACCAATGTGCTAAGATATTTACGGTAAATGTGACTGTGAAAACTTTGACTCTTACACATCCAATAGCATTTAAAATGAAAATTCAGCAATAGGCAGCTACTTCTAGAACGACTCTCTTGAATGGTTCTAATATAGTCACACACACACACACATGCAAACTGCAGTGACTAGATTGTACGATGGGGTGGGTTGACAGCCTCTAGCTTCTCTAGAGCATGGCTCTCCGAGTACTCTGTCCTTCTAGTCACCATATTCTTCATACATGTTAGTTCCTTTGTTAGATACACTGCTGCATGTGGCTTGCTGGATGGCAACTGTGATTCATTTAGATGCTTCTATGCTTGTCACCTATCAGGCTCCAAATGATGCTCTCAGGGTCCTTAGAATCTATGCGCCTCTCAAGTCTTTTACAGTGCAACAGCCCTCTGAACAGCATATTTTTACTGCTAAATTAAGTTTGAATCCAATTACCATCAATGAGGACTAGTAGATCTACATCTGCACAGCGTTCTCCCTGAGCTCAGGGTAAAACAAACAAACAAAACGCTGTGTCTTATTCCTTTGGTGCCTCTTGTCATTTCACAAGGAAAACTGACCTATATACCTAAGCATAACATTAAATAATAAATCAATGTAACAGGCTTCAACAACTCCCTCTGAAAAGTAACCATTACAGCGCTAGATATTTTTGTTCTCCAGTAATTATTGGGGAAAAAGTTTGCCTCTCATTATCATCTACATTGCTGTGTGATATAGAAATCATTCCCGTGGTAGATCCCACTCATTGTCCCATATTTCTCCTTCATAACTCTCCACATGGGCGAAAGGCGTGTAAGAACACAAGCTGCTAATGTCTCCCTGTCCTGACATTCCACATTCTGCACCTGGAAATGTTACTCACGCATGACCTTTCCCCTCCTTGAAAATAAAGTCTATGTAGGTAAACTATAGGTTTTCATCTCTCCCTCCTCGCCTCCAAATGTACTTCTCCAAGCACACGCCCAGCTATAAAGTGGACCACCTACTATATCCTACTATAACCTCCCCTCCCTGCCTCCCCATCTCCAGTGTATCACACAGATTTTCCTCTTCCAATTTACTGCTTCCTTATGCATCGATTTATCCCAGGCTCCACATCCAACAGGCATCCCTGCGAACCCACAGGCCACTCTGGCCAAGGAAGCAGGGAGCCTAACTCCAAGTCTTCACTTCATCCTACTCTCCAGTAAATTCAATCACTCAGTTTCTCCCCAATCTCTGTAGCAGACAGTCTGCTGGCCCCTCCCCCTCCTCTCTGCTCCCATCTCTAGTGGATTGCACAGATTTTCTCCCCCATCCTGTCTTCTCACCAATCCTGTTTTCCTTGCCTCTAACTCCAACAGGCATTCCCTGGGAACGCGCCAGCCAAGTCTGTCGGAGAAGCAGGTAGGCCAGCAAAGCAGACAAATGAGCTGCAGATCATGGCCCTCCCTCCTCTCTTCCACATCCAATCCCCCCAGTCTCATCCCTAGCTCTGTAGCAGACTACCAGTTTTGCCCTCTCCCCACTCTCTGTCCCCAGAAAACTAAACAGATCCTGGTGAACAACGTGCTTTCCTTTCGCCTATGAACCCCCAGGTTTCCCCTTTCTAGCCTATCCCCATCCCTGAGTGCCAGCTCCCAATACCCAGAAATACACTTTACCTAGAACCCCATGGGACACATCCAGCAGCATCCCAGAAAAGCTCCCCAACCAAGCAACACACAGCCATCTTAATCTTACCATCCTAAGAAGCAAAGAGAGCAATGAAAACCAAGAAACAAAATGCCCGCCCAACAGAGACAAGACCAGACATCATCACCTAGAATTACACTCTTCCCAAACCCAGATACCTACATGTCAACATAAAAGACAGAATCAGTAATAGCCAGGGCAATACATCTCTACTGGAGCTCAGCAACTGTACCATAGCAGGCTAAGTATTCCAACATCATCGAAACACAAGACAAAGCCCTTAACACAGCCTTTATGGATATGAAAGCAGTCCTTAAAGAGGAAATAAATAAATTTCTTTTTAAAATTATGAAAGCACAAACTAACAGTTGCAGAAAATGAATAAAATAGTTTAAGAACTGAAAGTGGATATAAAATAAATAAAACCCAAACTGAGGAAAAACTAGAAATGAAAAATTTATGAGCTTGAACAGGAACCTCAGAGGCAAGCAGAATACAAGAGATAGAAGACTCTGAGGCACTAAAGAAACAATAAAATAAATGGGTACATTAATCAAAGAAAATGTTAAATAAATAATAAAAAAAAACCCTACCAGGAAACATGCAAGAAATCTGGCACACTATGAAAGAAAAGGCAAATTCTAAGGATAAGATGAATAGAAGACATGGGAGAAACCCAGGTCACCCAGATCACAGGCACAAAACAATATTTTCAACAAAATCATTAAAAAGGTCCTCACCTAAAGAAGGGGGTTCCTATCAAGGCACAAGAAACAGCACATACTATTCAACCACTAAATGTACAGAACAACGAAAGAATATTAAAAGGTACAAAGGAGTATAACCAAATAAGATATGCAGGCAGACCTGTTAGAATTACACCTGAGTCCTCATAGAAGTAACTGATTACACTACAGGAGCGCCAACACCTAACTTCTCAAATGGAGACTCTAATGACTGAATGTATTGGACAGAGGAGCTGCAATCTCTAAGAGACCATAGGTGCCAGCCTATACTACTATACAGTACAAAACTTTCGATAACCATAGATGGAGAAAATAAAACATTCCATGGTAAAGTTAAATTTAAACACTATCTATCTACAAATCCAGTCCTACAGAAGACGCTATAAGGAAAACTCCTACCCAACAGGGTTAACCAAAACCCATGAAAACACAGGAAATAAATAATCTCACACCAGCAAAAGCCAAAACAATGGAAGAACAGAAGAGAGAGAGAGAGAGAGAGAGAGAGAGAGAGAGAGAGAGAGAGAGATTGATTCACAATTCACACAAACAACACCAATAACAAAAGAACAGGACTTAACAATAATTGGCCATTGATATCTCTCAGTATCAATGGTTTCGATTTTCTAAGAAAAAGACACAGACTAACAGAATGGATGTGGAAAGAGGGTCCATCCTTTGTCTGCACACAAGATACACACCTCAACATCAAGTACAGATATTAACCTGGGGGCAAAGGGTAAAGGATTGGAAAAAGATATTCTAAGCAAATGGACCTATGAAGCAAACTGGTGTAGATATTTAAAATCTGACAAAGTAGACTTCAAACCAAAACAAATCAGAGCAGACAGGTAAGGATACTGCATACTTATCAAATGAAAAGTCCATCGAGAGGAAGTTGTAATTCTTAACATCCTTGAACCCAACGTAAGGGCACAGAAGTTTCTAAAAGAAAGCACTACTCTCCTACACTGGTAGTGGGAGATTTCCACATCATATTCTCACCAACAAACAGGTCGTCCTGCAACTAACTGATGTCATAAACTATATGGCCCTAACAGGTATTTACAGAACAGTTTATCCAAATGAATGTATATGTGTGTGTGTGTGTGTGTGTGCATATATGCATATGCATATGTATATGCATATGCATATGCATATGCATATGTATATGTATATGTATATGCATATGCATATGTATATGTATATGCATATGCATATGCATATGTTTATGTATATGTATATACATATGTATATGTATATGTATATGTATATGTATATGTATATGTATATGTATATGTATATGTATATGTGTATACATATATATATGTATATACATACATACATACATACATACATACATACATATATATATCCATCCTTCTGAGAATCTCATGGATCTTTCTCCAAAACTGAGCACATACTCAGATGCAAAGAAGTCTCAACAGATACAAGGAAAATTAAAAAAGCACCTTGCATTCTATCTGATCATCATGGATTAAAACAGGACATCAACAACAACAAAAAGTGTACAAACTCATGGAAACTCAAATACTCACTACTGAGTGAAAAATGGAAAAAAATAAAGGCTGTCTTGAAAGAACAGAAATTAATATGTAGTATACCCCGCCTTATGGGGTACCATGAAGGCGGTTCTAAAAGCCAAGCTCACAACACTAAGTGCCTACATAAAGAAAAAATATTGGAGAGATTTCACACTAGTAACTTAACAGCACAACTGAAGGCTCTAGAACAAAAAGACAAAATCACACCGATTAGGAGAAGACAGCAAGAAATAATCAAACTTAAGCCTAAAATTAATAAAAAAAAAAAAATAACAACAACAAAACAATACAAAGGATCAATGAAACAAAGATATTTCATGAAAAAAAGTTGGGTTTTTTCTTTTTTTTTTTATTTTTGTTTGTAGTTTTAGAAAATCCAATGATATCGACAAAACCTTAGCCAAATTAGCTAACTAAAAGGCAGAGAAGAAATATTCAAATTAACAAAATTAGAAATGAAAATAGAGACATAACAATGGAGACTGGGGAAATTGGACATACTATAAAAATATGTATTCCACCAAATTAGAAAATCTAAAAGAAATGGTGTATTATCTTGATACATGCCACTTACCAAAGTTAAATCAAGATCAAACAAACAATCTAAACAAACCTATGACCCCTAGTGAAATAAAAGAACTAATTAAAATTTTCCTGATCAAAAAGAAAAGCCCAGAACCAGACAGTTATAGCACAGAATTCTTCTACCAGACTTTCAAATTATTCCAAACAATATCAACAGAAGGAACACTGCCAAATTCATTTTATAAGGCCACAGTCACCTTGATATATAAACCACATAAAGGCCCCCCAAAAAGAATTACATACCAATTTTTCTTATGAACATAGTTATAAAAATTATGAATAAAATACTTGTAAGCCATATCCAAGAATACAACCAAATGATGATCCACCTTGATTAAGTAGGCTTTAACCCAGGGATGTATGATTGGAGAATATATATATATATATATATATATATATATATATATATATATATATATTTCCACCAAATAAACAAACTGCAAAAAAGAGAGAACTATAATCTTACTAGATTTAGAAAATGCCTTTGACAAAATCTAGTATCCTTTATGAGCAATGGGACAGAAGAATGATTCCAAAGTTTATATCTAAATATAATAAAGGAGGTTTACAGCAATCCCACAGCTAACAAGAACATAAATGGAGAGAAATTCAAAACAATTCCACTTAAATCAAGGAAAAGACAAGGTTGTCCACACTCACCATCTCTATTAACTATATCACTTGAAGTGTTATTTAGAGCAATAAGGCAACTGAAGATGATCAAGGGATACAAGTTGGAAAGAAGGCAAAGTGTCTTTACTGCAGATGACATAAGTGTGTGTGTATATGGTGTGTGTGTGTGTGTGTGTGTGTGTGTGTGTGTGTGTGTGTGAGACCCTAAAACGCCTACAGCTGATACACACGTTCCTCAAAGTATCGGAATACAAAGTTTACACATAAAATCAGTAGCCTCCTCTTAGCTAGGGTCTCTGTTGCTGTGAAGAAACACCATGACCATGGTAACTCTCACAAAGGGAAACATTACATTGCCATGGCTCGCTTACAGTGCACAGGTGTAGTCCATTATCGTTAAGGGGGAATCTCAATGGGGAAATAAATTACTTCTTCATGGAAGGCTGCATGCTCAGCAGTAGATGATCAACAAAAACCAAACTCAGCAAGATTCCTTGTCTCCTCGTGTCATATGAGAGCTTTTGATTTTTTTAATTTATCTTATTTTTATTTTATTTTCATTTTTTCGCTTTTTATCCTACAGGTCCTTTATGTATGTATTGTGGTTTCCAGTGTAGTGTTTTTATGGGATTCCTGAGTATAGGAATGAATGAATCTTCATGTCTATATCTGTTACATGTGCCTTTTCTTGGGCTCTTTTCCTTCTTTTGGTTCAGAAATGTTCTAATATATTAGTTTTTGTTTTAGTTATTGGATTAGATTGCTATCCCTTAGAACATTGTTTGTTTTCTAATGAGAGACAGGAAGGGGTGGATCCAGATGGGAGAGGAGGTAGGGTGGAACTGGGAGAGGGAGAGGAATCCATAATCAGAATATATTAAATGAGAAAAGAAGCTATTTTCAATCAAAGGGGGGAAATTAAAAATCTATCATGTCTAAATGTCTGTCTGTGTTTATTGGGAACCTCAATTTCCAGGAAGTTTTAGACAAAGGATCCCTCTCTAAACAAACTTAAAGATTACTATTCCCACCTTAGTTAGTTTGCATTCTACAGCACAAGACATAGTGGATTAAAAACAATGTGGTTGGAGGAAATCTCACAGGAATCCACTACTTGATAAAGAGCTATAGGCAAATAATGGCTGCTGAGAGAGGATGGTTGAACTTCCCCCAGAGAAGAGGACCCTAAGGTGTTACTCAGTCTCAATGGCAAGCCCTAAATACACAGAAGTCATGAATTTGAAAGGGTGTGGGGGACATAAGGAGGAAAAAGTGGAAATTATATAAATATAGTAGTCGTCTGTATGAAATTCCCCCAAAAAGTAAATTTAAAAAGAAAACAATTAATCAGATGAAAGAGAATGGTAGAAGGAAATGCACACAGCTTAAATATCTAAGCAGAGAAGCAGCGCAGACAAGGAAGAGTGGGATGCAGAATATACAAGGGAAGCTAAAACATGCGGACTCTAAATTAGTATGGATGTAGAGACTTTGGCCAGTGTGCTTAGAGAGAGAGGACTCTGAAAAGCCTAGAAGAGCTGAGATCATATAACTGATTGGTTCTGGTCTAAGACAAGAATCCATATCTAATCTTGACTCTGCAAAAAGCCACTCCAAAAGGTCCCCACTGGGCCAAATCTGTGTCACAGCGTGGAAAGGGCAATCAATTGCAGAGTCAAAAGGACCATGGTTCGGGCACTACCTGACTTCTGAGCAGGTCACTGAACCTTCTTCATGTTGAAGATGAAGAGGACTAGAGATGGCATATAGACTTCTACCAGAACAATGGGAGTAATAAACAGAAAATAGCAAACCTGGCTGTGGGAAAGTGTATGTAGTAACTAAGAGGGTAGATTGGGGAGGGCTTGTTTGATCTTAGACTCCTTAGAACATGAAACAAAAAGCATACCGTTGGGTCTACCTTGTAATTAGCACTAAATGACACTTGGTTGTGGTTTGGATGACAATGACACCTCCAAAATTAATGTTGAAAATTAATCCTCAATGTAATGGTATTAACACGTGTAGCCATTGGAAAGTCAACCAAGTCAGGAGTGTTCTGCTCCTGAGAACGGGGTAAAAAGGGCTAGGCTTTCACCCTTTTCCCACATCTGCCTTCCGAGGGTAAATTGACCGTGCCCTTGGGAGATTATGATATCTTGGAAGCACAGACTGGGGCCTGTTTCGACTCCAAACTTTGCAATATCATGATCTTGGACTACATAGCCATCCAAACTATAGAAAACACATTTCTGTTCTTGGAAAATTATCCATTATAGGGTATTTTACTACAGCAACACAAGGACAGTGTGACAGCTTCTGCCATACACCAAATGTTATATTGTTCAAACAGAAGTGATATACAGCTAAGTAAGCTATAGCTTTTCAGATGAATGTTTCTTGTGTTATTTTTGTTTGATTTTTTTTTGTCTTGTTTGATTGTTCCTTTTTGTGGCACCAGGTCTTAAAACATATCAATAAATAAGGAAGCAGTATGCCTCATATCTTACACCAAGCAGGGGTCAAATGAAGCAGGAAATCATAGTAGTAGATGAAATTCTCCCAACACTGGACTGACCTGGACATTAGTTTGCCTTTGAGAAAAATTGGCTTTTCATTCCACCTTCCAGATATGCTCAAGGAATAAATGTTTCAGTTTCTTCTACAATACAGAGAACTATAGCAACCAAGAAAGAATATCTCTCCTGATGGGAGATGATATTCTGTATATATGTTTCTCATACTGGTTAATAAAGCTCTGTGGCCAATAGGAAACAAGATAGGTGGGGCTAGGAGACCAGGAGGAGGAAAGAGGACGTAGTAGGGAGGGGTCGAGATGTAGGCCTGGGAGGAAGGAAGACGCCCGCCGAGGCTCCCCGATAAGATGACCACGTGGAAATACTTAGATAAGTAGAAATGGGTTAATAATTAAGGCAGAGCTAGCCCATAAACAATAATGGTAATTGGCCAACAGGATTGTATCAAATACAGAGTCTCTGAGTGTTATTTGGGGCTGGCGCAGCTATGGGCCCAGACTGGCGGGCTGGCAGGAGGAACACCTTTCTGAAATCCATCTAGCCTCCCAATAATAGCAATGTTTAATATGTCTAAAGATATACATGTTCCATAGACACACACTCTGTCGATATTTAAGTTCCATAGACACCACTCTGTGGTAATATAAGACTTTCTTCTGGGCTCTAAGCACCCTTGAGGAAAAGGCCCACATCTTATCCAGCTTGGTTTTTCACAGCACCTAACACAGTACTTCACTCACAGTAGGACCAGATCAATGATGAATTAGTGCATGAACAGTATCTATTGCCATGGCTTATCCTTGGGTACTGAGCAGTCAGTCCTGACATACCACTGAAGTGGCAAGTGCTCTCATACATTTCCATCAAAAGACAGAAGCCAGGATAACAATGCCACAGTCACTGATGATTTGTTCCATAATGACTCTTCATGGGCAATTGCCGTTTGGAAATGATAATGTTTACAAAGTGGTGTGTGTGTGTGTGTGTGTGTGTGTGTGTGTGTGTGTGTGTGAGAGAGAGAGAGAGAGAGAGAGAGAGAGAGAGAGACAGAGAGAGAGAGACAGAGAGAGAGAGACTTTTAAAAAGCTGGCCATGAATTTTAGAAAACAAAGAGTGTTCATGGGAGTGGTTGGAGGGAGAAAGGGGAAGAAGCATATAATGTAATTACATTAAAAATTTTAAAACATGGAAAACATGGTCCCAGAAATTGGACATCCAAGGCAGAGTATCTTTCAAGGTTCACTTTCGAGATGTCTGAATGACCTGCTGAGGGAACAATGTCTTCAAATTCAATGGAAGCAGATCTTCAAAAGCACAGGAACTTCAGGGCTTACTCTTCGGGAACATTCCTCCTTGGAACACATCAGCTATGCAATAAGAAAGCCTGTTTAGCCTCACTGGGACTGATAAAGGAGGTGAGTTTTGAGATACTACACAACCACTCCAACTACCTACCAAGACCCAGGCATGGGAATGAAACCAGTATTGATTCTAGACTAATCACCGATATGCCCTTGTCTGCATGCAGCAGAATGATGTTGATGCCAACAGATACTCCTGGAGGATAAGAACCCAGCTGAGTGGGCCAAGTCTCAGTGTTCTTTTTTATTTATTTATATTTTTTAGTGATGTGTATGTGTCCATGAACCCATCTCTACAGCACCACATTAATTAAAAGGCAGAAGGCCAACACACTTGTTTCTTAGTAAAGAATGGCTTTTATTGTCTTTAAGTTTTCACTTATTTTTTAGACAGTATATTTTGGTTATATCCTATCTCTTCCCTCAACCCCTTCCAGAGCTTCTCCAGTTCCTGATCTATTGCACTTCATTCATTCTCTCTCTCTCTCTCTCTCTCTCTCTCTCTCTCTCTCTCTCTCTCTCTCTCTCTCTCTCTCTCTCTCTCTCTCAAAATCCTTTATGAAACTCTGATGGGAGATGTAATTCTGTATATATGTTTCTCATACTGTTAATAAAGCCCTGTGGCCAATAGGAAACAAGATAGGCGGGCCTAGGAGACCAGGAGGAAGAGAGAGGAAGTTGGTTGGAGTCGAGATGTAGCCCGGGAAGGAGCAGGAAGCCTGCCGCGCGGCTCCCCATAAGACGACCACGTGGAAATACTTAGATAAGTAGAAATGGGTTAATGATTAAGGCAGAGCTAGCCCATTAACAATAATGGTAACTGGCCAACAGGATTGTATCAAATACAGAGTCTCTGAGTGTTATTTGGAGCACATGTGGTTGCAGGACTTGGCGGCAGGACCAGGAGGCCGGCGTGGAGAAACCTGCAGCAACATAATGGTGTCAGAAGCAGGATTGAGAACTTTCGCTTAAAACTTAACAAAAGCTTAAAAAATAGTTTTTAGAAACAAGGGAACAGAGACTAGCAAGACTTCTTAGTAGCAGCATTTTCTCAGTTGGATTTGTTTTGTTGTAGACAGATTTTCACGGCTCCTTTAAGGGAAGTTTCCAAAATTAGCATAAATGGCAAAAAGCCGCCTGGCTTTTAAAGAGCTCTGCTAACAATTCATTGGTGTGTAGGAGAGCTGCTATAAAGGTTTACACTATATTTTTAAAAATACACTAGCTTGGGAGAAAAAAAGAAACAAGATACAATGGTTTAAAAAAGAAAAAAGGAAATAGAATTAATCCTAGTACTCGGCAGACAGAGGCAAGCAGATCTCTGTGATTTCAAAGTAAACCAGGTATGCATTGAATTCCACGACAGATAAAAGTTACACAGAGAAACCCTGTCTCAAAATATGTAAAAATAGAAATAGAAGAAATAGAATAATAAAAAAGCCACATAAAGATGGAAAACACAGAGAAATTTTGGATACTATACGTGCTTCTGTTGTCTTTAAATTATTTGATTGCTGAGAAAACAACTACTAATAAAAGAAATGCTGCTAGATTAATTCAATTTATATATTTTAAAAATGCTTTGACTCAAAAATTCAAGCCTAAAGACAAGTTACTGGGGAAAAGGATTTCTATTTTTATTTCCACAGAAAATGAAAAGCTACGGATTCTTTCCAGACTTATATGGTTTGATCAAGCCAAACCCCCTGAAACAATGCCCCAGATGATCCAACATTCAAAGCAATTGAGACAAAGCCTTGCAGACTACTGCCAAAATTTCTGCGTCTTCTTTAAACCCCCATGACAGCGCCCTCTACCAGCAGGAAATAGATTAGAAAGAACGACGCCCAAATTCCCAAATATTGTTTATAAATGTTTGTTTTCATTTAAATGGACTTGGTTATAAATGGCTATAACCACAAACAATCTTTTTAAGGGTAAAAAGAGAATTATGGTATAGATATGAATACTTTGCTTTGGAATGGATTTTCTTTTATTGATACAATTTAAGGTCAATTTTGTAATATGTATATTTCTCCTCTTGTTTAGGTATTGTGTTTATGTAGCTCATTGGAAAATGTAATGTATAATTTAGTACAGATTAGAGAATTACCTATGATAGTCAAAACTTAGAGTTAAGTTAGTTAGGATTTCTAGATATACAGAGATGTATTTGAGATGAATAGGCATTCTTCAAACCTTTCAAAGACCTACAGAATATGGCATTTAAAATGATTTAGGGATTTTCTTGACAGTGAGGCACAACTGCTCCTGGTAACACCACCTATGTCAGAAAAGAAGATGGACATCGAAGAAACGTGTTATGAAGTTTGCTTCTAATATGGCAAGACTAGCCATTTGGGCAAGGTACTGCTCTTCTGAACTGTTTGACTTTATGTTGTAGAAACTGGACATTCAGGACCCACAAAAAGGTAACTGCTGATGCAAGATGGACATTGCTACAGGATTCCTGCTTCATGGAAGAGGCTGCCAGACAGCCAGACAGTCTACAGGACATAGAGAAAAGTTTCCTGCCTTATTGAGGAGTCTGGACACACATTATGGCCTATGGGCTGAAGATGGAACATTACAGAAGAACTTCGGATGACTGACCAGGCAATGCATTGTCTCTGTCATTTCTAGAGTTTATATATTATCCTTCTGTGGTCTTTGAAGGAATTGAAGACAGATAGTTATGATTATAGTTTTTCTTAGTTAGGATTAAAAATAAGTTACATATAGGTCTTTAGACTGACAAAGATAGGATAGATGATATTTTCTTTAAGTCTTACAAAATGTTAATGGACTAAATATTGTTAACTGTGATTCTTATTTGATAACTGTTGAATGGTATATTTTGCTATGTTAAGGTTAAACACCTTCTTTTACTTTAGACAGAAAAGAGGAGATGATGGGAGATGTTATTCTGTATATATGTTTCTCATACTGGTTAATAAAGCCCTGTGGCCAATAGGAAACAAGATAGGCGGGCCTAGGAGACCAGGAGGAAGAGAGAGGAAGTTGGTTGGAGTCGAGATGTAGCCCGGGAAGGAGCAGGAAGCCTGCCGCGCGGCTCCCCATAAGACGACCACGTGGAAATACTTAGATAAGTAGAAATGGGTTAATGATTAAGGCAGAGCTAGCCCATTAACAATAATGGTAACTGGCCAACAGGATTGTATCAAATACAGAGTCTCTGAGTGTTATTTGGAGCACATGTGGTTGCAGGACTTGGCGGCAGGACCAGGAGGCCGGCGTGGAGAAACCTGCCGCAACAAAACTCCTCCCTGCATGGTTCAGGGATCAATGCAAAAGAGGAGGCAGAAAGATTGTAAGAGACAGAGGTAATGTGTGACCCCAAGGAAAAGGTGTCTTCCGTACACAACAGGACTGACGCACATGTAAACTCAGACTGTGGGCATGACTATTAGCACACAGGCTTCTAAGGTTTAAAGAGCTGAAAAAACATCACGAGGAGAGTATGCAAATCACAGTGTCCACACGTGAACGACATGGCTATGCTAATTAGCCTATGGTTCCTAAGGCTAAGAAGAGCCCTGATTAAGGAAGCCATGTCTTTATCCTCCGATACTTTACACATATGCATGCCACTGTCTGACCCTGACCTCAGCAGTATTTGGCTTAATATAGGTATTGATTTGTAAGCATTTTAGGTATGTATGTATTATTATTTTTTTTTTTAGAAAGGACCAAAGACTATGTAAAATTTTCTATGTTCCAAGGGTAAGCAATGCCTAACCAAGAATGTGTTCCTCCCATGGCAAGCTGGTTAAGGTTAAATACAAGTTGCTGACTGTGCACTTGGGAGCCCTGGAGGTTCCCTTCCCGAAAGCATCACTTCCCTGCAAACTGCAGAAACCAGGGCTGCCTTCTCATCAACCATTCTAATTTGTCCACATACAGATAAAAGCACAATGAATAGGGCTGGGGGAAAAAAAATTAAACACAGATTTCTTAATAAAGCTGAAAATAGCTTAATAAAGCTGAAAATAGTCCCCTGGCATCCCAAGGCGTATTTATTTCTGTTTAAATAGATGACTTCCCATAGACTGTTACCCTCTCAGCAGGATTCCAGGGGGAGACGTGCTTCCCCTCCTCTGCATTTTAAGCTTTTTCCTGACGAAATTCCACTGGAGACTGTAAAGTGCATCTGCCAATCTCGATAAAATCACATGCATGGTCAAGCAATGCCAATATCTTCAGCTGTCCACATCTGGAGTGCTCCCAACAGATACACTGTAGCTCCTTTCAAGAGTATGCAATTTGATGGTGCTTTAGGCAAAAGATGCTATCCTGAGAATGGAGGAGAGAAGGATGGGGTGGACCATCGGCAGAGTTGTTATTAGAACTGTTGCTTGTTTCCTAGAACCTTGGATGCCCAGGGGGATGCTTTGGCCACTCTCTAGTGGTGCTCTCATGTACAGAAGATGCACATCCTTATAAAGTGACAGAATAATGGCAACCACATCTACCACAGATTCCTAGTCAATCAATGGGTTCTCAGGGCAATGGGTGGGGACAGCCGAACAAAACTGGTGACTTAAAATAGATCAAAAGAATTCCATGGAATCTTCAAGGACATTTCCAAAAAGGGTGGGAAGTTTAGTATCAGAGCAGGTAACACACTCTGCAAGAAAACACTCTGCAAGGAAAGGAAGCTGAGGTAAGCCCACCTCAAGGAGGCTGAGGTAAGCTCTCTGAAGAGGGCTGAGGGCGGCCTCCAGGAGGCTGAGGGAAGCTTACTCTCCAGGCTCCTGTGAAAAGAAGGAAACCAAAGATGCTAGAAAGAGCAAAACCATGAAACCTGCTCCCAGAGAAAATGACATGGAGAGAATCGCATGAACAGGGACAGAAAGAAGTGGCCATTGTGCTGAGAGAGACCTTAAAAGAATGCATCTTTCTATTCACAAGAATTATAAGGTACTGCAGTGAACTTCCTGAGGATGTTAACATGTTCATGAGAAGAGTTCATCCAGGGACAAATAGGTCAGAGGTTCACCTTGAGTCCTGAAAAATCTTGCCTTATAAATAACCTTTGACAGAATTAATTCAACGATAATTATACTGTAAAATATATGAAACGCCTGAGAAAATATAATGCTTATTTTTGCAATGGCTTTGGTGCTGTTTTGTTGCTGTTGTTTGTTTTTAATCATTTAATACATGTTAGTTTTTGTAACTCTCATATTTTTTATATCCTGTCCACTGTTTCCCTCCCTCTACAATTCCCAGTCCCTCCACAACTCTCCCCCATACACATCCATCCCCTTTCCACCTATCAGAAAGCAAGCAGGCTTCCAAGGGATCATAATAACATAAGATATAAACAAAAATAATATCTCAGAATAAGACTGAACAAGCAAAAGAAGCTCAAGGAGAGGTACGGATATAGATGCAGAGATCCACAGGTTCAACACTAAATAAACCGGAAGCCATGTTACATGTGATAAGGATACATAGAATAAAAAGAGAAAAGATACTAAAATTATCACTTTAGGTAGATAGATGATAAACAGGTAGGTGGGTAGCTACGATAGATTTTTAGAAAGCCCTGATATGACATCATGCAAGGAACCTCCAATAAAATTGTTGAGCTCACTTTTTGGTGACCACCTACTGCTGGGCATGCCAAATATCTTTAGGACAAGTTTCTTTCCCCAGTGAGAGAGCCTGGAAAAACTACATTTTCATTTGTGGTTATCAATAGGAGATTGCTTCTGGATTGGGGATGGGGTACGTGGCCACCTTCCTTTCAGCTCTAAAACTCCATCTGGGAACCTCGTGCAGGCCCTGTGCCTGCTGCCTCCATTTCGATCAGTTCATATGAGCTTTGCTCATGTTGATTTAGAGGACCTTGTTTCTTGGTGTCCTCCATCCTCTCTGGCTTTTATATTCATTCTGCCTCCTCTTTCCCAGGGTTCCCTGAGTCCTGAGGGGAGGGATTTAATAGAGACATCCTATTTATGGCTGAGTCTTTCATTTTTGCATAATGCCTGTTTGTAGGTCTCTATATTTGTTCTCATCTGTTGTAGGAGGAAGTTCCCCTGATCATGTATGGGTATAGCAGAATGTCATTAAGAATTATTTTATTGCTCTTCCCATATTTTTAAAGAAAAGTACTATTTGGTTCTTACCCTAGGTCTTAGGTTCTTGGTCACCCAATCGGTGTCAGGTACTGGTTCCATCTTGTGGAGTAGGTCTTAAGTCAAATCAGACATTTGTTGGTTACTTCCACAAGCTTTGTGCCAGCAATAGTGTAGCTTGCACACCCAACTCCACTGTAGACCAAGGGGGTAATGTCTGGCTTGGTTTTTACACTTTTCTTTTGATGGCATGCAGAGTACTTTTCCCGTATCAAAGTCACTGAAACATGGAGGCGAAGCTCTATGTAGACACCAGGTCAACTTCTTCATATTCAATGTGTTGCATAAATGTTGTCTACAGAGTTTGTGGAGAGGAATCTATAGTCTTGGCAATAGCCTAGTTTGTTTGGGGTTCCCATGGGGTCCATTTGGCCAACATTTCAATTAGATGCAATCAAATCCCGGTATTGGAAGCTTCTTTTGGTGAAAAGAGATGGCCAGTCGGGGTTCTGTATCCTCTCGTTATCTGAGGATTTCATTTAGACCGTGTGTGTGTGTGTGTGTGTGTGTGTGTGTGTGTGTGTGTGTGTGTGTGTGTCCACCTATATTCTTTCCCTTGTTCCACTCTTTCTTCCCCTTTCCCACTTGATGCTCCTATTCCAATACCCCACACACACACACACACACACTGGCATCTTAGTTGGGGTTGTCATTCATGTAATAGAACAGCACAACAGCACATCATCACCCATCGTTGAAGGAAGTCAGGACAGAACTCCAACGGCAAGCATTTGGATGCAGGAGCTGATACAGTGGCCATGGAGGATGCTATTTACTGGCTTAGTCCCCATGGCTTGCTCGGACTACTTTATTATTAAGTGTCTCTGTGATAGGGTGAGATGGAAAGACCTCCCAATACTCACAGACTGGTAGGATTCATAGAGTAAAGATGGCCACCCTACCAAAAGTAATCAATGCAATCCCCATCAAAATTTCAATACAATTCCACAACTGCTTTGAATATAAGTTAGCATGTATGTAAACAATGGCAGTCTGGGTCTCAGTGCTCACCCAGTTCTCCTCCCTTTCCCTTCTATCCCTTCACGCTCCCAGAGTTTTAAGACTCGGCTGGGATTTTGCTTTTTCTTGGGAAGCTTTCCTGGTTTTCTTTGTCTTCTTTTCTTATACCTCTATTACCACACTTAACAGGCTCTGCTATTAGTAACCTAATTACCGCTGGCTCACTCAGTGCTCAGGGTTCCTTGAGAGAGTGCATATGGGCTGTCAAAGCTGAGAACTCAGGGTTTCAAGGTTTACAGGTCAAAGCAGGAACCATAGTCAACAATCTACACAGAGGAAAATGTGAGTGAGAGAAAGCCTGAACTAGTGAGGTCACTACAGGCAAGAAACAAGTGCAGAAAAAAATAATATCATCTGAACATTAACACAAATACCTTGCAAAGGATCCATCCTAGAAACATTTCTTAGCCTGGAAAAAACAAGTTATTTATAAACCAAGCTTTCTAACATGTTCTTTGGAATCTTGGCAGAAAGTTGGCTTTTGAATACACTGCACACCTAATCAAGAAACTAAACCTTTCATTTGGAAGATCAAACCTACATGCAGTACCACAGATGTCCCCTAGCCACAGCCATGAGGAATTACATATAACTTCCTTTGAACCTCCTTTGCATTTCTTTCTATAAGAGTGTCTAGAAATCTCTGCTTCTTTCTTTGCTACTACAGGTTCCCGCACAGAAGCTTTAAAACTCTCCTCTCTTATTTCCCCACCGAAAGCTGTACTTAGAAGACAGTATTACACTTAAAGAAACAACTTCAGATTTAGACAAAGAGATTTCATTGCAACATTTCTTTTTTTACAATTATTTATGTTAGGGGGACAGTTGTATATGTGGGTTTCTCTGTGCCACGGTATGTGTCTGCACTCAGAGGACAATTTGCAGAAGTCAGTTATCCCTTACTACCAAGTGGGCCCCAGGAGTCAAACTCAAGTCATCTGGCTTGGAGGCAAGCACATTACACGCTGAGCCATCTCACTGGCCCCCGTGGCAGCATTTAAAGAAAATAAAGTGGTCTGTTCAAAGCTGAATAACTTAAGTAACATATCAGAAGGGCAGTGATATGGGTACACTTGACTTATAGATTCAATTGGACACAGACATACTTAATATATTATTAACAGACTATGATTAGATCAGGCTCATTTAGAAATACTATTTCTACTTGAGTGTGAAACACTTAACTCAATTTCATCTTTTTACATGAAGATCCTCAGTATCTCCCCAACCCACAGCAATTTTTTCAAGTTCTCTGAAGTTCACAAGAAATCTATCATTGTCTGTCTTTCTCGGTTTCTGAAGTTGAGGAACCCTTTGGTGTCTGATGCCTTTTCTAATGATATCGCAAGAACCCAATTCTACCATATTAGGAATTGCTTCCCCATTTTGCATAATAGGTTCATATTTCTAAACTCTACAATGTGACCAACATTGAATTGTTATTAAAATTTTTAAAAAATTATAAGTGTTTGTATTTTCTAGTCTTTTTTATAGGTAAAATTGACCATTTAAAAATGTATACAGTTAGGGAATATTATATATATATATATATACATATATACATATATACATATATATATATATATATATATATATATATATATGTAATCTTGATGATTTGATGTGCAGGTATACGGTGAGGCAGTTACCACAAACAAACTAATTGAACAATGACGTTGTCTTAGTCACTATTCTATTGCTGCAATGACTCCTCATGACCAAGGCAACTATTATAAGACAAAGCATTTCATCAGAGACTTGCTTATAGTTTCAGAGGTTTGGCCTAAGACCACCATGTCTAGAAGCATGGTGGCATGCAGACAGATGCTAAAGCAGCAGCTGAGAAATAGAACCTGATCCATAAGCAGAGCAAGATGGGCTTTTGGAACCTCAAAACCCACCCCCAGCGATATACTTCCTCCAACAAGGCCACACCTCTCAATCCTTCTAATCCTATCAAAGAGAATTCTACACCCTGGTGACTACGCATTCAAATATATGAGCCTATGGGGCCACTTTTAGTACACAGGCATTCATTTTGCAATTGTGAAAAGTATACTTCTGTGACTAATTAGTAATTCTTTGTTGAGGGATATTTTTTTCTTTTCTTAAGATGTATTCTCCATATAATTTTTATGAAAATATTAAGTCAGTATAACAAAGGCCAATGTTGCCTTCCCTACATAAGTCCCTTCCTTAGCATGAGAGCATTTATAATGATTTGATTTCAAGGGATTGTATGAAAAATAGAAACAATATCAATTTTGTATTCAGATGCATCACATTCTCCTTTTGTGAAAGCATACATCGGGTGTGTCTACTTTGCAGAGACTAAATTTATCATAGTATAGCTAAATAGATGTCTGAGTTGAACAGAACCCAAGCTGAACTGTTACCAACACTGTGACTCATTTGAGTTTTAAGCACTTATACAAAAAAGACTCCATTTTTCTTTCTATTTGCTTTAGTGAGCTTGAGAAATTCTCTCTACTTTGCATACACCCCTCTTCTCTTTTCCTTATGCTTCCCAGAACAATTGCAGATGTAATAGCTGTGCTTTCCACTGCGGTAAATAAATTCTTTCTGATGTGAGCATCTCTCTGCCACTTCAAATTCCAATGTCACACAAGTTGTCAGGAGAACTCCAAGAAGCAAGCATCCCCTCTCAAAATCCTCCTGGCTGTGCAATCAGCTCCCTGCAGGTAGTGAACCTATGATGATACTTCCAGTGTTCTGCAACCTCTATAATGACCCTAAACTAGACATTTTCTTCAAATCCCTCCTCTGACCTGTGAAAATTTAAAATTATACTATTGTGTTTACCCCAGGGAATTATTTTAGATCTTATTTTTTTTTTTTTTTTTAGTTCTAAAGATTACACCTGGGGCCTCAGTTGTTAGAAGTTTTCTAGGACTGAGGTATTTGCACATCCTTTTTTTTTTACTTTGTGACAGTGACAGCATCTCACAGGGTTGCCTGCGATGACCTTGAACTCACTCTGTAGCCCAAGCAGACATTAATCTTCCCCTCTCCAGAGTTACTGGGACTACAGGCCTGCACTATAATTACATCTTAGAAATTCTTTCATTTAAGTAGCACATCATCTCCACTATAGGTTTTCTCGCCTTTTGTCAGTTATTACCCCTAAAAAGATTAATTTGATTCCTCAACTTGATTTTTTTTTATTATTTATTTGTGTGGGTTAGGAGGAGAGGTGTGTGTGTGTGTGTGTGTGTGTGTGTGTGTGTGTGACAGAGAGAGAGAGAGAGAGAATGGGCTCTGAGTGTAGGTATGTATATCTCTGTATGCATGTGAGAGAGACTGTATGTGTGTCTATGTGGGCTGTTTGACAGGGAGGCTACATAATTATGGGGGGCTGTGTATATGATGTCTGCGGGAGAGGTGTGTATATGTACACACACACAGGAACCATTATACGCCTATGATGATCAGAATACCCTTTGTGGGAATCAGTTCTCTCTTTCCACCATGTGTAGGTCCTGGGATTAAATCCCAGGTCCTCGGGCTTGAGGATAAACACCTTCAACAGCTAAGCCATCTCACCAGCTCCTGTCTTCATGTTTTTGAAATGTCACTCTCTTCAACACTTGATGCTCAATTCAGGATGCAGGATAGTCTCACGCATCTGTAAATTCCACCTTCCCTCTCTCTGGGCAATGCCAGTAACTCCCAATTTGGGAATCAGATTTAGCAGTCAAATGTAAATACTGGTGCTTCAATAATGTCTCCCCACTGATCACTCACTGGTCCCGAGGGAGACACCAAACTTCCCATACTTCAGTCATCATATAACAGTGAGAGAGTTGTATGTCTCACATGCAGGACATACTTAGAGCATGTGACACAGTACATGCTTAGACAAGTCAGTGCTCCATGTGGCTGAGGGTCACACAATGAAAAGAGCTGCAGAGAAACCATAACTTCAGATCTGAGCCAGCACCAATGCTCATCAGGCCTTGTACTAAAAGGGATCAAGGCCAGCTTCTGGAAAACAGCTCCCGACATCCCTTTAATATGTGCCTATAAAGTGGAAACATGGGTCTATGGCAGTGAGAAATCCCTCCATCGCAAATGCTCATGGCCACTCAAACATTATGGTTCTAGCCTGGCCTTGCTTCGTGTTGGTGATACTGTGAGCAATTCCCCTAGTGTCTCTGTTTTTCAGCTTCCTCCTTTATTAAATGATGGGTGTGATCATAATCATTGAATAGGGTTAGCATGAGAATTAAATAAAGAATAATGGCAAAGTATGCAGAATAAGGAATAGATTATAATAGACTAACTATAACATACAAACTGCAATTATCTTCAACCAAATGGGGTATGTGTACCTCCTTTGCAAGCACTGTTTAGTCCTTGTCAATACAAGGACTAAAAAATCAGCAAGAAATATCTTCTACCCCTAAAGACTGTGTGATATACTAAGACTACTATCAAGTAGATGAGTTATTCTTGTAAGACAAAATGTGTTCAAACTTGATATGTTAGGAGAGGGTGAGAGGGTTCTTTAACCCTTACTTGGCAAAAGCACAGAACAGGGTGTGCATGGAGTTGACACAGGGCACATTATGGAGCAGAATTTGCAGATTCTAAAGCTAGGTAAGAGGTGAGAAGAAAAAAGGGAATCAGAAGAGCAACTTCTAGCTAAGCGGTGCCTATAGCAAACAAAGCAGACACCAAAATGAATGATTATGGTCAAGATTTTTTCCAGATATGGCCACATGTCACTTTGTATTTCACTGGACTCAGGGCCGTGAGGCCTTATCTCTCCCCCAGGCCCCAATGCTAGCCCCAAACCTCTAACCATTTCCTTAATTTTAGATCTGCTGTATCTCTAGTGCTGTTCTTATTAGCAGAATATGTAAGAAACAGTCTTGAGGAACTTTTAAGGCTAAGCTTTAAGAAATCTATAGCATCAGTCATGCTATGAAGAGACCCAATGACCTCAAAAATTCATGTGGGAAAGAACCAAGGATTCTGACAGGCAGCCATTACTGTGAATTTCTAGGACGCCATCTTGGGTGCCCCAGCCATTCCCAGCACTCCCTAATTTAACCTCCAGAACCACGACACACAATTGTTTGTCATAAACAGTTAGATTGAGAAGCCATTTTGCAATAAACAACCAGAGAAATTTTCATAGTCCCATGAAGATAGGCTTTGACCTTCTAAATGAATAAACCAGAGGTCAGGGAGATTAAACAGATTTCCAATGTCAACACACCTCCTATGCAAAGCAGAGTAGGGATGAATGCCAACTCTAGTATTTAAATGACTGAGTATTTGTAAGATCATCAATCAAAACAGAGAGATGGTGAAAATGAAGTTAGAGAGAAGGCTGCTATTCTTTATATTATGAACTAAAAGCAAAAGGGAGTAACTCATAAAAGACAAAGATGAGGTGATGGAATGAATACAGACAGGTGAGATGATATCTGGAGGGCAATAAAGCAAACTCAGGGAACATACCCAATAGGCACCCGTTTCACTGCCTCGTGGGCCCCAGCATTCTTTAGAAAAGAATACTCTTGAAATTTGTAGATGAAAGCTAGACATGAGTGTTTTGCAATGAATTATTTCTTCTAGTTTCCAACACTTGTCTGTGTGTGGAACCTTTCACTCACTCCTTGCTTTATCCATAAATACTGAGTGTGAGTGAAGAGCCTGCCCCTGTCCTGAGTCCTGACCCTGCAGTGATGGATGCCTCAATCACTCCTTCAGCCAAGAGCACATTGTGCTTGCTTAGCCGGCTTTCTCTAAAGGACCACGGAAAGCCACTGGATGGGAAGAAAGATGGTGACATGATTCTATGGCAGTTCAGAAAGAACATATTGGGTAAACTGTAGGAAACAGAAGAAAAGAAAGAAACAAAGAAGAAAGTAAACCACTGGTAGACACAAGTTAACATGGAATACTTTAAAGTAACACATACAGGGAAACTCCCAATGCACACATGTGCATGTTCACACACAGATACCTACACATGTGCAGAAACATACATATACACAAGTGTATATCAGACACACACATGCAAACAGGATAAAGAAGTAAAATGGATAGAGAATCAGTGAACTAAATGAAGGTAATTTGCTTTCCTGGGTAAAAGTATGTTATGGAATAATAATCTATATACAATGTTATAAAATAACCCGATTCCCTTCATGATCATCATTCACCATGGCATGCAATAGGCAATAATGAAGATTTTTGGAAACCTACTAGATGCTAGTAACAGTGAAATTGTGGTCCTTTCTATGTGTCTTTGGCAATGCTACAAGATAGGCACCATTATTACTCACTCAGTATGTAAGAGTATCAAGCCATTGTCACTGTTTTATTAATTTAAAGAAATGCAATTATTTATGGTCTGTGCACCAGTCATTATGCTAAAGATACAGGGCACAAGGAAGAATAGCTTCACCCCATGCTTCCTAGAGATACTCAAATGGAAGAGTCTAACTATGGTAATAAGAGAATGACAGTAAAGGGTGACAAGATGTCACCTCCAGAGTCTGGTCCAGAAGGTATCAGGGGATGAGCATTTAACCTGGTGGTACACTTTAGCTCAAATACATAATTAGCACCACTGGCAGTCATACATTTGCTGACTGTTGGGCATCTGTCCACAGTTGAACTGGCAAGGCTTTGAATAAATGAATAAAGTCCCAGTATTACCTAACTTCTGTATCCATAATAAAATACCCTACACTAAAGCAACTTAAAGAAGCAAGGGTTTCTTTTGGCCTACATTTCAAGTATATCATGATGGAGAGACTTAACGGCTGGGGCTTGAGGTGGCTGGTCACATTGTACCTGCAGTCAAGAAGCAGAAAACAACGAATGCCTATGTGCAGTTCACTTTCTTTTTACTTGGGTGGCAGTGAGGATTGGTCTTTCTGACTCAATTTATCTAATTTAGACAGTCATCATAGACATGCCCAGAGGCTAACAATCTAGATAGTCCCTCACAGGGTATTCCAAGTCCTCCTCTTCTAAGTGGTTCTAGATCTTGTCATGTTTAAAATTGGTATTGACCACTACATACCTCTCGTGCTGAGAACACGGGTCAAAAGTGGAGAATGGGTTAGTTTATTTGGCCACTAAAGCACAGTAGGTGGAGACAGCAGTGTTCACCAAGCAATAGCACTGGTTAGATCTGGATCATGTAAGGAGAGGTGGGATACCAACCGACACTACACCAGTTGTTTTAAAATCCCACTTGCCTGCCTGCCTTCTTCAGGAACTCCTGTGTAGGACTGTCAATCATGTCCTCCTCATGCAAAATTCACCCAGCTAGCCTGGCTGTGGATATATGCTCATTAGGATAAGTGAGCCAGCTACTCTGGGGCCTTTCCATGGTCCCAGATAAAGACCCTTAACGTGCTGGTATCCGCAGCTGATAGGAAAGATATGAAGACACTGCAGACCTCTCTGCTTCTTTCAACCTCATTTCCATCCACGTGTCATTCCTTCTGGTAAAATCATTGTGAGATTGCATAATCATTTCTACATTTTCTACTCGAGAAAAAAAAACTTCTTTCAGGTACTAGGAAGGTTTTGTTTGCCTTACGCCTAACTATAACTTTTGCACTATGAAAAATATAATAAGATGATGGCAAGTGTTAAAGTTAGTTCATGGCCGTTGATTTTTACATGCGATTTTTCATAGTTGGTGAATGAACCACAAACAATTGTGAATCTCTGAGTGTGTGGCTTGCATTCCTATGTTCTCTTTATATAGCAGAGAACAGTGGGCTCTGAGACTCTGGAGGGATTTCACTGCCAAATTGTTAGTACAACTGGAAGGAGTTTAAGAGCATCCTTTTCAGGAGAGCTAAAGGGTCCAGGAGGGAAGTCATGCACTATTGAAATGCTACATGGGATTTCTAACACGATATCCTAAACATCATCAAGGGAAAAGAGGACATTGTGGGCATGGGAGCTTCTTTCAGTAACTCAGCTTCATTATTAAAGTTACAATGTATGCTTAGTAGGCAAACTTTAGTACACTGATCAACTCATTAATAACTTCTACAGCCCAGGATCCCCTTCAGGATGGATTATTGAATTCCAATGGATCTGATAAAGAGAGATGTCACTTTCAGGTTCTGAGAAAGCTCCAGAACTTTATGGAGAGTTGTGATTTATTCAGCATGTCATATCCCAGAAATGTGAGGACTCTGAATAAACATTCAGGAAAATACCACCATTTGTCCATATTGCAATAAGCTTTGCTGATTCAAATAAGCAATTTTTATTGCACTTAAAATTAATGAAAAGATCAATATTGATCCCACCCCCCTTCCCTTTCAGTGAATTGGAGCCAATGTTGACTCTCAACTCATGTTGATCTGAGCTGGCTGGAGTTTCTGAGGGGGTGAGTCAAGTGTGGGATAGGAGGACATTTGGATGACAACAGCATCCATGACATTTCATATATTTCAGAATGTAGTCCACGGTGCCTGATGTAGTGCCTTGACCTCCCACGTCTGGGGTGCAGATGGCTTTGTTTTCTAATGATGCCATGACTGCAGAGCGGATCTCAGTGGCATAGCGGTGAAGAGCGAGGTAATCTAGCATGATGCAGCTGGTTAGCAGCATGGCGACAGGATTGGCAATATTTCTATGAGCCAAATCTTTGCCTATTTCCTTTGAACCCATCTCAAATACTGCATATACGTCACCATAATTGGCTCCAGGTACAAGTCCTGACCCTCCAACCAGCCCTGTGCAGATACTGTTGATAATGTTGCCATAAAGATTGGGCATAACCATGACATCAAACTGTTGGGGTTTGGATACCAACTGCATGGTGGTGTTGTCTATAATCATACTCTCTAAGGTGATCTTGGGGTAGTGAGCTGCCACTTCCCTACAGCAATGGAGGAAGAGCCCATCTCCCAGTTTCATGATATTGGCTTTGTGAACAACTGTCACTTTTTTGCGCCCCATCTTTTGAGCCAGATTAAAGGCATACTCAGCAATGCGCAGAGACTTGGCCCTTGTCACAATCTTTAGGCTCTCCACCACCCCTTTCACACTCTCATGCTCCAGGTTAGTGTACTCGCCCTCCGTGTTTTCCCGAACAACTAAGATGTCTATGTCCTTGTGCCGGGTCTCCACACCAGGGAAAGTCTTGAAATGGACAACGTTGGCATAGAGGTCAAGAATGTTGCGGAACTTGGTGTTGTAAGATTTGTAACTGGCAGGCAGTTTGTAATCTGTTGCGATGTTGCCCTTCAGAGCAACACGGTTCCGACGGATGGCCGTCAGAGCATCGTCAACCTCCTTTTCATCAGATGCGGAGGTCACCCACACCTCCTCAAAGTCCACTGGCACACAGTTTGACCTGAATACTTTCCTGACATGGACCATAAGCTCAGGTCCAACGCCATCTCCAGGAATCATAGTCACTGTGTGTCTTCCACCATACTTAGCCGGGGGAGGCACCATGTGATACAAGCAGACATTTCTCCAGGGGATCACAAGCTCATGTACAACTTCCCTAGAACGGCCAAGAACAGCAGGATGGAGAATTGCCTTCATAGAGCAGCCGGCTGCTGCCAACATCTTCAGTATCATGGCTATCCTCTTGTTCTTTCTTGGAGATGGCATCCACTGGAGTTCTGAACCAGTGGTGCTTTCTTGAGTCACAATTCTCTATCCTCCCTTACATTCTTTTTGACATTCTATTCTAGTATGAAACCTAGACAGGAAAAGATAGGATGTTTACGCTAAAAGCTACAAACATTTTGAGGTTCGGTAATAAATTCATACATCATATGTGCTGTGCTCTGCAAATATGATTTTTAATACTTTATTTTCTGAAAAAATTAACACATGTATACATTGTATTTTGATCATATCTACCACCTCAACCTCCCTTCAGCTTCTTCCAAAACCTCCTAACACATCTCCTTTCACATTCCATGTCCTTAAAATAAAAAAAATAACAGGCAAACACATCAGAGACAGCCCCGACTCTCACTGTTAGGAGTCCTACAAGAAGACCAAGCTACACAACCAGAACACACATGCAGACCCATAGAGGCTCTCTGATTGTTGGTCAATCTCTATGAGACCCTATGCGCCCAGGTCAAATTTGTGCGGTTTCTTGTGGTGCCCTTAACCCCTCTGGATCCTACAATCCCCACCACCTACTCCTTGTAAGATTCCCCAAGCTCTACTTAATGTTTGGCTGTAGGTCTCTGTATCAGTTTGTATCAGTTGCTGGATAGAGTCTCTTTGATGATGAATATGCTAGGCTCCTCCTACAAGTATAGTAAATGTCATTAAAAATCATTTACTTTTTTGCCTACTTTTGAGGACCCATTTCTCCTACTGGGTGGCCTCATCCAGGCTTACTATGAGGGAGGTGTCTAGTCTCATTGCAACTTGAGATGCCATGTTTCACTGATATCCCTGGAGGCCTGCCCTTTTCTGAAGGGAAATGGAGGATGAGTGGATGAGGACAGGGGAAGGACTGGGAGGAGAGGAAGGAGTGGACTGTGGTCAGGATGTAATATTATGGGAGAATTTCTTTTTAAACCAATAACCTGTTGACTCTGATTAGCATTTTCCACATATGCATGGGTGAAGGGCCAGGCGTTGGAGCACAACAATATCCTTAAGGAAAAGAAAGTCTTGTCCCCAAAAGCCTATGTCCTAGAAAGTTATATGCTCTAGGGGAGACCCAGTATTGTTCTGTTAAACAGTTAAAACTGCATTTTAAATTTGTTTTTGTCCAGAGACTTGTGTCACTGATCTAAACCTTGGTCAGAGAAACTTCTTTTTGCAGGACAGAATGATTAATACAGAGACTCTTAGCTGATTAAAATACTGAAAGAAAAAGTGACTCTAAGTGCAGAGCTATAGATGGGAAACAACATCAATGTCCTCCAACCTGAGGTTCAGGAAACATCCCAAAATGAGTCAGAAAGACTGTTAAGAGAACAGAGCTATGAAATGTTAAGTTCTAGACATTTCATGACAGTCACATACATGACTTAATTTTTTAACTGGACTTTAAGTTTCCCAAATAGCATTACTGCAGAATTGGGAGGAAGGAAATAGAAGTCCTCTCATGCCCAGGCTATGTCACAAACACAGGTTTTATCACTGGTCAGAATCCTTCCTGCAAATGATGCATGATTAGTAACTGATGAGTGAATATTGACAAACCTTCACCACCCATAACTTCTGGTTTGCTTTAGGTGTTTCTTCTTATTTTAAACCTGATATAGATTTGCACAAATACATAACAGCATAAATTCATTGGTATAGTGTTATACTTAGGGTTTCTTCTTCAACACATTCTTGGGTAATAAATGCAATGCTTTGGAAATGTCTATATATTCATGGAATGTACCTGGAGCTAAGCCGCAATAGAATATGTTTTAATAATGTTGATCCCTCCTGAAATGGGAGAGATGCGGACTAGGGAAAATAATTATAATCTCAGCATCAAAATGTACAGAAACTGTATTTCCATGTTTCTTCATGCTAATATAAAGAGCATGGCTGGCTGAGCCCCTCATTTGGATGACTGTTTGGCTCCCAATGTGGAGGTAAAGGTAGCCTCACTCTAGTTTCTGTGCTAAGAGGATATAGTTAAATATACGTGTTTTGTTGGCCTCTCATCTTAATTAACTCTGTAGAAATTCAAGTAAACAAATACACACACATATGTATATGTGTATATATACACATATGTGTGTATATATATATATATATATATATATATCTCCATGGTTAATGGGCTATAGTCTTTCAGAATGGCTATAACCATTTTTATTATCTTTATTAATTCTTCAAGAATTTTATCCATTGTGTTTTGGGCATTTTGACCCTCTCCCCCATCTTCTCAAAGTTATCACCCAGCTTTGTGTTCTCATTTTTTAAAAAACCACTCAGTCTCTTTGGCACTACCTGTATAATCTCTGTTGTATGGATATGGGCAGAATAAGCTTTAAATTTAAGTTCTTGTGAATGTCCTCGCTTCTTCAACAGAATGAAGATCTACCCATGACTACATGCTAAAGATAACTAATTTTTCCTTCTCAGTAGGTACCAGTTACCTACTCTTTCTCAATTAGTGGTGATAATTTGTGCCCACCTTTCCCCTCTGTACTGGAATATTGTCTGGCTTTATCTTGCACAGATATTGTGTAAGTTGTCACAACCACTGACAGAATTTCTACAACTATCAACGACACATAGATAACAACGAGATCATAGACAATTCAGGAAATATGAGCCAATGAGTTATGACCAATCTTCCATAACAAACAATTCAGGATCTAGTATTGAGTTCCAAGAGAGGCAATGTTGTATCTCATGAAAGTAACTCTGGGGTAACTCTGATTCATTGGAAAAGTAAGTCATTCACAAGCCCTTAAAATTTAAAACTTATGAATAAGTGTAGTGTTGTTGGGTCATGGCTGATTGTGACCCAGTAATAATGTCATGTCAATATGGTCATGAATTACTGCTGTAGGAAGATATGTATGAGACAGCATAAGAGAAGAGAGATGACAACAATGAAAGGGACTACCAGTATGTGAAATCTTAGAGGAAGAAGACTACTGGACATGAAGAGAGAGGCCATTGTTATCTAAGGGAGGTGACATGTCCACGGACAGGGTAGCCAACACTATCACAATCCAATAGAGAGGAAAGTATGATCAGTAGCAGCAAGCAGGACTCAGTGGCAACCACAACACGGTAGATTGACAGTTAACAACATAAATTCCACAGTCAAGCAGCCTGCCACACCTGACTTCTGTGTCCCTGTGTGTATGTCTGTGTTTATATGTGCATGGAGAGGCAGTGATCTACATGTCTTCCTGTTTAACTCTCCACCTTATATTTTATTCATTTGCTTTTGCATGTGGATGCGTGTGTGATGTATATCATGTATACATAATGCTCATGTGTCTGACACCTAAGCAGGTACATGTGCATGTGTGTATATATGTGAGTCTCCCTCACACCCACATAACATTTACAAGGGTCCTAGGGATATGAACCCCAATCTCTACTCATGTGCGGCATGAAGATACCTTCATAGTTCTCTACCCTAGCTTTTTAGACTAAAGAAAACTTTCTCAGTAAGGCCAATCCTCATCAATTCAAATAGACAAGCCAGCAAGCACTGGGAATCCTCCTGTCTCTCTCTAGCTCCCTAGCACCGAACTTACAGGTCTGCACTGCCATGGCTGTCTGTTTAAATGGAGAGATCTGAGAGCAGGTCCTCACCAGCACAGCAAGTACATCACTGACTGAGCATCTCCCAGCTCTCACCACCGTATCTTCTTCTGTAGGACCTGCATTCCAGTGAGTAGCCACGCATAAAATAACAGTAGGCACACGGTAGGCATGCAAATCTAACATCGCAGAGAAGGTGATGTGAAACAAATGTAAATACCAGGACTTTCAAAGCGTTTGAACAAGCAAGGCTTGAATATATATAAAAATTACCATTTAGCAGCACATCTCTACTCACATTTGTATGCGTGTGTGTGTGTGTGTGTGTGTGTGTGTGTGTCGTGTGGGTGTGTGTGAATAGATATGAATAGAGATACACACACATATATCTGTGAATGTCTACTCACATTTATTCACACATAAATATATGATACATGTATATACATGCATGCATTCATATGAATAAATGTGTGTAGAGATGTGATGCTAAATGTTTCCAGGACTGAAACTTTTTACCTGTGTGCATGGTCAGGATGTGTAAGAGAGAGGAGTCAGTCCACATATGAGGAATGGCTAGCAACAGACAGATGCCGATGGGGAGAGAGGCTTTCCAAAACGGAGACAAAAATGAAAGGCCTGTAGGGCACACTAAGCGTTGCTGGTTGGCTGAGTTTATGAGGGAAAATAGGGACAAACAGGGAAAGTAACCGGGGTCAGAGAGCAGAGTTTTCAAAGATAAACTTATGATCCCTACGAGACCCTGAGGGGAACACGGAAGAACTCAGAAATAAAAAGTGAGGGGATTTAAGTGCTATGACTTTAAAGGGGAAAGTATGCATTAGAAAGAGAAAGCTATACAGGAAGCTTCAGGAACCATGGTGACTATATAGCAAGGCTTACCTTGATGCAGGCAGAAAATGTTGTGTGTGTGTGTGTGTGTGTGTGTGTGTGTGTGTGTGTGTGTGTGTGTGAGCAAGCGCACACACACATAGAAACACATACACACACACACACACACACACACACACACAAGCAAGAAAACTCATGAGGCCCATTTGATGTTCCATAGAAGCAACTGATAATACTGTCTTACATTTTCCCCAAAACAGCATCGTCACTGTTCTCCGTTGCACAGTAACACAATCTTTGCACAGATCCTGCCTCGATCATTTGACAGCGACAGAAGTAAGATGCTAAGAAGATTAGCGATTCCTTAAAACTCAACAGCACGTTGGGCCTTGGTCTCTTCACCCTGGATTGTACTCTCCTCCCACATTGTAAAACCTTCCTTGTGACTGTGATGCCGCCATGTGCTGCCTCTGCCTCCTAGCCATGAGATGGAGAGCAAGAGGCACACTCACAGGTGCACACATCACCATGGCAGAGATTCCAGCCTTGAAAAAGCATGCTGATAATTATGCAGAACTAAAAATATCCGCAAACAAGCATCTAGGTAAAAGGTCCTTAAAAGTCATGTGCTTGCAATCACCCCTTCTCAAAGACCCAAGGAGGTTTTATATTTTCTTTCTCCTGGTATTTAAATTTGCATATTTGCAAGGGTCATGAGAATTACAGAGAACAAAACTTTTGAAAGTTAGAAAGCAGATAAAGGTGCTGCCTACCTTCTCAGACATTGAAAGCCAAATGCCTAGATACAGAAACCCACAGAGACAGCTGACCTGAACAAGGAGGAGCTAATGGGCCCCCAGACTGATAGATGGGAAACCAGCTTTGGACCAAATCAGACGCCCTGAACGTGGGTCTCAGTTAGGAGGCCTGGGCAGTCTAAGGGACCGCTGACAATGGAACCAGGATGTGTCCCTGGTGCACGAAAGGACTTTGGGAGCACATTCTCCATGGAGGGATTCTCCCTTAGCCTAGAGGCAGGAAGGAGGGCCTAGTCCCTACTCCAAATGACTTGACAGATAATAAATAAAAAGGGAAGTCAAGGAGGGAACTTGAGCACTTGGTCACATTGCATCCAACGTCAAGAGGGAGAGAAAAACACATCCTTGTCTGCCTGTTTCCTCCCAGATGGTTTCCCTCTATTTTTTACTATTCTAGAGTCACTCTCTAAAAAATGGCAATACCCACAACAACCTGAGTTTTCCTACATCAATTAAATATCAAGATATTCCATGGCAGACATATCCATGGGCCAACCTAATCTAAAAAAAAAAAACCACCTGAAACTGTTCCCAGGTAGTCCCAAGGCTGTGTCAAGCTAACAATCTCAACTGAGCCGCACATCCAGTAACCATGTGACACAAAGGAATGGGACCCAGAAATACACTGGGTTTTTAGAATAGCAAACCCTCACCTAGAATAATGCCTTAAAAATTCTGAGGAGGAGCTTATTTATAGGATAAAATGATTTTTAAATCACTAGTCTTAAATGGGGGTTAAATTTATTTTTAAAAAAAATTTACATTTTGTGTATTAGATCCTAGGTTTCTAATCAATCCATAAATATTAAGTCAACTTTATTTTTTTTAGAGAGCCAGTCTCAAACATTTCTCACCATGTACCTGGTAGTGGGCATTTTGCCAAGCTAGAGCAGTAATACAAGAAAGAGCAGAGATACAGTGCCAAAGCCCAGGGTTCCCTTCCACAGGGAGAGGCAAAGGGGATCCTGTGACATGAACTATGCAGTGAGCCTAGAAATCAATGAAACTGGGGTAGGGAAGTTTCAGAACAGCTGATGTCTTACAGGGCATCTATGCCTTAGATGGGAACTTACGAATAAATTATGATAGGTACATAATAAATTAATCAAGATGATTAATTAATGGTAAGGGGAACAAAGAGCCTGATATGCAAGAGAATCAATGCTGTATATCCCATATCTGGTCATGACCACCACATGCACAGGCACACTGACAAAAACACAGAATACTGACTATCAGGGGAATAAAGCAGTAACCAGGAGCCAAATTAACTTACATGGGGAAACAATCTACAGATTGCCAAAACAGGAACTACTGTGATGCCTTAGGAAGTATACTGTTTAGGGACTCCAAGGGAACAGCAAGAGACTGATAACAGAATTGAACATGGAAGCCAGGAGGGGTTCCTGGAGCCCATTTTTATGTAAAGCCTTTTGAGGCAGCGATGCCTGAGAGTTGAAAGCCACTGATGCCGAGGGTTCTAATTCTGGTTGTTTCACTTACAATTATTGGACTCTAGGTCATTATTATTTGTGCAAATACAGTATTACAGTGGACTCTAGGTCATTATTATTTGTGCAAATACAGTATTACAGAGCATCCTCAGTCAAAGTAAGTGTGACTAAAATAATATGCTATTTCACGGTATTTGAACTCAACTTGTACGTGTTGGCCCAAATACAATTTAAAAAAATTCTAAGAACACACTAGCTTTGTGGTATGCTGAATGTGTGGATAGCTGAGCAGAGCACAGCTTCTTAGTATCCTCATTTATTATCTATTCACATACACAGAAAATTCCTCCACTTACAGAGTATCGGAGGCACTTTATATCCCAATCTCCCGTTACTTAACAATTTGAGAAATTGATGTAAGGTATTAATATGTCTTCTAGAGGGAAATGAATGAACTCCCATTTATAATTCTCCCCTTACCCGGAGAAATTATTTTAAGATCTGTCTCCATATTTTGTGAATACTGACTAATTTTTAATAATTCTCGAGCCCGTGTGAGTGCGAACTAAAATCCATTCACCTAAAGAAAAAGCGAGAGGCCGTTCAATAACCCTCAAGACAAAATATCATTTCCCTCCTGCAGACGAGACCTCTATCTGCTGCATGCTGATTAGTTAGTGGCTGGGGTGGCAGCTAGCAGGCAGAGCTTCCCGTTGCACAGACACAGCTTGGCATGGGACGCCAGAGCACAGAAGTGTGCTAACCCAAGCGATCAACCAAAGACGAGTGCTCCATGTGGCTTTCCCTCCCTGACTGTCACAGATTATGTCAAAAATAAAAGACACGGGGATGAGCTATGCCACCAATAAGCCGTGCGTGCACATCCACACTGCCAGTCATGACACTGCAAGTTCCTCTGCCTGTTCACAGTGACCCTTAATAGAGACATTCCAGTCCGACTGAAGCAGTCTCGGGGATGGGGATCTCTCTCTTTCGGCTGGCCACCTGGAATACTGCCTGCCAATGATAACTGCCCGCAGAACAGAGGACCCATCGCTTGCCTATTATTCAGTTAACACACACAGAACAAGAACATCTGAAAGGAACGCAAGACAGTGACGTTGGCTAGAGACCTGGGAGACAGGCTCTGGTACTCACCAGAGTCTGTGTGGCAGACAGGTTATGCAGTTAGACTAAGCAGCTGCTTTCAGAGGCAAATGAGATAGTTCTGATGGAGAAAGTTAATTTCAGCCACAGGGGGCCGAGTCAGGAGCCCCCTCACACCTACAGACTTTGGCTGCCGCTTGGAAGCAATAATTTGGAAGTTTTTATGCTGGCTCTGACCCTAAGCAAATGATGTCAGTGCTCAGCTTTTGTGCAGGGGATGGGGAGGATTTACACATTTTTCTGGAGAAGCGCCAGTTGCGCTTGGCAGTAGAACCTGGTAGAGTCTATCAAGGAGAAAGCTCCGTGACACGGTGTTTGCACGCCGAATGTTCTGTACACAGAAGCTGTGGGAAGAGTGCTGAGCGCGATGGCAGGTGTCTGCGGTCCTGGAAGTCAAGAGAGTGAGGTGGCGAGCTACAAGGTTTGAGACCAGCCTGGGCTCAGTAGAAAGCCAGAGGTCAGCCTGGGTGACACAGTGAGGCATCTTCAAACCCGTAACTGAGTTCCCGCAGTGATTCCGGGTGATGTACTCACACCCGAAGGGTGCAGCTCGGGAGTTCAGATGGCTGTGGCGCGTACATTCCATTCTTCATATGCACCGCAGCCCATTCGCCATTTGCTAGCTGAAGGGTATTAAGGTTTCCATCACCTAGCTGAGCAAGTGTCTGCCGGGTATGATGTTGAGTCCTCTGGACGGGTGCCAAGGAGTAGTGTAACTGCCTCATAGGGAAGATTGGTTTTCAGCTTTTCGGGAGAATTCTCTGCATTGATTTCCACGTGGCTACACTCGTTTGCAATCCCACCAACAGTGTGTAAGGGTTCCCTCTCGCCCACGTTCCCTCCAGCATTTGCTGCTGGCTGTTTTTGCTCTTCTTCCTGGGGTTAGATGAAATCTCAGAGCTGTTTGCATTTGCATTTCCCTAACTGGTAGGAGAAATGCACAATGTCTGAGGTGTTTCCTCTTTTGAGAACTCTGTTCAAATCCTGGTCCTACGTTTTTGAAAGGGTCATTTGGTTGTCTTTTTGCTTGTTTTGTTTGGCTATTTGCTCTTTGTGTCCTACATATTCTGGATATTGATCCTCTGTCGAGTGTACAGATGGCAAAATGGCAAAGATTCTCCTTCATTCTGTGGGCCTCCTCTTCACCTAATTGTTTCTTTAGCTGTGCGGAAATCTTATGGGGTCCCACTTGGCAGTTGCTGGCCTTAATTTCTGGGCCAATAGAGCGCTGGTCAGGAAGTTCTTTCCTATACCTCTACCACACATGGTGATTCTTTGCTTTCTTCTAGCTGTTTCAACATTTCAGGTTTGACATCTAAGTCTTTCATCCATTTAGAGTTAATTCTCAACATCCCGGTCAAACGATTGATGGCTGAAGTTACATATATGCGAACTTGGGTCTTTGGTTATGTTCCATTGGTCTACATGTCTGTTTTTGTGCTAGTACCATATTGTTTTTATTACTATGACTCTGTAATATATATTGAGATATGGAATGGTCCTCCCTCAAGCACTGTCCTCCCCCACACCACCCCCATGATAGTTTTGGCTATCTGGAGTCTTTTGTGGTTTCATATGAACTAAAAGCAACTAAAGAATCCTGACAGAGAGAGAAAGAGTCTTCACCAGGTGAGAACACATCAGTTGATTATCTGACACCAAATGGCAAGCCTTGAAAAAATATATCTACAAGTAATACTACATGGATTGAATAAGTTGTACTTATATGCTTAGGGACATATATAATATGTGTGTGTTTATGTATTGATTAAGAATAGGAAAATAGGCTAAGCACTTATAAGAAAGTAAAGGGGTAAAATTACAACATGTAAACATATAATCAAACCAAACTGAAACAAAAATAAGAGTGAGGAAGGACTGAGCCAACTAATGGAACCAAGGAATAGAAGTAGAAAGAGAGCTAATGAGGAAGGAAATAGAGGCCAGAAAGAGAGAAAATGCAGGGAAGGAAAGGAAACATGGAGAAAGAGGAAAGAGAAAGAGGGAGCAGAGAAGGGGAGATGCTCCAGTGTGCATACCTGCGTCTCTTAGCCTGAGGGGAAACTGGCAAAAGGAATGTTAAGAAATTAATCCTTTTTGGAAGCGCTTCACAATGACTCTGCTTAGTATGGGTCAGGTACAACCCTCTTAAAACAAGGCCAGCCTAGGACCGTCACCCATATGTACTCCACACACATATCCCTATTGAAACAGCACACTTAGCAACCTGGTATCAACTAGGACCGCCATCTGCACCAAACTGCACGCACACCCCTCTCCAAGCCTTGGAGTATGTTTCTTCCTCTATTGGACATCCATCAAACATAGATTCTAGCGATTTCTAGGTATGAGGGACTGGAGGTTGATACAGCCTGGACTGTTTCTGTTGCATGAAACAAACTCTGTCTTCTAAGTGAACTTTTGTGGAGAAACCCTCATTTATCATTTTATACATATGCATAATCGGATGTTTGTGTGATCATTAATGTCTAGTGCGCTGGGACTGTGACATATGCTTTTAATCTTAGCCCTCAGGAGGCAAAAGCAGTCAGATCTCGGTGAGCCCCAGGCTGCCCTGTTCTACATAGTGAATTCCAATCCAGGTCTATATAATGAGAACTTGTATGAAAAGAAAATCAGGTGCTTATGTGCAGGGACATACAGTAGAGGTGAAGTTGTGTAACTTAAAAACCGTTACTCAGAACAGAGAACCATGAACACAAGCCTTAGTGACTAACTCAGCCTTCTGTTAGAATTCATAAAAAAAAAAAAAAAAAAAGCCCTAGGCAACAACCTGAAGCCTTTGAGTCCTCTCATTCCCAGGGCCTGTTTCATAAGTATGTGTCTCACCTATTCTACCACTTTTTTGAATAAAGTTTCCTTGCTACTTCTGCAAGACCTGTTCATATTAACTCCATTCTTGAATTAAACGCCAAGAACCAGGAAACACCCACCCAAACCCTAACCACTGGATACATAACTATCTTTTAGAAACTCCCAGAATCTGCTGGGTGTGGTGGTGTATACCTATTATCCCAGCACTAGGGAGGCAGAGATAGTTTTTTCTGAGTTTGAGGCCAGTTGGGTCTATTAATAGTCCCAGGACAGCCTAGAGTACAGACAACCCCTGCTTCAATAAAATTAAAAATGTAAAGAGAGAGAGAGAGGGGGGTAGGGAGGAAGGGAGGGAAAGATAGATGATAGACAGGTAGGTAGATAGATACATAGATAGATAGATAGATAGATGGATGATAGATAATTATAGAAATAAAGAAGGAAAGAGAGAAAAAAATACCCATATCTATAAATCCGAAGCAGATCTGCTGTGTAGATCTAAAGTCACGTCTGTGGGATTTGTTTTCTGGCTGGTTTAAAATTCAGACCGATATTTTTCTTAACTCTCACTCTTAAGTACACAAGAAATAAACCAATGAAGCCACACAAGTCTGTATCTAAATTTGGTTCTCATGGAGAGATTGCGTGCAATTATATAATGATTGTTCAGAAAGGTAAGGGATTCATGTCATGTAACCTTGAAGGAAATAAAGATGGAAACAGTGACTGCCCTAAGTAGCAATGGGAACCGAAGCCATGCACCCCCTGCACATCGGTTTTGTGGACCACATCCTGTGCTATGCAAAAAGGAGGTAAGACAGTAGTTCTGTCTCGTAATGTGATCACAGTCTTGTTTGACAGATGGTGGCAGAGGTGTAGAGGTGAACAGAGCTGAAGGAGGTTCATGTTTGGATACAACGTCCTCGGTGCAAGAGTGAGGCATGAGTCAATTATTTAGAGAGGAGGTATTTTAAATAATCATGAATATGCATGTGGGGGAAGGAGAGTGCGAATGGGGAGGGATGTGTACACAGGTGCAAGCATGCACTGCACGTAGAAGCCAAAAGAGGGTGTTAGATGCGTTGGAGCTGGATTTTGTGGTAGTTTTGAGTTGCCTGAAGTGGGTTCCAAGAACCAAATTTGGGTCCTCTGCAAGAGTAGTGTATGCTCTTAAATGCCGAGCCATATTTATTCGAAAATACGCTCCCTTGGCTCCCCTCTGTGCTGGAGGAAAGTAAATGGAGGCACTTCAGCAAGGCTGTGGGCTTGCTAGTCACTCTGTGGTGTCCCTGGGATCCTCAGAGCCACACTGCATGTCCCCAGTGGCCATCTCCGCACAGCTGGGCTTGTTCAGAGATGGGTAGGAAATGTACTGTGAAAAGGGGGGTGGGTGCAGTTCAGGAAGGCAATGCCGTTCAGCACATCAGCCACCTCCACAGACCAGGGCTAGTGGTGCAGACATCCCGGGCTAGAGAGCACCAACAGCCTTGCAGCAACTTAGCAGATCTCAGCTCCCTCGGACTGTGCAGGCCATCCTCTCGGCCAGCTTCAAAGCTCCTTCTGCACCCACCGCCATCTCCCCCATGAAGTCCTTCCTCCCATAAACTGAACAAACGTTACTTTAATATTAACCCTACTCATGATATTTAATTTATGCATTTGTTTTCTGGGCATTGGGATTTTTAAAGTCATCTATTAATTCATTCTGAAGGCACAATTTCCATAATGTAATTTCTAGGGTAGAAAGGAAATGGCTTTCTTCCATCATTACATTTTCTTCAGGTACCAATATGAATGTTCCATTTAGCCCTGCAATTAGTCTTATATGTAACATATGCTGACTGCTCAGAGACACATTTATTATTTTCATTGCCTGATGCTGTAGGAGAGATGCTCTGGGTGGCTCAGCGCCTTACATTGCTCAGGCAATTTTGACAGCTGAAGAGCCAGACATATGGGGAGGGAATCTTCACACATATGCTCTGCTCTTTGCTGAAACTGGCTCAGGATGTTCCCGCTGCAGGAACCTTCCCCGCCCTTCATATTTCCATCCTCAAATCTATGACCTTGTTTATCTTGTACATGTTTAGTCCCCTTCAGTAGTCAGCGTAAAACACCCTCCTCTGACCTCCTCACTACTAGTCTCCAACTAAGACAGACACGAGGTCCCTCTCTCATGCTCCCACGGACCTCAGGCCTTCTTTACTACAGCACAGCCACCCCACAACGTCATCACTGCCAGGTTAATAGTCTACAGCCCCACGAAACTAACCCTTTCAGTAGCAAAGGTTTCACATCATATTTCTGCTTTAAACATCTAAGGTATTCTTAATTGACTATATGTGTAGGGTAAATAGTAGGATTGCCAGATATCCCACCTGTTTGTCCTGTCTGGAACTACCAATGAAATCATTAATATCGCCTTCAGCCATTCTTGGAAGCATTATGAATAGATGGGCTTAAAGGCATGTGGCACTATGTTGGGCTCCCTTGTATTCATGTATGTATGTATGTATGTATGTATGTATGTATGTATGTATGTATGTATGCATGTGTCTGTCTGTATCTATCTATCTATCTATCTATCTACCTACCTACTTACTTACTTATATATCTGCCTGCTCTAACTGTTAGAGCAAACCCTTGATGTGAATGTTTGCTCTAACTCCTTGGCTCCATGCTCCTGCCATGAAGAACTACCATGCTACAGAATCTAACCCCTGATAACACTGATTGCTCTAATTCTACATGTCTCTTCCATGACAAACGGCCATGCTACGAGTCCAGCAAATGGACTAAGCTGCTCTGGATGGAAACCTCCAGCACTGTGAACATCCAAAGCCTTTACTCTTTGGAAACTGGTAATCTTGGGTATTTTGTCACAGTGATGCACAGCTCACACAAACATCCCAACAATTTGTGGTCTTTCTCCGTGCTTCCTGACTTAATGAGAATGTTTCCATTGCTTTAAAACTAAGGTTGAACATATAAAATAACCTCAAAGTGTCCCTGTCCTCTCAAGCACAAGGGGATAACAGGAACAGTTCAGATCCTCTGTACCCTTGAACTTATTCCAGCAATGCTCTGAAAACCAGATGTTCAAAGAGATTACCTCAAGCCAGAAATCTGCTTGGTTTCTGAATGCCTCAAACCGACAGGTCCTTTTCATCCTTAACCATTCTGTCACCTTGAAGCACTCTCCTCTCTCTGCCAACATACTTACAAACCACAACTATCAATTTCTGGTTCCAAGGATGCTGGATTTACTCACCAGAAAGAAAAGCCCTGGCAGCCTACAACTCCTGTAGTCTGTGATCATTTGCTCCTACGTTTCCTGCCTGGAAAAGATGGTGCCAGCCTGTCACAAAAGAGGCAGTGTTGCTCTTGAAAGGGGTGGTGGTGATGGTGAATGGGCTACGGGATTAAAATGCCCTTCATTCTATATGGTGAATACATTACTTGGTGGTGTTAGTAGGTTGGCTAATTATGTATATATTATGGACTTATATACTCAGAAATGGCTCTAAGAACCACCAATTGTATATTTGTCTGATGCTGTATCTACTTCAGAGCAGTGTTGACTTTTGGAGACATTCCATTGGTCGTAGAGAACATGGGGCCTTAACTGTTGCTGTTATCTCATAACCCCTATGTATAAGATGGCTCTTTCAGAGGGCCAAGGCTCATTTCCTGGTACTCACATGGTGGTTCACAACCATCTGTACCTCCAGCCCTCTTCTGACTTCTGTAGGCATCAGGAACATATTTGGTGTAAGTACAGATGTAGATTGTGGTGGTTGGGAAGAAAATGTCCCCCATAATTCCATAGGGAGTAGCATTATTAGGGGCTGTGGCCTTGCTAGAGTAGGTGTGACCTTATTGGAGGAAGTGTGTCACTGGAGTGGGCTTTGAGGTCTCACACAAAAGCTATACCCAGTGTGTTACACAGTCTTCACTTCTGCTGCCTATTGATCAAGATATGCAACTCTCTGCTCCTTCTCCAGCACCAGGTCTGCCTGCATGCCGCCATGCTTCTTGCCGTGACAATAATGAATTCAACCTGTGATAACAGACTAAACTGTAAGCCAGCCCCAATTAAATATTGTCTTTTATAAGAGTTGCTGCAGCCATGGAGGCTCTTTATAGCAATAGAAACCATTAGATGGAGCCAAAGCATGCAAACACCTAAACTAAATAAGTCCGAAAAGAAGAAGTCTTGTGACTAGGCTGTGTACTTAACTCAGACCCTGATGTTACCTGAAATGCACTGCCATCCTAGCATTATGGATAAAAGAGGAAAAATTTATTACATATATATATATATATATAATATATATATATATATATGTGTGTGTGTGTGTGTGTGTGTGTGTGTTTACATATATAAATTATCATATATATATATGTATGTATGTATGTATATATATATATATATATCTCCTGAGCTGAGTAATTAAAAAAGATTATGTCTTGTGCATTTTGTTATAGCAACAGAAAAGAGACTGAGCAAACTTCTAACCAAACAGTCAAGGAATCGTGATCTTCATCACTGTGTCATCTTCCTGTCTGTGGACTTGAATGGATGAGTGATTACGTTTATGGCCTCTATGAGTTTGTGTTATTTCTTCCACACTCCTTGGGCAAGAAAGCAAACTCAGAAAAGAGAAAAAAGGTGCCTTGATGGTATGATATACATTGGAATTGAGATTTAATTCCAAGAGTGTCCGACTCAAAATCTGCTTCGTGTATCATGCCTAGGGATTCATCTATCAATTCAATTTCTATAAAATGGCATGAATCCCAAGCTTGGCACCACGCCAGCCCCAAAACACTCAGAATTTAGGGCTTTATTAACAGATGAGAAACATATATACAGAATCACATCTCCCATCAATCAGAGTCTACATTAATATCGTTTTATTATCTGTAAGTTCAGAACCGATCCCGGTAAGTGATGTCCTTAAGCATGCAAAACAAAACAAAACAAACAAAAACAAAACACATTTGGCCATGTACCCTAGAGTTGAGAATGCTAAGGCTCTCTGCTGGGTAATGGCTGTCCTGTGGGATGACACAGAATGACACTAGTTAAAGTGATAGACACTGTCCCCATGAGCTGGGCATTATGAACACATTTCGCCTGCTCTATCATGCCTTGTCTTTAATTTGAAACTGATCATGAAGTACAATGAAAGTGCATACTAGAGACTTCTTCCCACTTCCTTTTTCCTTAGCACAAGTCAGGGTTTGAAGAAGGCTGCTCATTCTATTCAATGTTTGACCTTGTGGGGAAATTCCACCCGGGGACAAGAAATGTTGTACGATAGTAGAAATTAGAGGGCTTAGCCAACAGCACATGGATCCCAGCCACCTGCCTGTCTAATAAATGTTACAATGCTGTACTTGACTGAAAGCCAGAGCTGAGCTCTCAACACAAGGGGATTCACAGACAGTACCAGCTCCTATTTTAAGGACACTGTGACCTCTTCAGAAATCTCCTTTACATAACCTAGGAGTGCAGACTAGCAAGCACACTGTGTCCTCCCACCACTGATGGAATGCTACCCTGGATGTGACAAAGCTACTATGCTGGTGATGGAGTACTTATAGCTGCTCTAGTGTGAACTGAAAACTTCAGAAAACTTCCAGAAAACTCCACCTTGCATATGTGGCTCACGTTACATTCCTCTTGAATGAAGCTGCTCTCGAGACTTCACCCTTTCCCCTAACTTCAGAGCACACATGCTCTTTGTGATGACATAAAGCAATTCTCTTCAACTGAGTACACTACATCCCCCTGGTGAGCCATAAATATGACTTCAACGAAGTAATGTAGCTCAAGATTCCATGGCTTGGACTGGGGAGATAGGAAAGCAGATTAGAGCACAGGTGGCCCCTGCAGAGTTCCTGAGCTCAGTCCCCAGTGTCCACATCACAGGCTCACAATGACCTGATGCCCACCCCCACTCATATGTATTATATATATATATATATATATATATATATATATATATATATATCCGACACCAGTTCCCTCTTCTCCCTCCCACCTCCCTGTCCCCCCCATCCCGTTCTCTCCCCCCAACTCCACAGGGAGGGTGATGCCTTCCAGGAGAAATCAACAAAATCTGTCAAGTCATTTGGAATAGGGACTAGGCCATCCCTCCTGTCTTTAGGCTAAGGGAGAATCCTTCCATGGGGAATGTGCTCCTAAGGTCCTTTTGTGCACCAGGGATACATCCCGGTTCCATGGTCAGAGGTCCCTTATTCTGCCCAGGCCTCCTAATTGAGACCCATGTTCAGGGGTCTGAGTCATTCCAATGAAGGTTTCCCAGCTATCAGTCTGGGGGCCCATGAGCTCTTCCCTATTCAAGTCAGCTGTCTCTGTGGTTTTCTGTAGTCTGGTCTTGACCCCATTTTCTTATCACACCTCCCTCTCTGCATCCAGATTCCAGGGGTTCAGCTCAGTGTTTAGCTGTGGGTGTCTGCTTCTGCTTCCATCAGCTACTAGATGAGGGCTCTATGATGGTGGATAAGTTAGTCATCAATCTCATTATCAGGAAAGGGAATTTAGGTAGCCTTTCCACTGTTGCTCACATTGTTAGGGTCAGTCTTGTAGGTCTCTGGACAATTCTCTAGAGTTAGTTTTCCCTTCAAACCTATTATGGTATCTTTTTTTAAATTTTTTTCTTTTTCTTTTTTTTTTTTAAACCTCTCGTCTATTTTTCCCCTGACTCAATCTTTCTGGTCCCACATGTTCTCCTCTCCCCCCTTCTCTTTCTCCTTGCTCCCTCTCCACTCACTGCCCCCCTCCAGTATGCTCAGGAGATCTTGTTCCTTTCCCCTTCTGTGAGGGGCCTTGTGTGAATCTCTTAGGTTCCTCCTTGTATCCTAGTTTCTCTGGCAGTGTGAATTATAGGCTGGTGATCCTTTGCTCGTGTCTAAAAGCCATATATAAGTGAGTACATACCATGCTCTTCTTTTAGTGACCTCACTCAGGATGGTTTCATCCATTTGCCTGCAAATTTCAATATTATGTTGTTGTTTTTTTTCCTGCTGAGTAGTATTCCATGTGTAAATGTACCCCATCTTCTTTATCCGTTTTTCAGTTGAAGTCTAGGTTGCTTCCTGGTTCTTGCTATTACATATAATGCTGCTATGAACATAGTTGAACAGATGTCTTTGTTGCATGGATGTGTATCATTTGGGTATATGCCTAAGAGTGAGGTTGCCGGGTCCTGTGGTAGACTGATTTCCATAAAGCGGAAAAAATTTTAAAGGTACCATGGCTTCTTTTTTTACAACTCCAGAACAAAGGAACTGCCATCTAACACTCTAAAACTGTCTGGATTGAAACTATCTAGGAGAGTGAATGCAAATCCTCTTCTTACCTCTCCCCTTCATGTTTGCAAAACTACCCTAACTTTTCAAGAGTGGAAATAAAATTCTTCCTCGTGTTTATCTGCTAGTTAAGCAAAGTATCTATCCTACAAAATTTTAATGTTCTTACAAAGTGTCTTAGTTTGTTATTCCAAAATCAAGACATGTAGTCATGTAATTAAAATATATTTTAATAAGTTCTTGTTTATTTTTGTCATATCTCTGACTAGAAGCTTTAAAACTGTCCCATTAAAACTGACCTCACCAGACATAAGGGCACACATTCCTACAGCCCCAGGACTCAGGAGATCATGAATTGGAGAGAAGCTTACCTACATAGAATATTTCTCCAATGGTCAAATAGTGAGCAATAATAATTTATTAAAATGAAATAAACACATGATCAACACAAATGAATTGGGTTATCCAAGGATGCAGTGAAAAATAGCCAGCATCCCAGTTATTTATTGCAAGGTTTAAAACAGCACATTCACCAGGGAAAGGTGGTCAGGAAGGATGGGAAAGGAGCCACTGTACTAACCAATAGCAATCAGTTAAGTAACTAAGCAACCCAGAATTGTAGAGGGCTCTGGTGACTCTTCTATATCACCTGCAGTTCTGCTCAAGAGGTTTTTAATGACTCAGAGTACTTCACTCTCAAGAGCCCCACGGAGCATTTTTTTCCCACTTTCCTTTAAACTGCGAAGATTAGGAGCTTTGGCAAAAGCTGAACGGCATTAATTTGATGGAAGCCTGATAGAAGCAGTGAGGATGAGACTCAGCCAACAAGAGCCATCACCCAACGCTGGATATGCCAGTCTTCCTCACGTGAGGACCTACAAACGATCGATCGTCACGATACGCCAGGTGGAATTCACACTGGCACAGTCTGTGTTTTTGTTCACATAAACTTCCCTGACAGGATTGCTCAGCAGACACAGACTCTCTGCTCTAATGCTAGATATGACATGTATAGGCTTCTATCAAATCCAGTGTGAGCCCAAGACAGGTGCTACCTTCAGGTATGGCCCATAATCTACCTGGGCATGACCTGCGGCTGCCTATCTGCTGCTGGAGAGATGCGGATGCTGAAAACGACAGATAGGCGAGCTCCCTTGGGAAGACACTCGGCAGCCACAGTGATGAACGATGACAACCATAAGAACAGGTAACTCTAACCATCGTTTCCTTACTGGATACAGGCAGACTCACACGAGATGTTCTACCTAACACTGTTTACATAGGCACTGACAGTGAAAAGAAAAGAAATTAGAAAACATCACCTGATCTATTAGTAGGTGAGGAAGTAACAAGAATCCATGGACTGGTCTAGTTTCACAAGCCAACAGACAGCTCAAATGCTCTAGAAAAAAAGCAGCTCTCTTTAAATGAGAAGATTAGATAGAAACAACAGAAGCAGATACTGCCGTCTAATTGGTTGAGTTGGAAGATGTCTACATTTTCAGAATGAAGGAGTAAGTGACAGTTAACAGGGCCTGGAAAATGGTGCCATGAACATAGCTACATACACTCTACACCATGCAATGGTGAGTCTTAATTATCCTTCTACCAAAGACAGAGCAGCGAGCAGGACTCCAGAGTTACGTTTGGAATTGCATACTATTTGTAAACATTTTTAATGTGTCCCGTACTGTACTTGGTTAAGGTTAAATGAGCTGATGATAAAAGCAGAGTCACCAATATGTGCTGGTGTTACATATTGAAGTCAAAGACTTCTTCCTGACAGCAATGTCACCAAGAGTAAACTCAGATGTGAATTTTCTCCCTGTGTCTTCAATCTTTCTATAGCTCGTGGTTTCTGGCCTATCTGCACTTTGTTGTTTGATTCTGAATCTGTGCCTGCCTGAGTACTGTCCCCCAACAAGGGGCTTTGCTCTCTCTTTTCCTGGACAGCACCAAAAGCATTATATGGGGAATGGATACTTTTATAGAAATCTTTAATCAACTTTCACAAAGGATTGAGTTACTGACTCCAACTGACCCCACCTGACCCAGATAACAAACAGAAGCTATCACATAATACCCTTATGCTACTTCCATCATTTATGGCGGATATTTGTTTTATGAGATTGCTTTTTAACAAATCTGCTCTTTCAAGCATTTATTTACCACAATACACAAACACAGACGCATTACTTATGGGGTCAAGGGGCAAGGAAAAATACACGACTTAAGATTAAAGCTATGCATTAACTTAGGTTGTAAAAACTGAAGCAGGGGAGAGCAAGGCCGGGAAGGTTGGCTGTCACATTGTTCTCTTAAAGGCAGGTCAGCAAAGAGCTGAGCGCACAATAGGACCTCATCTTTGAGGTCCTGAAGAGGTTTCCGGCTCTCAGAATGTAAGAGAGACCTGTAGAATAATTTTATCACCATGCTTTGCTGCCTGTGTAGAGTTCTGAATCAAAAGAAGCAGCTAAAATAAGAAGTGTAAGATGCTGGCAGCCCCGGCAACAGCATTCAGCCCCGATTCCTGACCATTGAACTCACAGGTCCAACATGGAAAAGTGTTAGGCAGAGCATTGTGTGGGAACCTGCCTGTATCCAGTAAGGAAACGATGGTTAGAGTTACCTGTTCTTATGGTCGCCATTGTCCATCACTGTGACTGCCGAGTGTCTTCCCAAGGGAGCTCACCTATCTGTAGTTTTCAGCATCCGCATCTCTCCAGCAGCAGATAGGCAGCCGCAGGTCATGCCCAGGTGGATTATGGGCCATACCTGAAGTCAATTTCTGTCTGTTCGGCTCACACTGAATTTGACAGAATCCTACCCATATCCGTGTCATATCTAGCATTAAAGCAGAGTGTGTGCCTATGAAGTAGGGGAGGACACAGTCATTTGTGCAGCCATTAAAAGCTAATAGGTCAGCCTGGGTGTGGTGGTGCATGCCTTTAATCCAGCACTCAAGAGGCAGAGACAGATGAAAATGGATTTATGTGAGTGCAAGACCAGCCTGATATCTATATATGCATGCACACACACATGTATGCATATACACACACACATGCATACACACATACACACACACACACACACACACATACACACACATGCTCACATGCACTCACACCAAAGGAAGAGAGGAACAGAATTTTTTAAGCTAATCTTGCCTTATACATGGTAAAAAAAAAAAAAACAAAAAAAACAAAAGCAGTATTTTCGCCCTTTATACACAATGTGTTCTACAATGGCATTCGATAGTGGCTGCCCCTCTCTGATTTATTTCTATTATTTTTAATTTAATGTATGGGTGGGGAATGAGTCTGTGCATGTGAGTGTGAGTATTGTGAAGTTTAGAAGACAGCGGATGCTCCGAAGCCGAGTTACAGACACTTATGAGCCATCTAATACTGGTGCGAGGAACTGAACTCAGGTCGTCCGCGAAGGCAGCAGTAAGTGATCTTCACCGCTGAGTGACCACCCCCAGCTCCAGTCTGTGAGTGATAGGAAGATTTTGCCAATAACTAACTGCTCTCCAACCACGTTCGCAATGCAGCACTGAGCCTGGAGACGGACTCTGACGTTGACATTGCGTATAATTCTGCCTCAGGAAAGGGTTTCAGCCCATCCGGAATTGTTGCTTAGAAAGAAAAGCAACCTTGTCCTGACAGCTCAACAGAAAGCCAATGCTTAGTTTTAAAACCAAATGGAACGATGGGTATTTATATTGCTCTGCTGATCTTGTGGGTCATTTATGCCGTGACAACCATGGTATAAACACGTGTGAAATTCGCCCACGTGCAACCTCTGCTCTGGAAAGAAGCAACGCTTACCAATGAGTTCTATCTCCACACCCTCTGAGGTTCAGCTTAGCATGCTTCCTTTAAGCCTCGGGGGACTCGGCCACTGTCTAGTGAGTGTATGCTTTAAATTTAAAAGTAATTACTGACATCACTAAGTGATGAACTGTGGTTTAAGTGTATCCAAGAGATTCTTCGTGTCTACTGGAAATGCAGCAGGAGAGAAATGCTAAAGGCCCAGGAAAGACTGCATTATCTGGGGTTGGGAATTGTAGGCTGGTTAATCTTTGCTCTATGTCTAATATCCACTTATGAGTGCGAACATACTGTGTTTGTCTTTCTGTGTCTGGGTTACCTCACTCAGGATGGTTTCTTCTGGTTCCATCCATTTGCCTGTGTATTTCAAGATGTGATTGTTTTTTTACCACTGAGTAGTACAGGCCTTACCCTCTCTGAGGAGTGGGTGGGGGGGTGGGATGGGGAGAATGTGGGGAGAGAGGGAGGGTAGGAGGGAGAGGGAACTGGGATTGGTATGTAAAGTAAGATCGTTTTGATTTAAATTAAAAAATTAATAAAAGGAAATCACAGACACAAAATTAACATATTACAGTGAAAAAATAAAAAATAAAAAAAGACTGCAGTATCTACCTTAACAAGCCAAGGAATACAAGCAATGGAGGAGGCTTTTGACATCAAACTCTGCTTCTGCCTCCATCTGACAATGCCCTCTTTCTTGTTTTGGAAAGGCAATATAGCTTCCACAGCACTTTATCAAACTTCCAGGCATCAGTGTCTCTCAGTAACCAAGAACAAGAAAATTGGTTCTATTTTCTAGTGCCAGTTACATTTTCAAAGGACGCACTACTGAAATATTAAGCATAATAACCTTTTCCGGGCATAGAGGCTTTTCCTCCTCTCTGAGTTAAGTCAGTATCATAAAATGCTTCCCCATTTAGGACCATAACACGTTACTTGCTGATAAGTGTGGTGGCAGTGTTTGTGGGTAAGCCTCGGTTTGACAGGAAGTTAGCAAAACCAGTTCTCACTACAATCGCCACCAACCGACTGTCACGAGTAAGGCAGGAGCAGAGGGGGCAGAGGGGCCTCTCATACCTTCCCAGCCTTCAAGAAGGAGCAGTCAGAGAACGGCTGCTTCAACCTTCATGGCCTCCACAAGAAACCGCACACACCCCATGTGCAGGGCATCTACTTGGGAAGCCTGGTGAAGTCTCCCTTATGGGGCCACCACACAGAGCCGCAGGTGAGCCAGGCCTCACCTGACAGCTCCAATTCCCGTCTCGTAGGCTGTCTTAGGCTGTCCCCTCCAGCAAAGGCTGCATTTCCTTTGGAACTCTATAACCTCAAGAAAGAGGGATCGTGGCAACATCTGGGCTTTCTATTCAGTCTAGACCCACGAGAGGGCTTTTCCTCCCACCTAAGCCAATTCTGCCCTTCCCCTGCCTGCCTCTCGCTGCTGTGGCTGCTCATTTCTTGAAGCGCCTCTCTCGCCTCAGTGATTTCAGCTTCAACCCTAACTCTCCACTATTCAGTCTGCAAGCGAATGCAAGCCATCATATATGATCCTTGCAATCACATCTGTACTCTGCAAAATTCTAGCTGTGGTTTTTTTTCTAGTACATACACCGGTGGAGAGATGATTATGGCTTAAGCTACGGCAGAGGTGTTGAGTGGTAAGAAATTACTGTGTTGTGGATAAAGGACAAATGATGGGCCTGCTGATGGGGTGGTTTCCAACATGAAAACCAGAAACCAAAGATAATAACTTTTAGATCTCTGTTGTACACAGTCTGGTGGGAGATGACCCTGTTGCCCAGTTGGAGACAGACTTAGAGGGAAAATGGGTTGTATAATTTTTTTTTAATACAATCCCCTCCCCTACTTCCATGTTTATTTCTGCTGTGTGGTTACTCACAGACAACTGCTATTTGAAAGTGTTCCATGGAAAATGTCAACAATAATTCCAAATATCAAAATGAGTGCCATTTGCTATTTAGGAGGGAAAGACTATGTATGTACTGGGAGGTGTGGCTCAAAGTGTTCAAAAGGAGCTAGTTTTACAGGGAAAGGCATTGTGTCAGGGTTTAGGCTTCCTTTAATGAAACAGCTTTTATAGGAAGAAAAATGGAGGTCAACTAATGGATGGATAGAGAGTGCTGGATGGACAGACAGACAGACAGATTTAATGCCCTGAAAACCACTTCTCAGGTCCATGCATGCTTAAGCATGGTTTGGGTCTGCGTGTTCCTGACAAGTAATTTCTTACATCTGTATGTTCAAATTCATGCTCCATGTTATGTGTGTTCTCTCTGACTTGTTGGGCTTAATCGAACTGGAGTTCTCGTCATCCATACTTACATCAGCTTTATCTTTTTGCAAAGGATTTGTAGCCAAATGTCTCAATAGCCCTGAATTTTTCGAGAGTCGGGTTCCTGGCAGTAACCTAATTGGCCCAAGAACGTCCGTGTGTAACTAGGGAGATGGTTAAACAGCAACAGCAGGGCATCCTTCTGTACTAGCCGCTGTGCAGAGGAGATTTTAGGTGGCTTCGCCAGTTATAGCATAAACGTGGAGCCAGAGCAATGGCTCAGCAGTTCCACATGCTGCTCATGCCGACGACCTGGGTTCAGTTACCAGTACCCTCCGCAGTGGCTAGAACCACATGCAACCAAACCTGTAGGAAATCCCATGCCCCTCTGGCTTCTGCAGATACCAGCATAATGGGTGTTCACATGGAGAAGTAGGCGCGCGCGCGCACACACACACGCACACACACACACACACACACACACACACACACACACACGCAAAAGTAAAATAAATAATGCTAAAAAGAAAACTCCATGTTTGTTCCAATGGTTCGTCCCACTGACTGAGTCTGAACCTTGGCTACCTTTCATCTACTTGTTTTCTGCCTCTATGAACCAGTGAGAGGTGGGTTAAATTCTCAAAATCCTTCCTGAGCTGCTTGAAAATTGCTCTCTAAGTAGAGATGTGCATAGCACCCCGTATCTGTTTATGTTATGGATGTCATTTGACAAATGGGTTGGTCTCTAGTTGGGTCAAGCCCTCCTCTTGTCAATCGTTCTCATCACCGCTGTCTCCAGCACGCTGTCTGCAAACCTAACAGCAGAATTTCCCGATGAAGCCTTCCCCAGCTCTCCCTCACTACATTACCCAGCTTTCCTATCTCTGGCTAGAGTGCTGTACGCACCTTTGCCAAAGGCTTCACATTTCCCTTGCTATTTGCTTCAAACTCTTCAAATTTCATCTTCTCTGGTTCACAGTCTGGCAGTTCATCAATTTTATTATTTTCAGTGATAGCTTGGCACAGCAACTTACTATTCTGGCCCCCTCCACCTCCACCTCTCACACTGCTGATGAGCTGCTGAACTCTGCACCTGTAAGATGTCTGCTGTCCTTACGATACCCTCTAATCCAAGATCTCAATGGCATTGCGAATGTGAGCTGCCACATTACTCTTTCTGTGCCAGACCTGCCCTGGCCTTCTAGGCTTCCTATCAGATAGGTGTGTCTAGGAAGTAGCTCTTCTATGCAAGAACTCCCTGCAAAGTGCTCATAACACATCCCCTCCAGCAACCACAGGAGTTTTAGAAGCTTTACACGAAAGACTCACTTATGCGCCTACAATTTATGCAGTGAACCTACCTAGGGTTTCCTTTGAAGCCAGACACCCATTAGCAGCCTAGGCTTCACACTGGGGTTGCCTTGCATTTCTATTTCAGGAATCAATGGCTTCTCAGACTGCATAAAGCTTGGGTGACCCCTCTCTCTTGTGACCCCAGACAGGCTTGCTTTCTTACAAAATCTTCTAGATACCTAAGTGCATATTCCATTGCAAAGACTATTTGCCTAATATTCCCTCCTGAGGACATTTTCAAGGATTATGCTGCATTCCCCTTTCACTAAGCATTGCTGCAGGCATGTGCAGGAAGGGGGTGAGTAAACGAACAGGTGTAATGCGTGGTGGATCAGGCTGAGGTAGTGTCCAGAGAGCTTCTTGAGATATAGAAAGGATAATCCCCCTGCCTAAGGCATCAGGGTGGGCACCCAGGGCTTGAAAAGCAACCAGGGAAGACTGTACCTCTACATATTACAGGAATATCAAAACAGAAACCTGTTTCTGTTTCGATTCATTCTTGATCACAACACGTAGGAACAGCTTCACAAGCACACATTACCTAGAAGGACTCCACAGTCAGGGTTCGGCATTCTGTAATCACTGCTGCAAAGTTCTTAATAACCTCACACACATGGACCTGTTCTAGGCAGGATACAGTAAGAGCCAGGATGAGTGTTACCCTGGGTGCCCCCGAGTCTTAGAACAGACGTGGAGAATGATCCAGGCCATGTACACCCGGCACATTTGAACATCCTCTCCCTTACTCACCAGCGATTGGGTAAGATAAGAGGCTGGCTTGGATGTCCTGGAAATCTAGAGCTTGAGTCTAAGTATAGTCCCTCTGGATGCCTCTCTCCCTCTCCATGCTACCAAAGTAGCTTAGAGGTTTCTATTAGCAGACTCTGAAAGGGTTAGGGTAGAACACATATGCTGTACTATTTCCAGAATATGAATGGCAGTGCCCTCCTGGGTGCTGATATCAAGGTCCTGGTACATGGTTGTAGATATCCAGAGAACTACCTCGCTGGTCATGATATCCTGAAGTGCCCTGGCTGCTGTGGATTTAGGATATGGAATCTGGAGAAGGGGAGATGCTCGATTCAAGTCTGCCTTAAACAAGGTCAGGATATGGGGGCCATATCCATACGAGGAAGGCATACTCCAGGGAAGGCCCCCAGCTATCCTGTGGGTCAGCAATCACACAGAGACTGACTCCATGCCCAAGGAAACAACACTAAAGAGCCAATTCCCAGCACAAATGAGAATAAGTATTTGAGCGCCTTAAGCGCCCACTTTTGTAAAGGAAGCCTACACTTTCTTTTGTCTCTGGGCCCTGAAAAGCACAGATAGTGCTCATGCTTGCTTCCTGTTGCGTGCAACCAAAGGAATCCTGAAGCATTCACCAGCTTAGTACAGGGCTCAATATTTTCATAATTCTTATGAGCCTCCTTTGTATGAACCAATGTCGCTTTGTAAGTTGGACTACTTGGACGGAAGCATCAGTTCAAATCTTTTTCCATTTCTAAATAATGAGTCCTCTGGGGTCTTGTCTTACCTCTGCTCTTTGGTGTCCAGACATTGAATTTTCACTCATTGTGTATTTACAAAATAAATGCCAATTTTATCAGCCACTGAGACAAGAATGCTTTCCAGGATCACCAGATTTTATCCAGCTAATGACAGATAAGAAAGGAGGCTTAGTCTATCAGCTACATATTGACAACTGCTTAGTTAAAGCCTGATTTCCATTTCAGCACTAATGCTGGGCTGGCAAAGCAGATAAACACTCTCCCACTCAGAACCTTAACCCTGGGGTCAGGTTATGCTAATCTCATTTGGAACTGTCTGCAAGCATTCTGTCCATTTAACCATAAATGCCACGATATTTAGCAACACATACTGCCTAGTTTGAAATGCTTTAGTCTGTTTATCAAATGGGTGAGTAAAAGTTTACTTTTAAAGTTACCCATTGTGATTTTAACTGTCTGTCGTTTCTGTTTTCATTTTAGCTTCTAGTTGGGAAAGAAGATGTAGGAAGGGAAAGAGAGAAAGAGGGAAGTTCTGTCCCTTTCCTCTAATAAATTGAGCTGGTTATCACATAGAATGAACAGCTATAGTATGCCAGGCACATTCTTTTCCTAGATATTAAGTTGTGGGGATAGGGCCATGTGCTTGCTACCCAGGCCTTCCACCTTCATAGCAAGGCAAATAACACAGAGGCATGCACACATGTGTAACATATTGTGTCCGTTCAGGCTGTTTATGAAACACAGACGAGCAAGGATTGGGCTTGGGAACAGTAAAGGTCTACTGTTGATAGACACCTCACGATGCTTCTATGATATGTGAGCATCAGAGTAGAGACGTAAGGGAACTGAGCACCCAAAGGCTGAGAGGATGTTAGTACCCAAGGGCTGGCAGGAATCGATGTGCTTGTGTGGAGAAAGTATGTGGATAGCATGTGACCAGATGGGGGGAACTAGGAGCCAGGCTCCACATTTTTATAAGATTAAAGGAAGGATGTGAAGATGACTATAAATGTACAAAGTCAGCATTTCTAAGTGGAAAGTTTCTCAGTCAAGCAGGTAGTCTCTGTGTGAATAGGATTGACCCACTTGATCTACGAGCGCTGCTCACAGAAATCCAAACTTATATCAGAGTTGGACCTTTCCTCGGAAGGACCTTGCTCCACAAGACAAATCTAGAGGGCTCCATCCGGATGTGGTACTGCACCAGGACCCACACCCACAACCCAAATCTGCTAAGGCTCCATGTACAGTGTCCTGGCCAGCTGTGTCCAGCTACCACGGTGACAGCAGGATTCCCCACAAGCACAGGTGGAGGTGCCCCACAAAGCAGCAAGCCTACCTCTGCAGATGGTGCCATTTCCCACGTAGCCCGGCTGGCAGGTGCAGCTGTGTCCCTGGACTGTGTTGGTGCAGATGGCATTTTTGTCACAGTTGTTCTGTCCACTGCCACAATCATCATGCTCTGCGGGGCAGGAGAGAAGGAGAGGACATGTGTCTTTACAAGAGTAGGAACCACTGGACTGGCTGGAGATGTGTGCTGCTGGAACTCACCAACAAGAATGACAGTGACTAGCCAGGCATGGTGAATCATGCCCTTGATGCCAGCACCTAGGAGGGGGCTAAGGCAAAGGGATGTTACATTTGAGGCAAGCCCGGGATCTTCCTCTTTGGATCTACTACTGTCTTTTTCTTAGAGAAGCCATGGGTCCTACCCTGTATTGATTCTGAAGTCTGAGACGGTAACCCTCAGTCACAGTGGTGATGGAATCTGCACTGCCTTTGTGACCCACCCCCATGCATGTCTCCTGATTCTAAACCAACTGGACCTGTGCTGTCGGGCTCCAACAGCACTCCTTCACTCAGGTCATGGCAACGGAAGATCTCTTCCGGGATCGTAAGTACATCCAGGGGCAGTACAGCACAGACGCTCCCGAAAAGACAGTGCCTTGGTGGCGATGGTGGCAACTGTGTGACAACAGAAATTTGTTGACAACTCTAATGGTTTCTTACCTTAAATGAGATAATAATAACCAGTATTCAGAGTTTCAAAAATGCCTAGTGCATCAAGGACAGGAAATGCCGGGCATAGGAAAGCCATTGTGCACGGTAGTCATTGTCTCCCCGACCCCTCCCCTCCCTCCCTCCTTCCCCTCACTTTCTTCTTTTGTTCCTTTTATTTTCTTTTGAGACACAGTCTTGTCTATACAAAGACAGTAAATTCCAAAGAGGAAGGCCAGGATAATACTGCCTGCCAAAGAGCATTTACCAACATGTACTTCCAAAGGCTAACACGGAGCCTACTGAGTCGGAGAGGGGATGGCATTCAAGGCTCTCCGGAGGCCTTTTACTGGGCTAATTCTCCAAATAACTCATTGTCAAGGGCCCCAGAACAAACATATGAACTCTGTATGGATACATCATATGGCTACTGAGGCATCTAGGGTAATAAAAACCCAGGAGGAGGCTGAGCTACAGTATAGTATACACTGAAGATGCCCAAGTTGGAGACTGGCTCTCATAAGCAATTACTCTCCCCTACATATCCCAGTTATGTAAGTGACTACTCTGTAAATAAACAATATGGAAAATGTATGTCCTTTATTTCTCTCAATGCCTGCTATTATCAGTAGCTTCTTATACACTGCAAGAAGAAAACTAAAGTGAAGTTTTGGAATCACAGAAGGCTAAAATCAAGAGTGGAATCTATAGCTGGAAAGTCCAAAGAATAGCACTAATTAGAACAAGAATAATAATTCAATACAGTTTGCTAAGTGAAGTACTAAGTTGATGTAGTGATCAATTGAAATGCTTTTCTTTATTTTTATTTTAAATTTTCAACAAGGCCTTCACCGTGAGAAAAGTTAAATCTTACAAAGACTAGAGTACATATAGAAATTTATCTGGTCCATTGGAACCTCTACATTTTCCAAATGGATTGTTTCTTGAGGCATAAAGACCAATCAGAAATGTCAGACAGAAATGTGTATAGGTTAGCAAGGAGCAAGATATATAAGGACAAACTAGCCTGTGCAAAAGCCATCTCTAGCATGCTTCAGAAGAGAATAAGCCCTCAGTTGTCCAATGCCATTTATATACTACCAAGCATCTAGGATGTGTAGGCACAATGCTACTTGTCACTAGAAACTGAGGTAAAGACATAGACTTCAGGATTTACAATATCCTATGTAAATTCATTTCACAGGTGATTTTTAGGCTCTAACTGGTAATATTAAGATGAGTAACTACAGCCTCTGCTCATAGGAATGCTTTATAGAAATCAGACATCAAGGTGCAGCTAAGAAGAACACAGGAGAGAATTGAAATAGGTTAAGTAGGTGACTTTATTCCATCCGACCGCTGGGACATATCTAAAGCAAAGGATGCTCAGCTAGTAATGGTGTCATGATAATGGGCATAATGCTGAATGGTTTGGAGAAACAAGCATGGGAGGTCATGCAAGAGGAGCACCTGCGGCCTGGCATGAGAGTTTGTGAAAGAGAAGCCATTGCTTCTACAGGACAGAAGATACTTATTGCAAGAACATATGAACTTGTCTTTCAAGAGTGGGAATGATCTCAGTCAAAGTTGCCTACAAAAAATACTCAAAACGAAAGAATAATGTTTGGGGGTTACAAAACATTCCTAAGTCAAGTCCAGCCTTGACTACCCGCGTTTGTCACTCAGTGTTCTAGAGGACTCTTATGCAATGAGCAGTGGCCATTGCTATCCAGGCTATGGACAATGTCCAGGCAATACAACTTCATTCCTGTCCTACCTAGGTTTTTCATGTGTTTCTGACTCAAAGGGATTTTCATACTGTTTTTCTGACTCAAAATACTCCCTCTTCCACATGGATGGAATAAATATAGCCATGCCTGGCTTTAAATACCACTTCCAGCCCACATTTTTCCAAAAAAAATAAATTCCTATATCTGTTCTCTAGACCACATGAGTTCCACCCATCTTTGTGTGTAGTTTGACTTATCCCACTGTAGAAATAACCATGCGCTACTTACTGCATTTTGATCAATTTCACATTTTTGTCATTAATGGCAATTAACTTTGAAGAAAGTCATATCATATTTTGGGGATACTATGAAGCCCCCCACTTTACCTATCAACCTTTTGGATAATGGTATTAAACCAGGATAACGCTAAGCACTGAGCTACATTTTACAGGTGCTGTGCCATTTAATTCACCCAAACACCATGGGGAATTTTCTCATTTTATAATGAAGTAAACAAGGGAAAGAACATTAAACAATCTGCCTCCATCAGAACATGATGAAGGGGGGTTTCAGATTTGAGGATATTCATACCAGGTGAAACGTCCCAGCCCTGAGCAGTGATTGGAAGCCCCCTGGTTATGGCCAGAGCTAAACCATGAAAAATGGAAGTGGTCTCATCTTGCCAAAGATTAAACAAACATCTTACTGTCCCTGAACTCCCAGAGACCTCCTAATACTTCCTGAGAGTCAGGATGTATCCAGAGGACGAGGGCTGTGGAACTCCCATATCATATCTGTAGTGCTGCCCACGTCTACAAAATAAGTGGGCCTTTAAAAATGTATACAAGCAACACATGATTTCCTTCAAAACATGCCAAATTATTTTCATGATGCTATAAACAATGCCAAAGGCTTAAGATATGTAAGGACTCAGGACAGGTATCAAGATATAAGGGTGCTGAAAATGGAACCTAGAACCAGACATCCCAGGCTGAAGATCTTGGTTTGATAGTTTCTAGAGATGTGAACTATAGCAAGTTATTCAATCTCTACGTATCAAATTTACTTATAGTAAAACGAGAATCAACAGGACCTATCTCCTGGGAGTGTGGTGGAAGTTCAGCTGGTGAATGAAGGTGAAATTCACCATGTTGCTGCTAGTAATTGATCCAGGAGTCAGTTACTTTACTATCCCTACTGTCATTCATGATGGACTCACTTGTCAGACAGTAAACTTAATAAAAGTATTCTCTCTCCTCTAGTATTTACAGGCTGGAAGACTCAACCAAGTGCTCACTGTACACTAACAGCAGAAGAAACGGCCAGGGAGTCATCACTAGTTTGTGATGCCTCTTTTTATCCACACCACAGTCATGTAGACTTCTCTTTCTGAGAGAAAGAAAACCCTCCTGGGCCATTCCCACTACAACGCTATTCACTTAATATACCTCTCACCATACCTCTCCCTTAAGCTACATATTCCCAAAGCCCTGGTCCCCACACTGCTTTCTCCCCGATTCATTCTTCACATGACATGTATTGAAATCTTTTGGGAAATACAATCTGATCATCCTGCCTTCCCTGGTTAAATAATGAAAACAGCTGGGTGCAGTGTCTCACGCCTGTAGTCCCAGCGATTCGGGAGGCTGAGACGGGAGGATCGCTTCAGTCCAGGAGTAGTGTTATAGTGCACTATGCCCACTGGGTGTCCACACTAAGTTCGGATCAATATGGTGACCTCCTGGGAGCTGGGGACCACCATGTTGCCTAAGGATGGGCGGACCGGCCCAGGTCGGAAACGGAGCAGGTCAAAAAATGAAAACAAACAGACAAAACCCAACCACCGCCTTGCTGTTCTTAAATAAACAGTCTTCAAAAACCATCAGGTGAGCATGCTATTGTTTCTGCTACATTCCAAGCAGAACTGCCTTGCTTCCCCTTTCAAAGGGCCCTAGCTCCTTCCTGCCTATGCACACGTTCCTCTTCCATCTAAATGGTATGTTGGTTTTGTCCTTGAGGTCTCAACTAAAGCTTCAGCTCATCAGTGGGAGAAAAACTGGATTTCCTGGGCTGGAGCCATCTGCCCTGTGACATTTTCACATCACAACCAACACTCCTCTTCACAGGCTAATCACACTTCTCCTTGAACATTCCTTAATGTATGGTGGATGTCTTCCTCCTCTACTGGAGCACAAATCTCTTGAGGACAGAAATTACATCCTTCTTTCCCCAGCCTCTGGCAGAGCTTCTGAAATTTAAGCGCTAATACAAATACTCATTTGTAAAAGGAGGGGAGGAAAAAGGGATAGATGGGAGGAGAAGGAGGGAACATGGATGCCGCAGAGGGCTCAAGGAGAATTAAGACAGGAAAGTGTTATTGACCTGGTATGGGAGGTTGAGGGGAGAAAAGCTAACCAATGAAGCAGGCCGATAACGGCATGGCGTTGCATTTGATTTTCACTCTGACTGGCTAAGGAGTAGGGTTCAGATGCTGCTGAGAACATAACCCACAAATGGAAATAAAGTATTTTCCTGTTAAAAAGTGTGCATCTATATTATGTAAGAACTTTTACAACTCAACACTAAAACATTAATCCATTGTAAAAAGAAACAAGATGGAGATTTCCTCAAAGAAGATAGACAGATATCAAATAAACACATGAAGAAATGTGTGTGTGTATTAGGATATACTAACATAGTCCACTAGGGTAACCACAAGTGGAAAAACAGAAGATAATAAATTGGCAAATTGGGTAAAGAAATTGAATCAGGTATACATTGCTGATAAGTGCATAGAATATTTCAGCCACTTTGGAAATTTGACAGTTTCTTAAACTATGAGCTATATCATAGCAATATAGCCAAAGAGAAGAAAACCTATATCCACACAGAGACTTATATCCCAGTGTTCATGGCACCTGGGAGGTGAGGTGGTGGTCAACTGATGAATATAAAAAGGAAATACAAAACAATCACACAGGGGATTATTACCCAGCAATGAATCAAAATGAAGTGCCAATAGCTAATGATACATGAATCACAAATGCCAAAATCCTCGTGTGAAATGAAAAGATCCGGTCATAAATGAGCATATGTGAAGTATTTCAGTTAGTAGAAAATATCCAAATTAGATGACGTGTGTTCATGGCTACTGTTGGCACATTTCAGGTGGATGGGGAATGACTGTTGATGGACATGAGGTTTTGTCTTTGCAGTGAGGGAAACATAAAATCAGGTCATGGACATGGTTCTGTAGCTCTGCCAAGATGTCTTAGCACTTGCTATCATGTATGATGTCTCCACTTTCATCCCTGAGACTCACGTGGCACCTTGTCAACTGACCTCCATGCATGCTGTTGTATACATGCTTCTCCCACAAATAAATAATAATTTTTAAAGGATTGAACGCCATGCCCTATAAACTAAACGTCACATAAGATGTTCTGTCCATGCCTTCACATGTAAGAATGTAAAATAACGAGAATTATTTACATTGATTATCTTGCTAATGACCCATATATATATATATATATATATATATATATATATATATATATTCTGCTCCTATCTAGTTGAAAATACTGTTTACTTCATAAAAAAACATAGGAGATGTGTTTTAATTGAACAAACACTTCAATTAAAAGACATTCCCTAGTTTGCTAAACACAAATTCTAAAACTCTGTGATTTGGGCTTAAGAATGTAGGTCATTTTTAATACAGTATTTTTTTTCTTCAAGTAGCGTTTTTCTACATCAAAATAGAAGCATCTCTTGGATCTTTGTGTGCCACTAAGAGTAAATGATGCTCTTACTGGGTGCCTTTGACCCAGCAGGGTCGCAACGCAGTTCCAGGAATCACAGACAAAAGCTTTTGGGACAGCTGTCCACATTTATCAGAGGGTATTAGCCTTGCCAGAAAGGGGTCTGGGAGGCTGAAGTCCTGCTGAGTTCAGATGCTAAAATCTATGTCAGTTCTCCATGGGGTACAAGTCTTCTTCGTGCTTGGGGACACACCAGCATGAGGACCTAAAGAGGTCCATGTCCTTCCTCTCCGGAGATGAACAGCTTTAGCCCAAACCACATCCAACCCCACACACATCTATCCTGGCTCCCCCAGGAGAGGCAGCCTCTTGGAAGCGGTTTGAATGTGCACTAAAAGAGCTGGTCTTCCAGGCAAAGGCTGTCCTTAAAGCTCTGAGTGGGGTGGCAGCCAGAACAGACACGGCGTTAAGAGGCAACAGAGGATGACCACAACTGAGAATCTGGGCAATAGTGGAGAGGCCACCTTACATGCCCTTCCCCTATAAGGAGGTTCATGACTGCCTTATATGCCTCCAGGAGCTGATGGAAGCAGAAGCAGACACCCACAGCTAAGCACTGAGTCGAACTCCTGGAATCCAGTTGCAGAGAGGGAGGCATGATGAGCAAAGGGGTCAAGACCAGGCTGGAGAAACCCACAGAGACAGCTGACCTGAGCAAGGGGAGCTCATGGACTTTAGACTGACAGCTGGGGAACCAGCATAGGACAAAATAGGTTCCCTGAACACGGGGGTCAGTTGGGGGCTTGAGCAGTCTATGGGGCTGCTGGCAGTGGAACCAGAATTTATCACCAGTACAATAATGGGGTTTGGGGAGCCCGTTCCCTATGGAGGGTTACTCTCTTGGCCTAGATACATGGGGGAGGGCCTAGGTCCTGTCCCAAATGATGTGACAGACTCTGGTGATCCCCCATGGGAGGCCTCACCCTCCCTGAGGAGTGGATGGGGGGGTGGGATGGGGAGATTGTGGGGGAATGGGAGGACAGGAGGGAGATTGGTATGTAAAATAAGATTGTTTTTAATTTAAATAAAAATTAATTTTAAAAAAGGAGGCAATAGAGACGGTGGGAGAAATGAATAAGGAGACCCATTCTCTTCCTTCCTAATTCCTCTAAATCAGGAAAAAGCAAAATGGAAAGTAAAAACTTAATCGCGTGCTTTTGACTTAGATATATGGTATTATGTAATAAATATGGAAAATTATGTGCACTAACTATACTTACACATGACACTTGTGCATATATAGAGAGAGCCTACAACTTTCTATGTGAAACCATTAACTGATTTGTTGTTTTGCCGGGCAGAGGATAAATGGGAGCCACTTGTACTATTTCTTATTCATTTCAAGTGTTTGAATTTTTTACAACCAACATGTATATTTTATTGCTAAATAAAAGAGTTTGAGGTGTTGGTGGAACTTAGGAGAACAAGATGAATTTCAGATATATCCAAGATTCCCTGTGAAAATGCAAAGCTTTGGAGACTGGCAAATGTGAAGGGGGATGTCCAATTGCCACTTACAAGAGCTTTTGAACAAATGGCCTCCCTGTTTGCATGTAAAAAGTAGTCAGTACCAAGAGAAAGCCTTAGTCTTCATTTCCTCAGATCCAGACAGATTATTCCACGAGGCAGATGTTCGAGAGACATTTACATGATGACTACCCATGGGGATAAACTCAATGATGTATGTGGAACTGCCAATAGGACAAGATAGACGCTTCGAAATGATAGAGTCCATCAACACTGCCACGGTTATTTTAGTGTCACCATTATCATCATCACCACTCACACCATCACCACTGTTGTGATCATTCTGTCACCACAAAGTCCTTACTATACCATCACCATTACCACCACTGCTATTTTATCACCATCACCACCAAAACCCTCATTACCACCACTACCCTCGCCATATCACCACCATCACCACCGCCATCATCAACTAGAAGTATAGCCTATCCCCAGTAATTCCAAGAATGTTTTTACTGATTATTTTTGTTTCCTTTATAGTCCTTAAGTTTCTAGGCCTCCTGAAATTCTGGGAAAACAAATTCCCTGCATTCCAGATCTGTCTTTATAATATAATTCACTCACTTTGTAGTCTTAAAAAAAGCATGCTTAATGTCTTTGAATCTCTTTGTTGCTGCCCCAAAATGTGAGCAATAAGATCAGTTTGGAGACATGTTGGGAGAATTAGCCAAGAGGGCAAAAAGAAGACATTTCTCAGACACAACAGTCCTGATGCAGATAGGAACTCAAGTAGCTTGTAACGGCATGTACAATACCCGTGGAAGCACAAGCCAGACACAATCCCAGCGCAAGGAAGAAAGGGAACGTAGAAAAAGAGACCCACTCCTAGCCAAGAAGTTATTCACAATTCACAGCTCCTGGGAAAGGGAAAATAAGTTTCCTCAAACGGAGTGTCACTTGGTGCATCGGCCTCTCTCTAGGGCAAGCCTCCTTTTCAGGAACATGTCACCAACTCAAAACAGAACCTGTGTTTGTTTTGTTTCAACCTTGGCTTAAAGTTTGATTAAGATAAAGAACTTGACGTTAAGTGGGTAGGAAGGGGCCAGAGTGTCTGGGAGGAACTGGGGAAGGGGAAAGAAAATGGTCAAAATATGTTGTTTGAAAATAAAATAAAGAAAGAAAAACACACAAAGCACCAAGCAGCTGCCTAGCCGAGTGACAGAGATTCAGGAACCATTAGTGACTGTACCACAGGGATAATTTAGACATGCACCATTAAACTATGAAATTAACAAATAACCGGTATCTGTGCCTGTGCTTTGGGGTTTCACAGAAAACACCCGGCCCAACAGGGATGTTCACAACCAGCGTAAAAGAGAGATGCAGAGCTGTTTGTTTGACTTTGGTTTCTTTTAATGGTCGCGTGCACATCCCCAAAGTGACCTTTTCCCTGAGCCTTTTATCTGTCTGCTGTGAAGAAAGTGCCTTCTGATTTTTGCTTTGCCTTCCACTGCTACCTAGAGAAACTCTAAAGCAGCTCTAAGAATAAAGCATGGCAAGAGAATTAATGCGGGGTTAATGTTTCTTCTTTATCACAAATGTTTGCTTCGACGTCAGGGATTCTGCCTGAATAGATTGTTCTTCATCTTCCCACGAAAGAAAAGTGATGGCACAGAAAGTACTTTCTTCCTCCTTTGTGGGTGTTCATGAAGACACCCAGAAGCTCTGGAGCTCGGGATTTGTGAGATTCCAGATGAAAAGAAAATACAAATTACAGGCTACTGAGATGAGCTTCAAAACATGCCATTGGCGTAGCCACACTTCTCAGCACATCCCTCTCCATTCCTGCTGAACCCTTCATCTACTCCCGAGTGTAACTGACGGGATAGTGTCCCCTAACATTTTATCCCTGCCAGGAATCTCAGAATGTGATTTTATTGGGGAACTAGATATCTACAATTCACATGGGGTTCTTTGAGATTATAGGGGACCTTAACGCTAATGAAAATTTCCTTATCAGAAGAAGCAACACAGAGATACACTGAAGCAAAAAGATCAAGGAGGGACATGGGCAAATACTTACTAGAAGCTGCTAGAAGGCAAGTGACACCAGTAGTCCCAGGTGCCAAGGGCCTTGGACACTGGGGACCCGAGACAGATGAAAAAGGCAAAAATGATTCTCCAATGGAGTCTTTGGAAATTTTGCTTATTCCTTTAATTTTTGGTTGCAAGCTTCCAAAATCACGAGAGAGGGAGGGAAAGAGAGCGAGGAAGGGAGAGAGAGAGAGAGAGAGAGAGAGAGAGAGAGAGAGAGAGAGAGAGAGAGAGAGAGAGAGAGAGAGGGGGAGAGGGAGGGAGGGAGAGAGGGAGAGAGGGAGAGAGGGAGGGATGGAGGGAGGGAGAGAGGGAGGGAGGGAGGGAGGGAGAGAGAGAGAGAGAGAGAGAGAGAGAGAGAGAGAGAGAGAGAGAGAGAGAGAACTGGAAAACTGTTAGAAGCCATCCAATGTATGCAGTTTATTTAGCGGGCTCGGGAAGTGAATGTGATCAGATTTCTCTGTAGTTCCTATACCAAAAGTCATGAGAGAATGTGTGTAGTGATGGGTGAGGCTCAGTGGTCTTCACTGCTTGCTGAAGAGATCTCAGAACACTGGCAAAATACTCGTGGATATGCACGACTATAGGGCTTTAAGAGGAAGAGAAAGAAAATGGTGTCACAGACAGATAGACTAAGCCTCTTCTGTAGCGCCAACACAAAGCAGCTGTGAGCTACAGCGAAACAGCGAAATCTCTTGCTCCTGAGTCCATTTCCTTCTATGTAAACTAAATCAAAAGAAAACAGAAAATCCCACTCTCGGCGTGTCACTCCTGCTTCCATGTTCAATCCATCTCTTCATTTCTACTGACTCATCCTCCAACCGCACTGTATTTGCTTGAATAGTGGCCCCCCTCCCCGCGTCTCTGACACTTCTCTGACATCTTCTTGTTGAGGACCAGGAGAACTAAGGAAAGAACTACTAGGGATCATTGTCCAGAGTTCAGCATCCAGTGGATGTCTAATTCTTGTCATGCTTGTCTTTATCAAACTTTTAGACTCAAACTACGAAACCCAGCAAACAGAAATCAGCCACCAGAAGACACATCACCCTAGAAATGTGAGTGAACATCTACGGAGACTGAGGGAAGCTTAACGGAATCCAAATCTGGCGTCTTGGCTCTCTTTTTTGTTTACACTGTGATACTGAATAGAATGTCCCTGGGAATCGGAGCCCAGTTCAGGGGGCGAGTTCTTATCTTCCTTGGGTACACAAGTTCTCAGTTCAACCAGTGGTAAGATTGGGCACAGCCTGGCTTCTCTTAGTCACATAGCCTGAGGCTCTCTACTTTTCCTTACTGACAATCCCCTAAGTCTGAGTCCTTTTCCATGACTTTTGCCAGCAGAGTTTACCCCAACAGCTGTCCATAGGCCTAATAAGCACGCTAAAAAGATTTCCTCCATAAATGAAGAAGAACATGGGGGGGAGGGGGGAGAAGAAGAGAACAAGGAGAAAGAGACTGAGGAGGAAGATGAGAGGGAGGGGGCACCATCATGACGTGTGTGGTCTTTTCCTTCCTTTGAGTTGCCCAGTTCGCCTTCAGAAAATGCAGATGCGAAAGAACAAAGACAGACTTCAACAATGTAGCACGCACAGGGAATGTGTTAGAGAAGGAAGATGCTGAGCCTAGCCTCATGGAGTCTACAATGCAGAGACACAAATCCCAGGCGATACAGGTAAATCCAGCTGGGTACCACAGTACCACACAGCCGGGGACCACAATCCAGGGGCCAGAGAAGATTTGCAAAGGTAAGTGACATTAAACGAAAGGATCGAATCAGAGCTGGCCAAGATACACTTTAAAGAAACTCCGTGTGGTCACAACAATATGACAGATGTATAGAGATTTCCCTAAAGGAAACACGCAATGAAAATGGAGGTGTGAGACTCAGTTAGTGAGCCCCTGTATGTTTACAAAATGCGACCACATGATGCGGATGCTTCCCCGCCACAGATTCAGCTCTGCTGTTCACAGGCAGTAGCAAATTGCATTTTTCTGTGAGAGGTAGGGGGATGGATAGATTTCCCACAATCAGCTATAACATTATCTCCCATCTCACATGCTGATCCTCAATGTAACTTTATCCACCTCTATCCAGAGGTCCAATCTAATCATACTATCTTTGAATATGGACTGCGTTTAGATCTATGTAACTAACATAACGTCCCATCAACCATGCTACTCCCAAGGCCTATGAGAAGTTGAGCAGCTTCAGGAGCAACCTGTGTCTGGGGATCTCGCATCCGGTCATCATGTCTCCGAACCCAGCTACCATGGTATCAGAAACTAAGAAGATGGAGGTGTGATCGTTGGCCCCTGCCAGCCAATGCGCCCAAATGAGCCCAGCCTTCAAGGCATAGGAAAATGCTCTTGACAGTGGAAGAAAGACACCTTTGGTTGGCTCTGCCTACAAGTTCTTAGGCTCTCCCCATCTCTCAAAGACGTCCTCATCGAGAACCGAATATGAAGAAGACACAGCCATTCTTGCTAGACTCTATCTGGACTATCGACCTAGAGATTGTATGAGCATCCTAAAGTTCATAGTGGTTGTTAATACTACTATAGTGGTTGTTAATACTACTTACTAGTTCTGTGAGCCACTTACTACATGGGATCTGAGCACAGGCCTGTGGTGGGTGGGAACTGTGAGATTCTGTAGTTCTGGGTTCATATATAAGAAATCACAACATTTGGGGAAAAAAATGTGTGATCACCTCAGCATTCTCCCATCTTGAGAGATGACTCCCTCCCACTGTCTCCACCAGCAGTGTCTTCCAACAGCATCAGATGGACCCTAAAACACATCCAGTGAATTCTGTTGTAATCAAAACATACTTTCAGTGATCTGTACATATGTTGACAGCATGTCCAACCCGACGGGTCGATAAAATCTGCATCCAGTCCCTAGGGCTAACACTGTCTAACAATCAATAAAGAAGAGAAGAGAAAAGCACACCAAGAGGACCAGGAAGCAGAGGAGGCAAGGTTTGATCTCCCAAAGAAGAAAGACCCTGCCCTGGAGCAGGGTGTTTCAGTACACCCTGGTAACCCTGGGACCTGGGAGGTGAAGGCAAGAGGCCCCGGAGTTCAAGGCAGCCCTTGACTACGTACTGAGTTGAAGGCCAACCTAGGCCCCATGAGACTGAGAGGGGGAGAGAGGAAAGATAAGAAAGGGGTCGAGGGGGAGCGAAAACCAAAGAGGGAGAAGGTTGCAAACTGGATCCTGAACACAACATCTCTGGTGAAGTTCTCAGCTCAGCTGTGTGGGGTCTGAACGGCCATGCTAATTACAGCTTCCATAACAGCTGTCGCAGGACTGAGTGGGACGGAGTGAAGGGTCAGGCTGTAGAGCCGCTACGATACTCACTATTTGCCTCCAGTGCCCTTGCTGTCTTCTAAGTAGAGGGCACTAAAGCGATGAACGCTTTAATGTGCTAAGAGCAGATACCAAGTCAATATGCAACCCCATGCGGGATTTAAAAGCCATACTCGATCTGAAGAGAAATAAGACAGAGCGAGGAAATGAGATCACGAGACAACCCTAAAGGGATGTCAGGCAACCACTCCCTATCAACCCATGACTATGCTCCTGTGACAACACTAGCAGACCACGTGCAGAAAAATATTTGACTGGGTGAACGTCCCTGAATTGTGAGTCTGCTGAGGCTCTGAGCAGATCATATTTCTGTCCTTGACCCAAGATTTAGACCTACTCTGTCCAACAGGGCAATGGTTAGCCACATGTGGCTACCGCGCCTTCAGATATGCTAAACACAGACTGAGAGGCGCTGTCCTTAGAACATATTCCCTGGATTTCCAAGACACACTCCAAAAGAGAAGAAAAAAAATCTCATTAATAATCTCATGCAGGTTACATTTTGAAATAATATTTGAATATTCCTCATTCAGTAAAATCACTTAAAATTTTTACTTCACCTGTCTTGTATTACTTTCTCAACAAGGATACTCAAATTTTTAAGTTATATATTTGATGTATGTTATATGTCTATATTACTCAAACAGAACCAGTGCTCAGCAAATATGACCGGGAAGACAGCAGAGAACATCTTAGAGATTTTGCGTTTTTTAACTGGAGTGGTAAGTGGGATTTATTCTGGGGGTCAGGTGCTCACTGAGTAGTAATGGGAACATGCTGTCCTGCTGGATGTCTGTGCAGCGAGCAGGCTCTCCTTCTGAAATCCTCTCTTCCCTGGGATGCCGGTTACCAGCATGGCCTTTTAAGATCTGCTTGCTCCCCAGTAGTGGACGTCTCATCTCATCCTAGACCAGGGACTTTGTCATCCGCCTTCTGGATGGAGAGCACACCCTCAGCCTTTTTTCTCACCTTCAAAGGCTAGTCTACACAGTACTTCTCAAGCTTTAGCATGCATCTGGATTGTTCGCAGAGCTTAATAAAATGCAGCTCAGTGGGTGCTGCCTGTGTAATGCTTCTGACAAGCTTGAACTGGTTTGGGGCCCGAGGGTCCAGATTGCCAACAGGCTACCGGGTGATGCTGTTCTAACTGGTTTGTGAATTTATAAAATGTACAGTGGGACAGCTCCCTGATCTTGGCTATTCATTTAATGATCTAGACTATTTAAAAAGAAAACAGCATGTAACCGAGTACAAGACAAAATGGCCCAACGAGGCTTTTCAGTGTGGGGGTCCAGACACAAGCCACTGAGAGATATGAGTTTCGTTGGCCTTCCTATTAACCCTCCTTTCTAGGTGACCCAAGGATAGCATGGGGTAGAGGGGGGATAACTAAACACACACACTCCCATCGAGGACCCTCATCATGGTCCACAGTAGACCAGAACGAGGCTTAGGCTGGAGTGTAGCCCAGTGGGTGATGGATAGGGATGAGAATGGATGCCAGGGCATCTCCAAGCCTCAAAGCCAGTAACTCAACAGGAGCCTGAATTCCGAGAAATGCATACTAGCCACGGGCATGACAGAAATTCACAGGCTATCTGTTAAGGATATTTTAACAATAACTAAAGGTCATTCTGTACTTAGTCCTTGTCATCTGCCTTGTAGCCAGTCTTGCCACCTGATGGACACTAATATAACCATCAACCAGCTGTACAAGGGTGAAATATATTGGAATGGAATAACCATCATCTATGAGGTCTCCAGGAGGAAACCCATACAGCAACCACATAATCCTATAATATCTACAAAGCCCAGGATGTCTAGTATAAACATCAGGAGGTTTTGTTCTTTTCCATGAAAGTGGGACAAATCCTCAGAATCTGAAATCTGATATTGACTTCTTCTGCAGAAGCTAAAGCAAAGCCCACAGAAAGTCTTTAAAACATGTCCTTTATCTCCATCACTAAAAAGAGACAGAAAGCTCAGAAACTTCAAATGAAATGACTTATCTGTGCAATTTCCTGGTGCTTGGTAACTCAGCTGAAACAAAACTTAAAACTTGCCAGCAGCCACTTGTCAGAAAGTTCTTGGCTCTCCACATCCACTTTAGATGCACTTACAGAATTGTGTTTTGCTTCTTTAAAAAAAAAATCCCTCCTTTTAAACGATTTTTTATTATTGGGTGGCTATGGGAAAGATGCCACCTACGTCTAAAATACAAATGAATTTTCAAGTTTTTACCGATTTTATTCCACAAGGCATCTGTAACAGGACCCTGCCTCATGCCGCACTATTTCCTCTGCAGAGAACATCCAGACACAGTCCTTCAGAAAGTAACCAAGTCTCACTCATCTCCTGTGCGTTGTCAGGCAAGGCTGTCACCCCATGATCCTGACTGGGGTGGACTGTTTTGTACTGATCAAGTCTACCAACCTTTCCAGATCCTTCCCAGCCCCGTTCCAACCTTTTTGAGATAAACTCTATTCTTGAATAAGTACATCAATTATTCACAGCATTGAAACCTCTTCCACTAACCTTCCCAATCAAAAGGTTGGATTTTAACATATTAGCTGTTTAATATCCCTCCCTGAACTTTGTATTTCGAAGAGAAGGAACACCAAGAAACAAGTAGGCTTTGTATTGCACTCAAATCACTGTTAACCATGTATGCTTTATAAATGATTCTCATTTATCAGTAAGCAATAATTTAAAACCAATGAGCGGAACTCCTGTTAAAACCTGGTCATTAAAGACTTGAAGATACCCCCACACACTTACCCATTACAAAGGAAAATGTGTATATAAAGTTCACCCCAGTAGGGAATCCAACTATCTCAAATATTTGACTTGACGCAACCTCTACTGATAAGATTATGTATCTATCCACAAAAGTGTGACCACACCCCTTCCCAGGCATTCTGCTTAAATATTTTCTTCTGTTCTAGTACAGAATTTAAATAAAAGTCTTCATAAAACTCCATAGGAAACACTGATTAGAAAATAATGGCACTATACAATGTAGTCCTTAACTGTGCCCAGGAGTCAACTGGAAAAATAAGAAGAAATAAGCTGTCTGCAACAGTGTATATTGCTGGCTTTGAAAACAGGAATACGCAATTACATTGTAGCCTAATGTTCAATTCTCAGTACAGTGTGCATGCACGGACCCCCCACACACACACAGACACACACACTTTGTGTGCTATTGACCCCAATTAAAATAAATACTTTTAAAACAAACTAACAATTAAATCTTGATTTCATTTGTTTAAGGTTACCTATGTAAATGTGTTTCTACTCAAAATTCATGATAAATATTTGCAATTAGCTTAATTATTGGCATGTAGTGCAATGAGAACTTCGCCATCCCAAGTGCTAATGAACAACTCCCAAAATGAGTGTCACAGCCTCTACCACTGCCACAGTCAGGGCGGAGGCCGCCCAGGGACTTTGAATATTTTGGGGATTTCCTTCAGCCGACTTGCCCAGGAAAGGAAGGACTACCCTTTTAGCTTTGTGGCTGTCCCAATAAAGAACCCTGATAGCAGGATGAACCTGATGAATGGGGAGTGCACTATCCCTGCAAAGAAGGGGACCCCATGGGAAGGAGGCTGGTCTAAACTACGGATGCCTTTCAAAGATGACCATCCATCCTCACCACCAAAATGTACATTTAAGCCACCACTGTTTCCCCTCTGGCACAGTGTGCCTGTCCATCCTGGAGGAAGACAAGGACAGGAGGCCAGCTATCATGATCAACACAGATCTTATTAGGAATACAAGAACTTCTAAATGAACCAAATATTCAAGACCCAGCTAAAGCAGAGGCCTACACAAGTTACTGCCAAAACAGAGTGGAACATGAGTAAAGGGTCTGAGCACAAGCGAAGAAGAAGTTTGCCCCCTCATAAGCAGCGACACTCTGGCTCCATGACAAGGAAGGGATTAGCTTGGCAACCCTGCCAACAGCCCTAGCAAATAGCAGGCCCTTGTCCGAACGCCTGAGCACAAGCTCCTGCACCTCCTGGCCTGGATTCAGTCCCACCCTACAACCCAGGGACCAGCCTGGGTGTGGCCTGGGCACAGGATGCCCTCGGGTACCGCTGTGTACAGGCTCTGCCTGCTGGACCTGGTCTGGAATGAAGCTGCTATCTAGCAGTGGCCCATAGCCCATGGCTGGGCCCAGCTGGATCTGTGATATTGGGGTTTACAGACCACAGGGAGATTCAGTGGACATGGCCAGTGATCAGTCTCAATCAGATTTGTTCCTGATAGCCCCTGGAAGACCCTTGGCATGGGAATCAAGTCACTCAAGTTCGGGGACCAAGCAAGGGAGGGCTGAGCCCATTCTCAGGTCTGCAACCAGGAGTCTTCACTCTGAAATTGGCTTGTACTCCCACAGCTGGTGGCACCTGGATGGACTGTGTTACCAGTGTCTTGTGGGTATATTTAGCCACAAGTACAGACTGGAGCCGTATTCAGATGGACAGCTGAAGTTGGTGGCACAGGGCCTCGCCTGGGGAGTTTAGGCTGGTGTGTGTATATGTAGCCTGCTCTTGGAATGTTTTATTTCACGATAACTGACTACATTTAGTAATAGGTATACATGCATATGGTTAATATATGGAAATTTGATATATTCAGTGGTTGAAGTATTCTAACGTAACTGATGTTCCTAGAAAAACTGTAGGGACCCCAGCTATAAAATGTCCCTTTTGAACCACAGTCCTTGGCTACCAGAGATGTGAATCTTGTAACATGATAACGTAGTCTGTGACCATCCTGTGTTCAGATGGTGGGGAGGAGGGTCTCCCAGTGTGAGACCCCATTGGTAAGGAACTGTGGACAACAGATAAACCATTGCATCTTTGTATCTACAAATCCTCTAATTAAAACATTTCCACAAACTGCAAGGGAATAAAAAGCTCCCACAACCCAGCAGGAAGTAGAATGATTACCCTGACCACACATGTAATCCCTCCACTTGCTCTCAGCTGAACTGAGCAAATATCATCATGCTTGCATTCAGATATTATAAGCAAATGTTGCCATTAAGTAATAACTCATATTTCTGAGGTTTTGGATAAAGAACAATAATTATCATTACATAAATTGGAAATGTAAATTCTATAAAAGCAGGGTATCTTAAGAGGAAAAATGTGTCACTCAGGACCAATACTACCAACTACCTCAGTGCTATTATCCATAACTGAATAATGATACGTTATAATTTTTCCCTTTGACATGCCTCTCATAGGTTATCCATTAAGTCTACTTAATTAATACAAGTTAATTCACAATGAGATGTTACATCTAATTAGTATTTAGTTAATGGCACACCAACATCAGCCCCTCCAAAGCCAGAGGAACATGCAGGAAAGGGACTGTAAAACGAAGAGCTAGGCGATGGGAAGAGGGCCATGGACTACTGTTGTAAGTGCACAGCAAAGCCATGGTCCTCACAAACTCACAGCAGCTGAGGGTACCGGAAGGGGGTCTGTGCAAGACTGAGCCTGTCAATAGTCACAGAATGGGTAAGGGCCACCCCGGGACCCTGGCCCACCAGGAAAGCCAATGGCAGACAAGAGCTGCTGGGGGAGCACAGGTCTCTGTATTTACTGATGTTGCCACTAGTGAGTTACTCAGTCCCCAGTGGATAGCTCCCCACTCATGACCCTGTGGGAGGCCCTGGTTAAACCCAATGGGTCACAACACCAAAACCACCTAACTAAACAACGAAAGAAAAGGAAGGAAGGAAGGAAGGAAGGAAGGAAGGAAGGAAGGAAGGAAGGAAGGAAGGAAGGAAGGATAGACAAGGAAGTATGGAGGGTGGTGCCATGAATGTGACCAGAATGAATTGTTTATATGCACAAAATGTCAAACAATTGATTAGTTTTTAAAAAATAAAAAATAATTTCATTTGTTTCTTCTGTCAATTTTACAAGAAAGCCAAGAAGTTGACCTTAATATTTGCAATGGGAAGAGCTTTGATGGGAGATGTCATTCTGTAAATACATTTCTCTTATTTGTTAATGAATAAAGCCCTGTTGGCCAATAGGAAAGCATGATAGGTGGAACTAGGAAACAAGGAGGATTCAGGGAGAGGTAGGAAGAGAGTCAACATGGAGGACCAAGAGAGCATAGGTCTGGATCCTCTCTCCAGTAAGATAAGACCAAGTGGAAACACTTAAATTGATAGAAATGGGTTAATGTTTACAGAAGAGCTAGCCAATAAGAAACACTAGTAACAGGCCAACAGCTTTATATCTAATACAGCGTCTCTGTGTGCTATTCGAGGCTGGCACAGCTGTGGGACCAGGCTGGCAGGAAAACTATATGTAGCAGAGCTTGTCCCTGGTGTGGTGATGTTAAGCAGTAGAATGGGAGGCTGCACTCTCAAGGTAAATTTCCTCAGCCCCTGCTGCTTTCCCACGCTGATGAAATGGCTGAAGCTCATGATCTGCCTCTAGAAACATGAGTCTCAAAACATGTGTGTCCATCAGGGCTGTGACAGTCTTGAAGGTATAAATGCCACTATTCCCTATTCTACACCCTCCTCTGAAAGCTAAATAAACTTGTGATTGCCTGAAACTGTCTATGGCCTGTGAATTTTGGTTGATGATACAAACAGACGATTAAGGCAGACTGGTAAGTTCAATCAATGGGCTACTTTCCATAATCTCCACACAGTCAATTTTATTCCAGTGTCAATGCTGTCAAGCACTCCAAAGATATACTCAAACAACTCAAGGAACAGCAAAAGTCTCTCACTGGTTACAACATCTCTGTGCAGCTAACAGAACACCAGCAGTTCTGCCTACAATCAGGCCAAAGAAAAAGTTAAACAGCTGAAGCATGTGGGTGTTTAGGTCTGATCACGAGCGAAGGGCTCCAAGGCACAGAGCAAAGAGATTAGAAAACATCAAAACATGTCAAGGAATTTGCATCGAGCAAGCTTAAAGGTGATTCAAGTGCATCAACCAGAGCCCAGCTGCCTCAGTCACATGATCGCACACAACAGTAACTAGCTGCATAAGATCATTGCCCATGCATAATAGGAAATTTGTTGAGTGCAGGTTGCCCATCTTTCTGCTAAAATTGAATATGTGATGTATGCCACATGCACGAAAACAGTAAATTTGAGATTCTTAACCATGGCTGGCATTAACAAGCCACGATAAAATAAATAAGCCTAAGAATAAGCCATTGGAACAGTGATTTTTCTAACTCTTTAGCAGCAAGTTGGCACCTTGAAGGGAAGTTAAAGATGTACGTGGCAGGAGAGATTTCACCGGGACATTAATTTCAGCATTATTTTCCATTGTAAAATCAAGTCGGCAAGAAAAGGTCTAAGTGAGATGTGGACAATTCACATAATCAATGAACATACTGTAATTAAGATGAATGCACTAGGACATAAGTAAGCCTGGATAAGTGCCAAAAGTGCTGTGTGGGATGCTGGGAAAAGGGCTCAGTCTCCAAAGGCCTTGCCATGTAAAACAGGTGCTTGAATTTGATTCCCAGCTCCCAAGTACAAAGTAAAAACGTTAGGACATGGTAGTACATGCTAATGATTCCAGACGTAGGGAGGCCAGGGAGGTTTACTGTCCCAAAAAACAAGGTGGGCAGTGACTGAGGATGGAAACCTGGGGTTGCACTAGAACACAGAACTGTGCATGTGTAACTCTCTGTGCATGCACAACTGTGCAGACACATGTCACACACACACACGCATTCACGCACGCACACACAAATGTTCTGCAGTAAAAGCAATCATTGGCTCATTGTATACGATATGACATTGCTTCTAGGAATGTAAATCACTTACAGACATACAAACATGTAACAACAGTGTTCAAACATGCATGGAAAGCTTCAGGTATAAGACAAAGATGAACCCTGGGAGGGAAGAATGAAATCCAAGTACAACATCCTGATTGTTGACCTTGATCAATCTGATTGTGTTGCAAAGATCAGAACTCAATAAAGTAGATGGCTCGCGCTCTCTCTGTCAGTGAGCTGCCTGCAGAGAGGGTTAACTAAGACGGAGGAGGGGAAGACTGATAGCAGGCGGCATCAGACCATAGACTGGAGGCCTGAACAGCATGGAAGGGGTAAAGGATGAAGATGACAACGTGGACATTTCTCATTGCCGCCCTCTCTTGGTGGTCTGGAAACTGTGAAACTGAGTAACAATGAAGCCATCCTGCTTTGTGTCAGACAGTTCCCCACAGAAAGCTCTGAGGCTCTGCAATGCTATATGCAGGTTTTCTCAAACAATGTGAACATAGCAACATAAGACCATTATTTATCCCATTTACTCTAAATTTGTCTATGTGGTTACAATAGTTTGTGGAAACATTAAAAGTATCACACCAGGCTTGGGATGTGACTCAGTGACAGACTGATTGTCTGATATACACACAGCCCTGGACTCAAACACAAAATAAACAAAATAGCAAGGATTATATACACAGACTAAAACACCATTGTGCTAGAAAGGACTCAAGAAATAGCACCATCAGATGGCCCAGGCCACAGAGCAGAGCCCATTCCAGGAAAGCAGGCCTGAGACTAGTCTAGGCTCCTTCATTTGCATGTCTGTTCTGGCCCTGTGCCTTAAGGCATCTTAAAATTACCTCTCTTCTCTAGCTCTTGTTAAATGAAAAAGAAGTTTTATTTAGTAAAGAAAATCCCACTTCAATATTTCCTCACTTCTTGAGAAGGGCCTTTGTAGTGTTCCTTTAGTTGAACTGAGAGAAAACAGAGCAGCAAAGCCTTCTGAAGGTCTTGGCATGCTGGAAGGAAACTGCCCACACATATACCCCTTAGAAGAACTATACGTATTTGCATAGCTGTGGAGGCTGGGTCACGGTAATTCTTTTGTTTTTGTTTTGTTTTTTCTTTAAATTAGAAACAAGCTTTTTGTTTACATGTCAATACCAGTTCCCTCCCCTCCTACCCTGCTCTCCACAAATCCCCTATTGTACCCCCTTTCTGCTCCCCAGGGAGGGTGAGGCCTTCCTTCCCAGTGTGTCTAGGCTGACAGAATATCCCTCCATGTGGAATGGGCTTGCAAAGACCATTCATATACTAGGGATAAATACTGATCCACTACTAGAGGTCCTATAGACTGCCCAGTCCTCCTAATTAGCACCCATGTTCAGGGAGTCTGGATCGGTCCTATGCTGGTTTCCCAGCTATCAGACTGGGGTCCATGAGTTCCCCCTTGTTCAGATCAGCAGTCTCTGTGGGTTTCTCCAGCCTGGTCTCGACACCTTTGCTCATCATTCCTTCCTCTCTGGAACTGGATTCCAGGAGTTTAGCTGAGTGTTTAGCTGTGGGTGTCTGCTTCTGCTTCCCTTAGCTACTGGATGAAGGCTCTAGAATGGCATATAAGGTAGTCATCAATCTCATTATCAGGAAAGTGCATTTAAGGTAGCCTCTCCTGTACCTCCCACTTTCTCTCTAAGAGGTTCAGTGTGGCTGGATTTACGTTGAGGTCTTTGATCCATTGGGATTTAAGTTTTGTGCATGGCGATAGCTATGGATGTATGTGCAGTCTTCTACATGCCAGCATCCAGCTATGCCAGCACCATTTGTTGATGCTTTCTTTTTTCCATTGTACAATTTTAGCTTATTTCTCAAAAATCAGGCATTTGTAGGTGTGTGGGTTAATATTAGTGTTTTCAATTTGATTCCATTGGTCTACCTATGTATTTTTTGCCAGTACCAAGCTGTTTTCAGTACTATGGCTCTATAATAGAGCTTGAAGTCAGGGATGGTGATACTTCTGGAAGTTCCTTTATTGTACAGGGTTGTTTTTACTATCCTTTTGTTTTTCCATATAAAGGTGACTATTATCCTTTCAAGGTCTGTGAAGAATTGTGCTGGGATTTCGATGGGGATTGTATTGAATCTGTAGATTGCTTTTGGCAAGATTGCCATTTTTACTATGCTGATCCTACCTATCCAAGAGCATGGGAGATCTTCCTATTTTCTGGTATCTTCTTTAATTTCTTTCTTTAATTACTCAAAGTTCTTGCTATACAGGTCTTCCACTTGTTTGGTTAGCATTACCCCAAGATATGTTGTGTTGTTTGTGGCTATTGTAAAGGGTAATGTTTCTCTGACTTCTTCCTCAGCCCCTTTATCATCTGTATATATTAGGGCTACTGATTTTTTTTAGTTTATACAGTAACCTGCCACTTTGCTACAGACAGTATGTAACTCAAATACAAGCATGTTTGGTAAAGAAAATAAGAGAATATGTGCCAAATAAACCAGCGTCATCGTATGCTCTGTGAAACTTTAAAATAAAAAGTTTGGAAGGAAAGCATTCATCACAAAGTAGATTAGTCAATCTAACCTGTTGTAGGCCAGGCCATTGGAATGGATTAATCATTTTAAGTGTTATTTTGATTGCCAACATCCTGAGTTCTGAAACACCCCAACCATTCACCATCCTCCTCAGTAGGGCAATTATCTTACTATCATCTTCTATTCTTTTTTAAATTAGTATTGTAATAATCGGGGGGAAATAGATCTTGTATAGTTATACCTTTCACCTTTGCTTTGTTGATTGGTTGGTTTGTGGCAAGGCCTCATATACTCCAGGATAGCCTCTGCACTATGAGGATGTCTTTAATGTAGCCTAGATTACAGACAGAGTCAGCACATCTGGTTTAAACAGCTTACCTTACATTAACAGCATATTTACATTATCCCACCTTTTCTCTGACATTCGCTTTTTTCCATTGAAGGCCAGCTCCAGGTTTCCCCTGCTGGGGGGTCCCCTCTGACTAATATCAACAGGACCCAAATGATTTCAATTCAGGTCTCCTTGTCTCTTTGGTGCCAAGGAAGAGGAAATTAGATTTTTTAAATTTTATTCTTACCGTGTGCCAGAAACTCAGCCTCAATAAGTACAATTGCATGTCACCCTCCACCCCAGCCAGCTTGACATTGCTACTCACTCCTGTTTCACTGGGGATGACACAACTGAGTCTTACTAGTGTTAAATGACTATGCAAATGCCACAGGCTTGTTCAGTCATAAGTGACCATCACGTTAAGCTGTGTCTAAGCCCCGAACCAAAGACTGTCCATGTGTAGATAATAGATAAGTTCTAAGATAATCCACCGGGATGTGCAGAAATTCAGATATGCATTTATTTTTCCATCTGTCCTGCATGAAGTCAGATTTCTCCAGTCTTTGTTCCACCCTTTGGTTCTTAAATATAAATCCTCTTCTTTGCTCACCAGGCTTGCGCTGCTACATGCCCAGCTGATATAAAAAATGAAACTACTTTCTCCCGATAAATATCATTCGTGTTGACTGAGGGTACCGGTCATGAAAACAAATGCATTAGTCTTCCCCTGAAGCCAACCACAGTGCGCCAGCATAGAGAATTGTCAACGTCATTGCCACAGCTCAAAAAAGACTTAACAAGAATTGGAGATTGCTCAGAAGTGATTAGAACTCCCCAAGAGATGGGAAGGCCTGCCTTAGGGGAGGGAACACACCAGAACCAATCAAAACCCTTGAGTTCACTAACACAGACTGAGAAGTGCAGGACTTGGGGTCTGGAAAACCACGCTGAGTGTCACATTTGCTGTCTGGGTGGCATCCAGCACTGTTCCCTCCTCCTCTGCTTGGCACCTGGAGTTCTTGTAATCTTCACAGGTGTCCATCTTGTGGAGCAAGCCATGTCCTGAAGTGCCCCACAGGGGAAGGGGCCCTCTGTTCACCATGCCCAGGAAAGCACAGGCATCATGGAGCTTCAGCTCGGCCCATCAGATGGCTCTTTCTTAGTAAACTAATTTCCTGACCCTCTGTGTGTGTGAGTGTGTGTGTGTGTGTGTGTGTGCATGCGCGTGTGTATGTGCGTGTGTGTATGAGTGTCTGTGTGTGTGTGTGTGCGTGTATGTGTGCGTGTGTGAGTGTGTGTATGAGTGTCTCTGTGTGTGTATCTGTGTGTGTGAATGTGTGTGTGTGCATGTGTGAGTGTCTGTGTGTGTATCTGTGTTTGTGTGTATGAGTGTGTGTGTGCCTGTGTGTGTGAGTGTGAGTGTCTGTGTGTGTATGTGTGTGCGTGTGTGTATCTGTGTGTATGAGTGTCTGTGTGTCTGTGTGTGTGAGTGTCTGTGTGTGTATGTGCGTGTATCTGTGTGTGAGTATGTGCGTGTGTATATGTGTGTGTATCTGTGTGTGAATGTGTAAGTGTGTGTGCATGTGTGTATGTGTGTGTGTGTATCTGTGTGTTGTGTGTATCTGTGTGTCTCTGTGTGTCTGTGTGCATCTCTGTGTGTGTGTGTGTGTGTGTGCGTGTGTGTATCTGTGTGTTGTGTGTATCTGTGTGTGTCTGTGTGTATCTGTGTGTGTGTGTGTCCCCGTGTGGTGTGTGTATGTGTGTGTGTGTGTGCTCCCGTGTGGTATGTGTGCGTGTGTTGTGTGTATCTGTGTGTGTCTGTGTGTCTGTGTGTATCTCTGTGTGTGTGTGTGTGCGTGTGTGTATCTGTGTGTGTCTGTGTGTATCTGTGTGTGTGTGTGTCCCCGTGTGGTGTGTGTATGTGTGTGTGTGTGTGTGTGTGTTCCCGTGTGGTATGTGTGTGTGTGTTTGTGTGTATCTGTATGTGTGTTTGCGTGTGTATGTGTGTGTGTGTGTGTGTGTTCCCATGTGGTATGTGTGTGTGTGTTTGTGTGTATCTGTATGTGTGTTTGTGTGTGTATGTGTGTGTGTGTGTGTGTTCCCGTGTGGTATGTGTGTGTGTTTGTGTGTATGTGTATGTGTGTTTGCGTGTGTATGTGTGTGTGTGTTTGTGTGTATCTGTATGTGTGTTTGCGTGTGTGTGTGTGTGTTGTGTGTGTGTGTGTGTGTTCCCGTGTGGTATGTGTGTGTGTGTTTGTGTGTATCTGTATGTGTGTTTGTGTGTGTATGTGTGTGTGTGTTTGTGTGTATCTGTATGTGTGTTTGCGTGTGTGTGTGTGTGTGTGTGTGTGTGTGTGTGTGTGTTCCCGTGTGGTATGTGTGTGTGTGTTTGTGTGTATGTGTATGTGTGTTTGTGTGTGTATGTGTGTGTGTGTGTTTGTGTGTATCTGTATGTGTGTTTGCGTGTGTGTGTGTGTGTGTGTGTGTGTGTGTGTTCCCGTGTGGTATGTGTGTGTGTGTTTGTGTGTATCTGTATGTGTGTTTGCGTGTGTATGTGTGTGTGTTTGTGTGTATCTGTATGTGTGTTTGCGTGTGTATGTGTGTGTGTGTTTGTGTGTATCTGTATGTGTGTTTGCGTGTGTGTGTATGTGTGTGTGTGTGTGTGTGTGTTCCCGTGTGGTATGTGTGTGTGTTTGTGTGTATGTGTATGTGTGTTTGCGTGTGTAGTGTGTGTGTGTGTTTGTGTGTATCTGTATGTGTGTTTGCGGTGTGTGTGTGTGTGTGTGTGTGTGTGTGTGTGTGTGTGTGTTCCCGTGTGGTATGTGTGTGTGTGTTTGTGTGTATCTGTATGTGTGTTTGCGTGTGTATGTGTGTATGTTTGTGTGTATCTGTATGTGTGTTTGCGTGTGTGTGTATGTGTGTGTGTGTGCTACTAGTTCACATATTTTGCACTTGCTTTCCTTCATCCAGCTCCCCTCATGCCCCTCATTCCCTCTTAAATATGTGGCCTCTTTTGAACTGCTATTGTAAAACACACATAGACACACACATTTTTATGCAAATATATAAAGCTTTAGATCGAGTCCCACCCCAGAGGGTTGCTGAGAGACTCATACATAAATATAATCTGCTGGGTCCATCTAGTGCTGCTTGAATATGTCTTTTTAGAGCTGACCACTTGCTATGGATGACCAATTATGAAGCTCATTTTTCGGAAGGTCTAACTCAACAGGAGTTAATTAGTCAGGGTTCTGATGGGAGATGTTATTTTGTAAATATGTTTCTCATACTGATTAATGAATAAAGCACTGCTGGCCAATGAGAAAGCAAGATAGGCGGGGCTAGGAGACTAAGAGGAAGGAGGAAGTGGTAAGGAGGAGTCAGCATGGAGAGCCTGGAGAGAGCAGCATGCGGGCCGCTGTCCGATAAGATGACCACGTGAAAATACTTAGATAAGTAGAAATGGATTAATCATTAAGATAGAGCTAGCCGCTAAGGAAATAGTAACTGGCCAACAGTATTTATATCAAATACAGAGTCTCAGCGTGTTATTTGGGGCTGGCGTGGCAGTGGGGCTGACCGGCAGGGAAAAACCTACTCGTAACTAATGGTGTCAGAAGTAAAACTGAAAACTTTCCCTTAAAACTTAACAAAAGCTTAAAAAATAGGTTTTAAAAACAAAATAACAAAGACAAGCAAGGCTTCTTGGTAACAAAAATTTTCTGGGTTGGACTCTTGTGAGAGACAAGTAAAGATTTACACTGCTCCTTTAACAGAGGTTTCCAAAATTAGCATAAGCGGCAAAAACCGCATTGCTTTTAAAGAGCTCTGCTAACAATTCATTGGCGTGTACGAGAGCTGCAATGAAGGTTTACATTGTGTTTTAAAATATTAGTAGAAATGGGTTAATCATTAAAAAGGAGCTAGTTCATAAGAAACTAGTACCTGGCCAACAGCCTTGTATCAAATACAGAGTCTCAATGTGTTAATTGGGGGCTGGCATGGCAGCAGGACCAGACCAGTGGCAGGGGGTGGGGAGGAACCTGCATGTAACAGGGTTCCATGAGGACATACAAACTTGGCTGTGCCTAGAAGGTGGGTATGGTGCCAACCCATTAAGGTCAGGTAGACATCGTGGTTCATTAACTTTGCATCTTCGGAGCTTTGTACGCAGGTCAGTGAGATTTATGTATCCAACCAGGCGCTGAGAACAGCAAGTTAGGATCTGTTTGGATCCTGGTATCTCTACACCAGTTCTGTATCCTCAGCCAATTAATTATTCATGAGAGCCTTGCAGTAAATTCCATTCTGTTTAAATTGGCCCTTTCCTTAGAAGCCATCATAATCAGTAAAGCCCAGTTAGGGTGTTAAAAAGCAATAGGATGACGGTCAGCAAAGTGAAGGCAAATGCCACGGGGAGGGTGGGGGAGCTAGTCTCCCCTGGAAACACCACTAAATGCTGTATGCCTATTAACATATTGGAGTCTCATGAAGCCTCTGAGGTAGATTTAATCTAAGGTTTAGGAAGGTGCCCAAGCTAAGTGGTAAGGAGAGGAGTCGTGGAGAATGAAATCTGAGTCCCTGGACACATTAGAAAGATTTCTGAATGGAAACAAATGATATTTGGAGTGTTTATTTAGTAGGCTTCAAGAAAGGAGATATCCTTCTACAACAGAGCTGAACAACAAGCTCCATGGGCAGATAAATGGATAGATGAGAAGATGGATGGCAAGACTGATGAAAAGATGACAGTTGATAGGATTCAGAGGAAGGCACATCCTATGTAACTAGTCACGCCAACAACTGGGCGGTAACGGTAAGACAGACAAACCACTGTGTCTGAAGTGGCCGTTTGAAAGTGTAGTGCACACTGATTTGACTAACAGACTTTTTCACATTACATTTAGGAGAGTTGAAACATGTACAAGCTACTTCCCAGTGAGATGTCTTCCAGCTTTCCACCTCAACGAAACAGACCCAGGCACACTCATGTCCCTAAAGCGAGTCTTTAATCTCAAATATTTGCAGAGCTGAGGTTGGGTGGTAAGATTTTTCTTTCAGAGGGATGGATGGATGCACATTAGCAGACCTAAGGATCCCTTCAAAATAGATTCATTTCACACAGCATACTGCGTGCAGAGGAAAATAAGAAAACGGGGACAGGGAGCAGTGGCGGCATAGGGAATTCTTCCCAAACAGGCACATTGTTTCACAAGAGAGAAAGCAAGCTCACAAAGCAAGTCTGACTCAAGGCTCACACTCCTCCTTCCTGGATGAGGGCTAGGATCTCCCACCTATTAAGCCTTCACCTTTTACTAAACCTACAAGTTATATTGTGGATCAGCATACAAGGAGACACAGAAAGGCATTTTTCCTTCTTGAGTCAAAAAGGGGATCGTAGTAACATAGCAGAGATGTTCTCTCTTTTGTTTTGTTTCAGACTATGGGAGCTATTTCCCTTTCTCTCCCTCACTTTCCTATGTTGTTCTCATTCAGAGATGAGACAGACTACCTAATATTAGTCCATATAGTGTCACAAATCTGATTCCAATAATATTCCTGGAGTAAAACCAAAGATATTGGCTTGGTTTGTGGTATTTGAATTTAACTGCCCCCATAAGCTCATAGAGAGTGACACTGTAAGAGTTGTGGTGGTGGCACATGCCTTTAATCCCAGCACTCAGGAGGCAGAGGCAAACAGATCTCTGTGATTTCAAAGAAAACCTGGTATGCCGTGAATTTTAGGACAGATAAAAGTTACACAGAAAAACCCTGTCTCAAAATATGTAAAATAGAAGTAAAAAAAAAAATAGAGTAATAAAAAAGCCACGTAAAGATGGAAAGCACAGAGAAACTTTGGATACACGATTCTGTTGTCTTTAAATTGTTTGACTGCTGAGAAAATAACAACAACTGAGAAAAGAAATGCTGCTGGATTAATTCAATTTGTATATTTTAAAAATGCTTTGACTCCAAAATTTAAGCCTAAGGACAAGTTACTGGGGAAAAGGATTTCTATTTTTCTTTCCACAGAAAAAGAAAAGCTATGGATTCCTTCCAGACTAATGTGGTTTGATCAAGCAAGACCCCCTGAAGCAACATCAATGGGACAAAGCAGCCTTGCAGACCACTACAGCCAAGATTTCTGCATCTTCTTAGGATTTCCCCATGACATCGCCCCCTACCAGCAGGAAGCAGTTTGGAAAGAACGACGCCCAAATTCCCAAATACTGTTTATAAATGTTTGTTTTCATTTAAATGGGGTTGGTTTTAAATGGTTAATGATCACAACCAATATTTTTTTAAAGGTAAAAAGGGAATTATGGTATAGATATGAATGCTTTGTTTTGGGATGGATTTTAATTTATTGATACAATTTAAGGTCAATTTTGTAATATGTATTTTCCTCCTCTTATTTAGGTATTGTGTTTATATAGCTCATTGGAAAATGTAATGTATAATTTAGTACAGATTATAGAGTTACCTATGATAGTCAAAACTTGGAGTTGTTAGTTAGGATTTCTAGATATGCAGAGATGTATTTGAGATGAATAGGCATTCTTCAAATCTTTCAAAAACCTACAGAATATGGCATTTAAAATGGTTGAGGGATTTTCTTGACAGTGAGACATAGCTACTCCTGGCAACACTACCTGTGTCAGAAAGCAAGATGGACATCGAAGAAACATGTTATGGAGTTTGCTTCTAATATGGCAAGACTAGCCATTTGGGCAAGGTACTGCTCTTCTGGACTGTTTGACTTTATGCTGTAGAAACTGGACATGCAGGACCCACAGAAAATTGACTGATGAAACCAGATGGACATTGCTACAGGATTCCTGCTTCATGGAAAAGGCTGCCAGCAGTCTACAAGACACAGAGAAAAATGACTGAGAAACTGGCAATACAGATGGACAGTTTTTTGCTTTGCTGAGGAGTCGGCCAGACACACTATGGCCTATGGGCTGAAGATGGAACATTACAGAAGAATTTCAGGTGACTGACCAGGCAGTGAGTTGTCTCTGTCATTTCTAGAGTTTATATATTATCCTTCTGTGGTCTTTAAAGGAGTTGAAGACAGATAGTTATGGTTATAGATTTCCCTAGTTAGGATTAAAGATAAGTTACATATAGGACTTTAGACTCACAAAGATAGGATAGATGATATTTTCTTTAAGTCTTACAAAATGCTAATGGACTAAATATTGTTAACTGTGATTCTTAATTGATAACTGTTATGTGATATATTTTGCTATGTTAAGGTTAAAACCCTTCTTTTTATTTTAGACAGAAAAGAGGAGATGATGGGAGATGTTATTCTGTAAATATGTTTCTTATACTGGTTAATGACTAAAGCACTGTAGCCAATGGGAAAGCAAGATAGGCGGGGCTAGGAGACAAGGAGGAAAGAGGAAGTAGTAAGGAGGAGTCAGCATGGAGAGCATGGAGAAAGCAAGATGCCGGCCCGCCGCACTCGGATAAGATAACCACGTGGAAATACTTAGATAAGTAGAAATGGGTTAATAATTAAGACAGAGGTAGCCCATGAACAATAATAGTAACTGGCCAACAGGATTTATCACCCCAATGAAATGTTTTCCTTATAAGAGTTGTCATGGTCATGGTGTCTCTTCACAGCAATAGAAACTCTAACAAAGACAGTGCTTTTTCCACTAGTGGCATCTTTTTCCACTAGTGTCATGTACCAGAAGGCTGTCATCTACCTGGGAAGGAATGAACATGTCCACCTCCTGACAGGGCATGGACAGGTTGCCAGAATATCACCAAACAGGTCTAGACCATACCCCTCCTTGTAAATTAATCATCACCACATTGTGGGAAGAGTAGACAGTCTAGCATACCTGTAAGCACTGGGCTTCCCTTGAGTATCCAAAGAGGCTGCAAAGCTTTCTCCTGAATGCTTTGCTCATTTGTGAGATTAATTCTAAGGGTGACCCTGTGACCAGATGTACTAACTCTATGAACACTTAGGGCTTCCTCGGACAGCTATAAAATTACATGAGTGGTAATCACTAACTGTGTGTCTTCTACATGTGCTGGGTGAGGCCGTGCCGACATGAAAGTAAGTCTAGTGTTGTGGACAGAATTTTCCAGTTGTTGGGAAAGATTATACTCTCAAAAAGTGAGCACAGCTAGTCTATAGTGGGGTTACCAAATGTAATTCCCTAGCAATGCTTTCCCCTAGCCCTTAAATACATTTATTTTGAACTGTCCTTAGAGTTAAAGGACAGAATTAAGACTGAAATCCAAGCCTCCACTGGGCCAACTGCCTTCTGGTAGGCTGTTTCAATCTGGGTCCTGAGTGTTAGGATTTCTGTTGCTGTGAAAAAGCACTATGACTAAACACAACTTTGGGAAGAAGGAGCTCATTCGATCTTACAGTTTGCAGTTTATCATCTAATGAAGTCTGGGCAGCAACTCAAGACAGGAACTTGAGGGCAGCAAATGAAGCAGAGGCCACGGAAGGGTGATGCTTACTGACTTGCTCCTCACAGCTTGCTCAGCCTGCTTTCCTATAGGAGCCAGATCCACCAACATGGCTAGTACCACCCATAGTGAGTAAAGCCCTCATCAGTGTACTGATGGCATCAATCATCAGTCAAGAAAATGACAACAGACTTGCCCACAAGCCAGTCTTATAGAGGCATTTTCTCAGGTAAGATTCCTACTTTCCAGGTACGTCTAAGTTTGTGTCAAGTTGACAAAACCCAACAGAACAGATGTATCAGAAGTTTTTAGTCCTCAGGTAAAGAAAGGATCTCATCCTGGGTTGGGGAGATGTCTTAATCAGGAAGGAACTTGTCTTGCAAGGGTTACAACCTAAAAATATATATATATATATATATATATATATATATATATATATATATATATATATGTGTGTGTGTGTGTGTGTGTGTGTGTGTGTGTGTGTATGTGTCAGGTGTGCTTACTTATGGCATTAAACATAGAGAAACTGAGCTGGTATCTAATTAGAAGTAAGCTGACTAGTGTTCCTGGTACTGAAAGAACTCTGTACACTATGGGAGGAGAAAGATGATATTACCCAGCTACAAATACTGTGACTTACAACAGTGACCTGCTTGCAAGATGTGCTGGTATAATAGTGGCAAAAATGATGTGGGAGTAACCAATCACTTACTGATTGGATTTAAGGCCAACTCCATAAGATAGATCCCACCATTGACACTGCTAAAGAAGCCAAGGACTTGAGACTAGATAGATCACGGACCTAGAGGAAAACCTAATCGCATTATTCAACTAAAGGAACAACACAGCAATAAAATGGCATATTGCTATGCCTATAGATTACTGCCTCAGTAGATGGGAATTAAAGACAGCGCCATCTATGGTAGTCCTTTGCTACACTGGAAGACAGCTGTATATCCTCCCAAAGCTTGATAAGAGAATGGACTGAATCCACATATGCACAATCTTAGTGCTCTGTCTGTTAGTATTAGTCTATTAGACACTCAGGTTGCTTCTCAACAGAGGCAGCTGTGCCACACTTAGGAATCCACACAGTTCCTGGGGCTCTGGGCCCTAGGATGGAAGAAAGGGGGAGAGGTAACATCTTATACGTAGAGTAGAGTAAGTCTCCACTCTTCCCAGCTGCAGTAGGTAGGTTTTCTTCCCTGTCCCTTCACCACAAAGAAAAGTAGGGCTGGGTTACAAGCCGGTCACAACTGGTAAGCAGTCATTTCCATACCTGTGCCCTGAGGCAGAGATAGAGGAGAGATAGAGGAGTCTAAGGCATCCATTTCCTTGCTCAAAGAAGGAAGCAGAGGACACAATTCTCATGCTAAAACAGTGTCTCAATGATAGAGATGGGTGGTCTCTGAGGACCCAAGGAAAACACAGCCCCCCTTAGAGTCAGTGGGTCCCAGTTCCAGGCCTCTTCCCCAACCCAGAAGGTGGCAATGCTTGGCAGTAGTCTTGACTTTTATGTTCCTGTGAGCCATCATCTTTCAGCTCTTTAGTGACTTGAGGAAAAGATCCCTCTAGCTAGCCGGGGAGTCACCCCTCTGAAGAGTCTTCAGAGACAATGGGGCCAACTAACATGCCACATTTTCTATTTAAAATGGAGACTTGAGGTGTGTGGAGGTTTGCTGTGGTCGAGCTTAAACAGTGTAGAAACTCAGCATGCCATGAGGGACAGATAACAAGAGAGTGTGTGAATTAGACGGAAGGGGGCATCATTGTCTCCAGGGGCATGAAAATCCAGCTGCTTTGCCAAGACAGCCCTTCAGAGCCAGGACTAGCATGGCACAAGGGGTGGGGGTGGTAAACAGAGCCAGGTTCCAGTTCCAGCCCTGCCATGTCCTACTCTGAGGCGAGGACATTTTCCTGACTCCCTGGAGACACACAGAGGAGGCTCTCCGTAAGAAGTGTCTTTGTTCCTTTGAATAAATTGTCTCCAAATAAACTCACCTCAGTTATGAGGCTTCCCTTTATGATCTTTTTCTGCTTCTCTTCATAAATACAATATGAAGTATGGCTCACCCTCACTTACTTGTCACATAAAGCTACTGGATCTCAAAGATGACTGACACATTCATTTTAACAGGACTGAAATTGTACTAGCTTCTGCCAGGTTACACGCGCGAGAAAAAAGGTTGGGAGAGAGGAGGCAGGAGGGGATAGAAAGGTATGAAAGGGAAAAGAGTGGAGGGAAGGGAGGCGAGTCTAAAAGGAGGGGAGAGGAAAGAGAGTGAAGAAAAAGGAAGTAGGTGGAGAAAAGCAGAGATGGTAAAGAGAGAGATGGAGGAGAGAAATGAAGAGAGAGAGGGACAAAAAAGGAGAGAAAGACAGAGGAAAGACAAGAAGATGAAACAAAAAAGGAAAGAAAATGGAAGAGAATAAAAGGGAGAGAGGACTAAAGGAAGGAGAGAGGAAATGAAATAGAGATGGAGAAGGAAGGGAATCGGGAGGGCGGAAGTGATAGAGACAGAATGGAAGTGGTCATGGAGAGAATCCAGCATCCCTGATATGAAGTCACAGAGAACACACACATCCTATCTTCATGTCTGAAGAAGCTTCTCTGATTTGGAGACCACTTGGCCAACACATCAGTGATGAGATGCAAAGAATGGAGCTGGGATTCAGGATCCATGTGAACAGTGCAGGTCTTTACACAGAGAGAACACCTTGCAAAGCAAGTCTCTGTTTAAGGAAGGAATTCTCCAAGTAAATCTTCCTAAGAACGGTGGCTTGTCCTGAAACCTTAGCACTCGGGAAGCAAAGATGGGAGGGTTGGCGTGAGTTCTAACCCAGCCTGGGCTCCACAATGAGCCCCTACCTGACACAGAAATGGAGGTATAATTGGAAATTCAGATAGAGGGTTGATGAAACTACTTCCAGGTGGCTTAAGACAGCCAGTGACACCCTAAGCTGTGGTCCCATGAGCTGATGAGGAAACACACGGGAGACAAACAGGAGACAGAGTGAAACTCAGTTGAAAATCTTCTAGACAAAATTTAGAGAGTGCACTAAGGCAGAGTGCCCTTTGCTCAGCAAGAGGAAGAACACATCTCCTTCGTAAATTGGATACTAAACGTTTCCCGCTGTAAATAAATAGGATTGAATGACTTATTTCTACATTAATTTGCCGAGTCGTTTTTCTTCCACAGAAAAGAAAATTGTCTACTCTTGATCTTAAAGCATTTTCGGATTGCTCAGAGAGAATGTCAGAGGCCAGAAGACAGTCTCCGCGATAAGGATCCAGAGCAGTGGTGTAACAAACAGAATCCAGCAGGAATTACTAATCCAGATGGGAGCATGGGTCAGGCATCTAAGAATTTATTTTCCAATTAACACTTGACGACTTCTACAACAAACAGGAATTATGTTGTAATAACCTCGGCTTTGGAAACAACTGGAGATTTGGAGTTAGTTTTAGTTTCCTGGTTAAGAGGGTATAGGTCAGAGGATACACAGCTTAAGTGAATTCAATTCTAGAAGAATAGCAAAAATAAATAAATAACTTAATTAATTAATATCTGATTATTTCCAGGGGGAATTACAGAACATTATCTATCTGCTACATCACATTCCTGCAAATTTGTTACCAGAGAGTCAAATCCAGTTCTCATACCCAAAGCAAAAGCAAGTACCTGCTTTGTTATAAAAAAAAGTTTTACTGGGAAATAGTTACGTGCCTTTTTTACATCTATCCATCTGCCGCTTTCCTGCTACAGAGCCAGATTAGAATAGCAGACATCAGACAGTAGGGTATGCAAAACCTATGATTCTTACTCTCTCTTCTTTAAAGTACCCAGTCACAGACTTTGTATTTCAAATGCAAAATAGTGTAGGATATTGCAGTTTAATAAGGATCAGGATAAACAAATAGGCGGAATAGATGTTTATTCAGGGAGAAACAACTCACAACAAAGACAGATGAGCACCAGCAGGAACCAGATGCTCCTCTCTCCACGTACTACCAGCAAGAGCGTTCCCCAGCTCCTCCTCAGGCCTAGTTCCCCAGGTCACTTCCGCCCTTGGCTCCACCCCCCAATGGGTGTGGTCAGTGCCACAGAAGCAGACAAAGTGAATACCCCACTAGAGTAAGACAACTCCAAACTCAAACAGTGCAAATCACAGGACCTCCATTACATGAAGGAGACTGTCCTAGATGACTGACCTCAAAGTCAAGTTCTAGTATGGCCACAGCAGCCCCAAAACAGAAAAAGCATGCAATTCCTGGAACTTTGAATTTGGAACTAGTCAAATGACCAGAGTTTCTTGCTTTGGCTACGGGATATTGGGCAGAGAGGATCCAAACAAAGGCCTAAAATATATCTTCATGTATTGGGGGGGGGGCCTGACTTGCTATATCTCCTTTGTCCTTCCTCATTTGCTATTCAAACCATCCAACAGCAGAGTGAATGAAGCAGACCCATGCCAGCAGACTGCCAAGTCACTGAAAATAATTTTCTGTTTAGTTACCAGCTTTGGGATGGTTTGTTAACATTACTACTGTCACAATACCTGACTAACACACTCTCAAACTACTAAAAATAATTCAATTCCTCTGCAGCTGAATGGCTGCTAGCCTTCTGCCTAAACAATCCTCCTTGCCACCTCATTACCAAAAGGTTTTATATTTTCAGGACTGAACTTCAGCCCGACTCTTGCAAGGAGCAGCCATCATCTGATTATTTGATAATGAGCATTATCTATTATCCCATTTGTTCCTTTGAGGGTAGAATGCATCAGCAATTAATTACTTAGAATATAAATCAGTAGGGTTCAGAATGGAATAATCTGGATTATTTGAGGAAGTCCCTTGAGCGCCAGTGACATCTGGGCCCTGATCTGTTCCTCAGACAGGGAGAATCCAGTCCATCAACACTGCAGTCTCAAGAACTCCTGACATCAACACCATTCCTTCCCACCTCTGAGAAAAAGCCATTTTGTACTCCTTGCCCTAAAACCAGAAAACCACCTATTATCATGTATTTAATACTCTTTTTCCTTTTGCTTGCTAACTGCAATCAAAACTTTAGAATTGAAAATGAACTTTTGAAAGTGAAGAAAAATTTTGCTGTGCTACCAGAATTCAAACCATTTACTAAAGTCACAGCAAAGTTCCCTTAGAATAATGTGCACATATTTTGCACTTTGAGAAGAAAGCTGACTGGTTTTATAGTTAATTTTATCTGCTCAGCCAGATGCAACTTCCTTGAAGATGAGGATCAATTCTCACGAAATGTTTAGTCATCGGTGGCCTCAGGCTTAGCCAAGGCAGTAGAGACTCTGTGAAGGAAAGCGGCCTTTGTTAGGAAAATGAAATCATAGAAATACTCGAAATGCTTCTCTTCCTATATCATTAATTTTCATCATTCACATTAATGCGTAAGAATCAGATAATTTCACATAGCAGTGGAACAAAACATGAAGATCAGAAGGAAGAAACATACACATCAGACACTGAGCAATGAACCAGTTCAGAAAACACATAGGGAGCTCACACTGCTCAATAAAGCCACAACGCAAACGACTACCTTAGGAAACCAGCAAAAGGATACTAACAGACTTTTCTGAGACAAGATATACAGATGACACAGATAAGGAAGTGTTCAACATTGCTAACAAATGGAAACATGAATTGAGCCCCATATGTCTACTCAAACCTGATAGAATAATAGTGGTTAAAAAAGAAGGAGGAATTACAAGCACCAGTAAAGACGTGAAGAAGATGGAATTCTGCATAGGGCATGTGAGGATGCAAATCAGCATTGCCACAACGGAACTGACATGGGACTCAGCAAATTTTCCTACTGGGTACCAATTCCGAAGAAGTGATATCAGTATTTCAGAGCTGCAGGCATGCCTGTGTTCACCGCAGCATCACTTACATGGCCTGGACTTCAGTGCAGTGAGAATTGCCAATGGAGAATAGATAGATGGTGCAAAACCAAAAGGAAACTCATTTGCAACAAATCCTGGATGAACCTAGATACTAACGATGTAATCTACAAAAAGTAGATGCAGAAAAGCAGCTACTGCATGATTTCACTTGGGTTCACAGAAACAGAGTAGAATGGGGACTAGCAGAGGTGAGGGTAGTAGTGGTAGAGAGAGGGAAGGCGGTGTTGGTTGGAGGACCCATTCTGATGTTCACCATAGTAAATGGAATATTGCATAATTCATTGATGGGAGATGTTATTCTGTAAATATGTTTCTCATACTGGTTAATTAATAAAGCACCGTGGCCAATAGGAAACACGATAGGCGGGGCTAGGAGACAAGGAGGAAAGAGGAAGTAGGAAGGAGGGGTCAAGATGTAGAGCAGGGAGGAAGCAAGACGCCAGCCGCGGCTCCCGGATAAGATGAGCCACGTGAAAATACTTAGATAAGTAGAAATGGGTTAATAATTAAGAAAGAGCTAGCCCATAAACAATAATGGTAACTGGCTAACAGGATTGTATCAAATACAGAGTCTCTGAGTGTTATTGAGGGCTGATGTGGTAGCGGGGTGGTGGGACCAAAATGGGACCAGGCAGGCTGGTGGGATAACATACACGTAACAATTCATAATCACTAAATGAACGAATAGGCTTTACTGTATGGTCTCAGCACTCTATCAGGATATCTGACAAAAACAACTTAAGGTGGGAAAACTTAATTTGGCTCCCATTTCGGAGGGTTCTAGACACTGGGGAAGCTCCACCCACAGCAGCAGGAGTGTGTGAGGAAGGAGCTCCTCCTATCCCGGTAGATCAAGAATCGAAGGGAGATCGGAAGTAGGACCAAGCTATAAACCTCAAGTCCCACTCCAATTGGCAAACACTCACCAGATAGCTCATTCATTCCAAAGTGTCCACGGCATCCAGAACAGTGCCATCAGCTGGGCACCAAGGCCTGAAACACATGAGCCTGTGGGGGCATTGTACATGGATAGTAACAATGTATGAATTTTCAATGCCTGAATCAACCTACTACCAAGCCTACGCATGTTTAAACACAGACGGGAGGAAAGTAAGAGGTTTCCAACAGAACCCATATTACTCGAAATCTGTATCTGTGCTACCACTTATGCTTTAAATTTTGTTTTGTCAGTAAATACTGATTGTGTAAAGCAATAGTTTTCATTATATTTCCATGCATGCACAAAATGTGTTAGTATTCCTATGTCCATGTCTTCTTTCGTGCCTAAATTCTGCACCTGAGAGAAAACACCTGGCATTGGTCTACAACTGGCTAACTTCACTTAACATGATTTCCAGTTTCCTGTGGATAAAACAATTTCATTTTTCTTTATGGATTATGCTTACCAATACTTCATTTTATTCATGTATTGATTTGGACTGATTGATAGAATCAGAGAGTAAAGAAATGTTAGTGCTTTATTCTCATTGTATGAAACACGATGCAGAGGTATACATCCAATATATCTGTCTGTCTGTCTATCTATCTATCTATCATCTATCTAGCCATCCATTTACCCATGCATCTAATCCTATATATCTGTATATCTATCTAATCCAATCTATCTACCCCTCCATCCATCATTATCTAATCTGATCTATCTATCCATCTAATATAATCGTTTCATCTAATATAACCTATCTACAGATCTATCCATCTAATCCAATATATCTATGTATCTACCTAATACAATCTATTTACCCATCTATCATTTATGCATTTAATCAATCTATCAATCCATCCATCAATAGAATACATCTATCCATCAACACATCTACCTATCTGTCCATCTAATCTATCCATCAATCTATGTAATTGTGTATGTATTATGTATGTATCTATCTGTCCATCCACCTATCCACCTATACATTTCAGACAAAGGGTTTACTCTGATTTACAGTTTAAGAAAGCTTACAATCCACCATGTTAGGAAAGGTATGGTGGTAAGAACATGAATGTTCGAGCACATTACATTCTAGTCAGGAAACAAAGAGGGGGCAGAAAAAGATGCCAACCTGGCAAACCTCTAGGACTACCCCAATGATCCACTTTCTCTAACACCTCAAGGCTCACCCCACAGCTGAAGACCAAATGTTCAAGTTTGTGAGCCTATGGAAGAGTGTTCAAACCATGAAATTATTCCCTCTATCGCTGTAAGATTATGGCTATCTCTTAAAGTAAAATCAATTTTTTGGAAGCTCAAAAGTCTTTGATAGTCCCAACAATATTAAAAAGTGTAAATCCTCTTCTGAGGCCCAGGGTGATCTCTGTCAGTGTCTGTTAGCTGTTAGGATTTGAATGCAGGTTAGGATTTGAGTTCAGTATCTATTGGGATTCGAATTCAGTGAAGCCATCCACCTTGCTTCCTCTTGTACAGGAATGCCTGATTCTCTGTCAGTTAGTTTGGATATGTCTTCTGTCCATCATAGTAAGAACTCTATTCTGGAAGCCTCAATCTTCCTCACTCAGCAAGGGGAAAACAAACGGAAATGTAGCTATAAATACCATCTGAAACTTCAGCATGAAAAAAGGACAGGGTCTCCAGAATTTGACCCACCTGCTGACCTCTTTAGAGCCTTGCTTTCCTCAAGTCTGGAGGGTAATTACAGCGTAATCAAGTTGTAAAGCCCAGAGAGGCAATAATGAGTGTTTCATTTCATGGCAATGTCTATTCAATCTAAGCATACTAACGTGGCACTTGGTAGAAGCTACTCCCTGGTAACTCTCCAATCTGGAGACGTCCAGATTGGATGTACAGTTTTACAGACCTCCTGTGATTTAAGAAAGATTCAGGCCTCAAGAAACAAGGCTTCTCTCAGTGACTGCAACTTAAGCTTATCCTATCTCATCAAATGAATATATTTCACTTCAATAATAAATCCTGGGCATTTATTATTGGAAAGACATTTAATGGAAAGACACTGGCATTCTGCACTGAAAGGCTCAGCAGCCCTTCACATGGCTGCCTTGCATGCTTTATATAGAAGTAGCTCATTTAAGCACAAGTGAGAGGATGAGGTCTGTTTCACTGCTTACCATTATCTAATCCATTGCCTTCCAATGCACGGATGTGGACCAACACTACCAAGAACAAAACAGAACGCGGGCTAATAGAGAGAGGGGAGACTGCTGGAAAAGACATAGAGCCAGAGTTATGTAGTAAAGAAAGCAAAGGCGGTTTGCCACGAAGAAAAACAAAGGCATTTGCGTTAGGGAGGCACCAAAATACACTTGAATGTAAGCTCTGCATGTAAGAATTAGACTACAGGGATCCTGGATTTGTTCCAGTGATGAAAACAGCAGTGACCCCAGAGAGAGGGTATTTTAAAACGAGGTTCCAAAATGTAACTGTGCTCAGAGACAGAACATCACTGTTGGCACAACTAAGTGACAGTCCATCAGAGCCTCCAGGATCCATTTAATCACCTACTTGGGAAAAGCTGAATGGAGAAAGACTGTTGTCCTCTGAGCAGCCAATTTTTCACCTTACAGACACGAAAGGCATAGATTTCAAGTCAATGCTGACAATACATTTTTGCAGTGGATTAGTTTTGAATTCCAAATTGGACCCATTAAGGACATTTTCCACCTGATTAAAATCCATTGCAAATTTGAATAAGAACAGGAAATATTTACAGTGATTAAGTATGCCTTGCCCAATACCCATGCTTATGTCATTTGGTATCAGGACATAGCACATGTGTGTTCACGGTGAAATTTAGCTCTGAAGCCGACTCTGAGTTAGAAGAGAGAGGGTGGCAAACACGAAACTGGAGAACGGTTAGAATTGAAAACTCAGCCATGCAGCAAGACCTAGAAGGGAAACAAACGAGACAACGCCGTCCACAGGTACTCATCGGGCTTGTGTTCAGTCTGCCGCCTGCTGAGTACCCAGGATCCCTCTGTGAACGATGAATGAGGGCCAGGGTTACCGCTCATAGTTTCAGACAGCAACTCAGTGAGTTTGCCTCTTATAAAGACACTTCATCTGTTTCTGAGCCATTTAGACATTGTCCCAGGCCTTAAATAAATCAGTTCTTCACGCTGCCCATCATCAAGGTTCAGAAATGTCAGAGGGATTGACTTGTTGAATGTCAATAGAAAAAATATCAACTGGGGGGGGGGTAATCCCAGTCACAAGTTCTCTCTCATTCACTTGTTTCCATTGCAGAGAGGGGAAGTAGTAGGTACTTTGCTGGGCACAGCTCAGTTAGTCAAGAACTTGCTGCACAAGCTTGAGTACCTGAATTTGGATGCCCAGAGACCACACAGAGCTAGCCTGGGCGGTGTGCCTGTGCAATCCTACAGAGGGATGCAAGAAACAGATGGAATTCTCAGATGCATGAGAGTCAGTTAGTCTGGCAAACACAAGCTAGAGAATTAGGACTTATAACCTCCACACTCTTGCCATGGCATGCACCACCTTACGTAAGATAAAGTCAATAAATATAAATAAAAAGACATTATTTTTTAAGAAGTGTTAGATCACACCCGGCTGCTTTTAATCAAAACTGTGAATGGTGTGGGGTTCTAGACTGAGCATGTGCAGAGTTTACTGACCACAGAGACTGCGCTGGTTTGAATGAGAACGGCTTTCAAAGACTCATATTTGAATTTTTATTCATGACAGAATAGAACTGCTGGAAAAGATTATAAGGAGTAGAGGTGTGGCCTTGTTGGGGGAAGTGTGTTACTATGGGAGGAGGGGGGCTTTGAGGCTTCAAAAGCCCATTGGAGGCCCAGGCTCTCTCTCTCAGCCTGCAGATTAGGATGTAGCTCTCAGCTACTGCTCCAGGACCACACCTACTGCCATGGTGATAATGGACTCGCCATCAGATACTGGAAGCAAGCCCTCAACTGATGCTTTCTTTTCTAAGAGTCGCCCTGGTCATGGTGTGTCTATACAGCAATAGAAGACTCACTGTGTCACAGAATAAGACAAAGAACAGGAACCATAAGGCAGCCTCAAATCCACTGTCCCTGTGTGGTTAGGATGGATGGCCATTCTTCCTCCTCCCCCACTCCACACTCCCCAGATATCCAATATTTCTCCTTTCTCCCTTCTCATATTTGCTCTTGTCTGTGGAGAAAGGATACATCTAACCGACCATGTTATGACTGAGGTCACAAGCAGTGACCGTTTATATCCCTTGAACTTCACTCCGAGATCTGCAGATTTTTATTTGGGTTGTATAGTCTATCCACCATTGACAGTTATACATGAAATCGTACAGGATGGGAAATTGCCTTGAAAGGTTGAGAATAAAGCCTAGTTAGTAGGATAGTCCCCGAGCATGGATGAAGCCCTGCGTTCTGTCCCCAGCACTGCACAAAACAGAGACAGGACAAATCAGAAGTCTGAGGTTATCCTCCATCCTTGGTTACACAGAAAGTTTGATACATGATACCCTATAAGATAAAGGAGAATCAAAGTCAGAGAGAGACAGGGGGAGAAAGAGGGAAAATCTTGCATCTGTACCCAGTCCTAACCCATGTTGACTCAGGACTTCCAGCTGTACATACATAAATGAATACATAAATGAAAACTAACAACTCTAGGAGTTAGTCGATAATCCAATCACCAGCCACTAGCTAAATAAACGGAATAATACCCACCATGGATGAGGTACAATTTCAAGCAGTAAAACTTCACCTTTCCCTGCACTTGATTCTTATGGAAGGCAGAGACTGGGCCCTGTTCATTTTGCCTAGAACACAGCTTGCTTGCTATAAGCTGCGGAGCTAAACTTAGGCAACAGAGAAGAACGTTGCTGCCTTCCCTGGGGCAATGAGGAAAAAGTTCAAGAAAAACGCTGTTGTAACGCGTAGACTGCCTGTGACAGGCATGAGAAGGCATTGTTCTCCCTGTGTAAGCTGTAAGATCAGAAAAAGAACACAAGAATGCTTTGTAGAAGTGAAGAACATAGTCTCTTTTTAATTACAAGCAAAGCACAGGCTGGGAGTTTGGACAGAATTTCCAGAAAATCTGCCCAAGACCTATAATTTGCTTTTTTCCTCTCACTGGCCTATAGATTCCAGCTTGAAATTTACCTCATTTGCCCCTGGCTGTCAAGTAACTTATCAAAACGAGGGGCCCTGGGGCAGCACGTAGTTCACACTTTAGACATACTCTGCATATATCTTTCTGAGAATTTGCAGGTTAATCAAATTCCAAGTCCCATCAAATGTGAAATGCACGGAAAGAGTTAGGGACAGCCCACAGCGAGGTCTCCTGTAAAGTGAATTAAATGTATTAACAGAGCAAATCCCACCCTTCAGCCCCTATAGTTCCTGATAGCTGTATAAAACAAGGCGGAGTACCCTCAAATAAGTACATTTATCTACACATATGCTAAGGATACGCCCACACATCTGCAGATATATCAAGCATCATGAATAGCCAGCATTGGCATCACAACACCCAGGTTCTCCCTTACATTACATATCTCCTGGGAATATGTAAGCTAAAGCAAATTGTTTCTAAGTTGAATCTGTTAAACGTTTCTAAAAATGTGCAGGAACATTCTGAACCTCAGATATGGTAAACATACTGTAAAATGTAGAGTGCAATACTCAGTAAGTGGTGTTCGTTATACCAGTCCTCTTATTAAATAGGTAAGAAAAGGCATTTGAAAATGGACTGGCCTCATTACTTTTGTAGAAGAAACACTTTACTTAGTGCTTACGTTTTCAGAGGGTTAGAGTCTGTAACCATCATAGCAGGGAGGATGCAGCAGTCAGGCCAGCATTGCACTGGAACAGTAAGCTGAGAACTTACATCTTAAGGCACCACTGGAAATGGCATGAGTCTTTTGAAACTTCAATGCCTGCTTTCAGTGACAAACCTCCTCCAATAAGGATGCACTTTCCTAATCCTTTCCAAACAAGTCCGCCACATGGGAAATAGGCATTTAAATATATGAGCCTGTGGGGACCCTTCTCATTCAACTGCCACATGGACTATAAGGCTCATAATCCCTCAGGAAAATGTAGGGTGTACGCCCGGGACAAAAGATGTTCAGACAATTCCAGAATTAAGAGCATTCCCCAAAGCCAGAAAGGGGCAGAGAGGGCACTCTTGGGAGAGATCAGTGGTGGAGAGGAGTACATTCCAAAAGAAAAACAGTCATACAAAGGCAGACTCTGGCTGCACCATGGGCCTGATTAACCAGATGTATCTTTCCTCGCTAATCTACACAGGCTCTCAATATGGGAACCAGAAAACACTCAGGAAATCACCAAGCACTGACAGACTTCAGCTAAAACTTAGCAGTTCCTTGACCTACCCAAAAAAAAAAAATCTGTCCCTGGATGGTGCTACGAGCTTAAGGCTTACTAATACAGAATCTAGAATTTTAGCTTTGAAACTGGTTGAGGATTCGTACAGCCCAGGCTAACACTAATGAACACGAGATAGGCAAAAGGTGGGATCAAGAAGTAACCTTTGGGATGTACTTTGAAACCACCCATCTTGGATTTTCACAGCTACCTTCACAGCAGCTGAAGGTCAGCTGAAATTGGGAGGAAAATTTCAAATGCAATTGTTCGACCCTTTGAAAAACCAAATAAGTGTAAAGTACATTCCACCAGGTTCAAAGAAAGTTCAGGGACATGCAAATGTAATTTCAATTGCAAAAGTCATGAGAAAAAAAATGCTTCATTTTCATTGAAACAAAAAAAAATCTTTCAAAAAAAAAAAAAAGAAAAAAGTTCCATGCAAAAACAGTAACAAAGCAATAAGGGAGCTTGATCTAATTTAGAGAAAAATTGGGACAGACAACTGAAGAAGAAACACAAGAAACACAAAGCCACAATCTGTGGTCCCCAAAGTCCATCAGAGAATCGAGTTTAACACAGGTATTTTCATCTTCTTGAGGACATAGGCACTAATTCCAAATGCAAAGGGACACGGCTGCTCTGAGACCAGAGGAGAAATTAGAACAAGGACCCTGCTTCTCCTAGAGGTCTGTGCATCCTCCATATGCATGCAAAGGTAGGAAGAAATGCCCCTGGTGTTACAAATGCTGACAAGAGGCAGAAATGCAGTGTTCCCAGTTAAAAATGCAGAATAGAATATAATAATACCATGTGTGCTTTAAAAAAAAAACTACACAGCTACATTTGTCTTATGCAAGGGAAAGTATAAATGCATATGAATCCAGAGTTACCAAGTTACTTTCAGTGTTCAGGCTAAAAATAAAATCAGCTTGCTTCCTTGTCTATTTATATCGCATATAAGTTTCACAGTCAACGTGTATTGTTTTATTGTTACAAGAATAAATGTGAAACAGTGGGATGCCCAATCTTTAGTATCACTAGAATAAGAAATAAACAAACACTAGATATATTTGGGCTCACTCATGAAAAATAACGCAACAAAAACTCCTGACTGAGGTGCGGAGCAGACCCAGCTCTACATGACATGCATGAGCTCAAAGCCTGTCATTGTATTATGTATTCCATCAACTGATGATTGACATTAATGTGTGTATTTCACAGAGATGGAGAACAAGGTGTGTACGGTAAAAACATTACAAAATGAGCTTGTGTTGGAGGTCCTTATGCTGCTGCCACAACCTGAAGAGACCTTAAGTGTATCTGCCCCGCTGTGTCCAGGAAACATTGTTTCCTTGTAGTCATCTACTGCCTCTGGCTCTCAAACCTCCCTACCTTCCTTGCCATGATGACCTCTGAGCCTTGGGGAGATGGGCTTTGATATAGATGTCCCATTTAGGGCTGAGGACTTCCCAAGTCTCTTACATTTTGCATACTCAAGCCAGACAAAATCTCAGCATAGAGGGTGGGAATGGGCATGAAGACTCACCCCTAGCTGAACAGCTATTGGTGTCTGACAACTTCTGGGAAGAGAAGAGCCAGCTTTAAGGGTGTGGCCCCAGGCAGCTTAACCACACTCCAGTGGATGGCCTCACACGTGTGATATATGGACCGCACAAACTGGATTTGATATAAGTTTTTGTTTTGTTTTGATGAGAACACAAGAGTTTGGGGAATACAGGAAAATATGATAAAAATCAATGTGTCCATAATCAGGTGGTGGATTCTTCCCTAGGGGACTTTTTCCAGCTCTCAGCAATCCTTAGTTGCCTGTAGTTCTTTGTCTATGCTTCAGGCCTCATGAGATTTCCCCTTCTACCTTAGCATGTCTAATGGTGCCTCCCTTGGTGAGGTCTTGTTAGGAAGTCTTGAAGGAATGTGACGTGTCTATAAAATCTTTTATGTTAAAGGGAATGGTGGTTACATGGATATGCATACACACATGTCAAAGCTAATAGATTCTTTGCTTAGCTCTATAGACTTAACTGTCTATGGATTTTAACAAAAAGAGGCTGTCATATACAAAAATATAATGCATGAAGTTCTTAAAGGATAAAATATTTATAAAAGAAATTAATAGAAAATGATAGAGCATACATATCAAAAATGATATAAATCCAGGAAGATAGAAAGAATGAGTGTCATGAATATAGTGTGTTATTAAATCAGCTACATATATTTTATATAGCCAGGGACAGATGGCTAGCTATAAACAGATATGAGGTATGTTTACATATGTATCCTTCCATTATATACATATATAGTCGTGTGTGTGTGTGTGTGTGTGTGTGTGTGGTGTGTATGAACATTGGCAAACACTTAGCAAAGCATTTAAAGAAATACACAAAATGTATATAGAAAGAAGCAGGGAATAATATTATATTTTAGGTTAAATAAGATGGAAAATAATCCATTATTTTGGAGGAGTGAGAGGGAGCTACTGTTAGCATATAACTGTGGCACTAAGGATTGGATCCATTTTGTATTCTGGATTGACTTCAAGTTATATGTTTAAAATCCATTCTCTCTCTCTCTTCATCCTTTTATTTGTGTTCAGTCTAGTTCTCTTGTTGCTAGATCAAATCGGGTCATACACTAACATGCTGCTTGTTAGGAAGTACATTTGCAGTTTAACGCCTATGCCCCTGCACTTAACAAGCCCGAAACAAGTTGTTCCCCAGAGAAGTATTGACGTGATCTTAACTAGCTGGTTTGGAGCATACACCTAGCTGTATGTTAAAAAGGGTCATGTTAGTAAATTGACGGTCAAAAGAGACCAATGAGCAGTTGACAATAACAGAAGGCACATGTGTAGTAAGAAGGGGTTTCCCAAAAATAAAGGAATGAAGGATGTATCCCCAAGACAGCCATTAGCATAGCTCATTGTGAAATAGAGTTATTCACCAATTCTTACACTTTGACATTGAGAGGAGGATAGGGAGGAGGTAGTTAACCCAATGGTCCTGTCAGAAACCAAAACAGTTTTGCACAGCATTGCCTGGGAGCTGCAATGCAGCTCCCAAATGTTCAACAGTCAGCTGAAACATGAGATACAAAGTTATCTAACAGTCCACATCACAAAATAACAAGCCCAAAGAAACTCTGCCTTCTCCTCACTTGATACTGAAACATGAAAAAGAAAAAAAATCCGTCTGATGTCTTCACTATAAAAACAGGGCTGTTCCATAGCATGGCCCGGAAGTTGCTAACTATACCCTTCCGGTACAAACAACCAGCTTCATTTTGTTGCCCCCCTAACACACTTGTAAATGTTGGTCACTAGACTAAGTTTGAAATATCACTTGTCAAAACTAGTTCTGTGGGGAGGGGCACCAAGGGCAACTTTGTAACAGACGCTGCCCCGGTGATTTGGTAAGGCTCGGAGGCTTAATTTAGAGCATTTGGAATGATGGACAGAGTAAGCATCCCTTCGTGGTTTTGGTAGGTATCCTGTAATAGCATCAAGTTCTAACCCTTCAGGAAATCAATACAGTACACCAGCATTACAGAATGGGGTCACAGGTGCCGACACTTTCCTGAAGAAAAGTCAGCATAAAAGTCCTTTGGGGCAACCTGGGGGTCTAATCAATGTGCATTCTGAGAGGCCACCTGACTTCCTCACAAACTGACCCTCCAAAGACAGCTCGGTGTCTGCCAACAGAAATGAGGAAAAGAAAGCATTGAAAGCAAGCAACATCTCACAAGTTAATGCTCCCAAGGCGCGCGGTCAGCGTGTGGAGGAAACACTAAAGAGTTTCAACTGGAGGGAAGCCTCTTGCTAATCTGTAGTCTAGACACAAGACTAAGACCCTGCCGTCTCTAAGAGACAGCAGGGAGAGGTCCTATTTAGCGCCTCATCACAAGGATGACCAGAAATAGACGATCTGAAACATCCTAATGGATGAGTCACAAGGTTGGTGAGGAATGTCAAAATCCTGTCAGACGAGAACAGATGGAGAAGTTAGGGGAATCTGAGTTTAAAGACAAGAAGACACGGGAGCGGAGGCGGGTGTGATAGCTGCCTTCAACACCACGAAACAGTGTTAAACTCAAATAGAATGCTGGGAAACAGAATTACGTAAGCCTATGTAGGTGATGGTGAGACAGTACTTTTAACTCAGGTCGAGGGTGGGGGGCGGTATTCTAATGAGTCAATGATGGAGTATTTAGCCTGGAGAGATAGTAAATTTAATGTCAAGAAGATTGTTCTGTCAGAGGTAGGGTGGCCATTTGTCAAAAATAGCCTTTTCAATTTTCTTCCATCACATTTATTGCTTTATACTTACTAAGTGCCAACTGCGTTTGAGAAATTTTAATAATATTAAAGGATCTAGCATGGAGTAAGACTCCAAATCATCAAACCTGATGAAAATCAGGCAATATTAGGAAACAAATTGTTATAAGTTCTGAAACACGCTATAAAGGACAATTGAATAATGTAGCATAACTAAGAGGCAGTGAAGGGTTAACATGAAATGTTTCCTCGCTAAGTCATTCAAGGAAGAATATGCTGGCAGGTGCTCTTAGCTGTGATCCAAAGAATAAATCCTCTCTAATAACCAGCCCCGGGAAACACTAAGTAGGGTGGGGGACACTGAGGCAGGTGAACAGCACTCAGATGTCCTGAGTGGGAGAAATGCTGGTGATGCTGAGGGATAAAACGCAGGCCAACACCATGGCAGAGCCAGGGAAAGAGAGCGCTGAGGTGACAGGCAGGAGAGGCTACACCATGGTCCTGAAATGCAAAAGAAGCAACTGTCACGTGACAACAGCACAATATTGCATTCTTTCCTCCTAAGTCAGATCCCAGATATTACATCCATTGTGTGTGGGGAAACTGAGTTAGTCACAGCACCCAAGGGAGCCTCGCTGGACTAAAGGGACACAGCCTGGTGTTCCCTGCCCCCATGAGTGTCAGATCACAGGGCCCAGGTCGAAAGTCACACCAACGCCCAGGTCAGGTCTGTGCAATGACATGATCCCAGCCCATTTGTTTGGATTGTTTTGGGAGCAGAGTCTCCTTTCTTTTAAGACATAAAATAGAAAGGTTGCCCTGGTCACATTCACAGAGCACCTCTGATTTTTAACAAAATCTCCAGTAATAAAATCCAAGAAATGAAAATCCAATCACAAGAATGTCCGGGATTCACTGGATTCTGCTTCTGCCCATGTCAGCAAGTCTCTGGAGTCACTCTGTTCCCTTTATTGTTTAATCCACTTGGAGTGGTTTCCTTGTCTTTAGCAGACAAAAGACCTTGATTAACACACAGTATATAAGAATTTAAATGTATCATTTAAAAAAGGAATCCCCCTAAAGACCCTTTGATGGGAGATGTCATTCTGTAAATATGTTTCTCATAGTGGTTAATGAATAAAGCACTGTTGGCCAATAGGAAAGCAAGATAAGCGGGGCTAGGAGACAAGGAGGAAAGAGGAAGTAGGAAGGAGGAGTCAGCATGGAGAGCCTGGAGAGAGCAGCACGCTGGCCCATCACTTCCCGGTAAGATGAGCCACATAGAAATGGGTTAATCATTAAGACAGAGCTAGTCGATAAGAAACAAGTAAGTGGCCAACAGCATAATATCAAATACAGAGTCTCAGCATGTTATTGGGGGCTGGCACAGAGGCGGGACCAGACCAGCAGCAGGGAAAACATACTCATTACAACCCTTTGAATGGAAATTATCTTATTGACATTTTTAATACTCCAAATACCCTAACCTTGTAATAATCTACCTTTGTATTGTAAGTGTTCCACTGGGCATTCTCTGTTCCTCTGTGTGTTTATGTTCTATTTTATTTAGTCATATCCTTTTTTTATCCTTTTTTTTTTTTTTGCTGTTTTTCCTTTGATTAAAAAAACTGTAGGATGTTCATATGTAGAAGAATGAAGGCAATCCCAATCTCTAACAGTACACAAATCAATCCCAAATAGTTGAGAGAAGTTAATGAAAATTTGAAGCTGTTAGAGAAGATCTGTGTGCTAGATGCAAGTACAGTTCCACTTGGGTGACACACACGAGGTGGCCTCATAAAGAAAATAGCCTAACCCTAGCAGAAGATGCTATGCAGATATTCTTTCCATCTTCTTGAGGGGAATATAAGACAACAGAAGAGTCTCCATACTCCCAGAACTGCTTTTTCTTCAACTCTGTTCTACTTTTAAGTGAGCACAGATCGATAGAACTATAATTGTTCCAGGGACGGTGGTGGCCCTTCCATAGCAAGTAAGAAGCATTAATAGGCAGCGATAGCCCAAACAGGAGAAGACAGAGAGACTTGGCCGCATAAGACATTCTGGCTAGTCAGGTGGATAAGAGGACACACAGCCACCTTATTAAAGCTGAGCAGAAATGCTGTGTCTGCAGAATTCTGCTACTCATTCATTCATCCTGGCACTCAGCTAACTCTTCATCTAAGCCATAAATTTCTCTTGAATTTCATAAAGTAACAACTTTGGTTCTCATGCTTGCCACAAAATATGGAGAGTAAGGCATAGAAACAAACCCATTCATAAATTAAAGTGAATTATGATATATGTCTGTCAGAGATCATCTCCTCTATCAGTAAAATGGAAAAAAAAACAAGGGAATTCTGTCATAGTCCTGTAGGGCAAACCTCTGAGATCATGGTGGCACATGCTTGCTTTCTGACAGATGGCCTTTTCTCTGTATCCATACATGGATTTTTTTTCTATGTGCACATGATCATGGCATCTGTTTGTTTTCCTGAAAGTACACCAACCAGTCCTGTTAGAAGAATCCCCTTCTGAAGGCCCTGGGTGCACAGTGAATGACAATTATTCATCTTCATCAGCTCATGTGTGGAAGCCGTCGCTTCCGCCTTGACAGTTGGAAGGGATGGCTAGTTCTAGATTAAGTTACAAAGGCAGAACCTATGTGATGGATTCCTGTCACTGGGAAAAGAGGAAGAGATAATAGTGCTTCCCTTCCACTCTGTGAGGATTCGGCAAGAAGGCAGCCATGTACAAGCTAAGAACTACGACTTTTAGAAGAAATAAATGTGTAGTGGCCACAGGCGCCAGTAAAATTAGAAATACATGCCTATGGTACAGTGCTACTGTGGGCCAATTTGATGAGAAGGATCAAAGGCATCGTAGGGCTTCAACCCATGCCTTTCAGTGGAACACACTGTAAACCACAACAGTTGCTGTGTCTTAAATGTGCATCTTCTAAAGAGTAGATCCCAACCTTACTGCCACTGTAGTTGACTTATTGCTAGGAATCTTTATTCTTTATATAGACTACCCCCATGGCCTATGAAACAATCCATCTTTGGATAACACTGCATCATGTTCCATACACCCTCAATGACATTGCTTTGTATTAATCTCCAACACGAGGGTCAAGCTCCTCACATATGGCAGGCAGGTGCTGTCATGTGAGTCTACCTGGCTTCTCATCTTTGTCTCCTGACACCTCATTCTTCTTGGAAGCTGTCCCTATGAAGTTGCATGGGATTCTTCCTAGATTCCTCTGCTTGGATTCTCAGCCTTTCCCATCTCTCAAGTACATTGGTTTTCTTCAGAATCCAGAACCCAAGTCATTGACTTAGAAATGTCTTTCTGTCTCATAAGTTGGTATAACCCTTCTTCCACAGTGCCAACCCTTTATCCCATCCCTGTTATTATACACTTTCAGTATCCTACACCTCCCTTTCTTCTACACAATAAACAGAATAGGAACCCCGGACTCATCTTCTCGCACCGACATCTCAGTTATACTGTTGTATTGAATTGTTTAAAACATGACATTATACAAAAAGCACATACTACAAAAATTCCTAAGCAAGTGACTGTTGTCCACAACAGTGACGAGATGATATGTAATGGCCTCTGGATATTTGTAGCCACTATGGAAGATTACCCCCTTATACCCACGCCAGCAGTTATTCTGTAACATCAAACAAGCAGAGCATCTTAAAAAGAAAACTGTTCCAATTTCACATAGAAAGTCATTCCAATCCCTAGGCATTCCTCAGGACACCTTCATTCTTTTCCCTCTGACACAGGAATTATCTGGGATTATAAAGCTGGGTATTCTGGAGCAGGATAAATATGCAGAGGCATTCCAGAAGCCCAGGACAAAGCAAGCTGCAATAGAGCCCCCTGACAGAGCTCTGTCTTCAGGCCCATTAGCCTAGGTACTTCTGGTAGCTCCTTGATCCACTTGATCCACTGCATTCCTTCTTAGCTCCAATCCTAGCACCTCCTCTCACCACCCGGCTCACATCACCTTAGCACAAAGCATCAAAACAAGCTAGACTTAAGTATAACAGTATAAAATGACACAATGGTGATTTAGTAGTTACTTGTTAGATAATAGTTTGACATGGGGATTAAATAAAATCTCTTATTTAAAAGGATTGGAATCTTTTCCTTTTAAAGTTTGCCTCTTAAAAATTTAAATATATGGCTCTCATTTTATATTTACAATGTTATCCTATGTGGAAAGGGAGAAAGAGGAGCAGTGTGGGGAGAGCAGAAATTCAAGTAAGAAGGGTGGGGGCTCAGAAGACAGAGGGGGTTGCCCAGCAGGAAGAAAGAGGGCTGGGGACTGAGAAAGTTCCCGGAGAACAGCTGTTCAAACTGGCATGCCCTCTAGTTTTGGCTTATAAAAAAGAGGTCTAAATAAAATTTAAATTTGAAATGCTAATGTACATAGTGTATGTATATAAGCTAAGAAAAATGTTAAAAACATACTTAAAATGCCAAATCCATGACACTACTACATGTTTAAGTAAATTATTTAAAATCAGAATATTGAGGCTAAAATTTATGTCCAAAGCAGATTACAATAATATATGCATGGAAAAAAGATGACCTTTCCATGTGTTTCAGAACTAAACATATCTGAGGTAGCACCACAGAGATAACGATGTGCAAGTTTCCATTGTTTCTGTAAAAACATACTATCTGTCTAATTTCTTTTTGCCTTGATATAAAATAGCCATTGCTAAAAGCTTGTATAATATTCACAAATAAATTACGTTTCCTGAAAGCTTCATTTGTTTCTTTAAAACAAAAGAAGGGGATATTTCAAATGTTGTGGTTACATGGGGAGAGAGAGATGAATACTAGTCATGAATATCAGAAAAAATAGAAATTGCCAAACAGAGTCTAGTGCATCTGGGAAAAGCCAGCCCCTCTTCCACTGTTACACGGGAAGAAAATGACACACACAGCAAACCTGAAGCACGCTGCTCAGAGACGAGGGCTTTCAGGCGACAAGCCTTTTCTATTCTGAACGGTTAACCCTGTGGGATGGATGAGGTCTCAGACAGGCATTCACAACAGGGTCTGATGGAATATTAACGACGACTAGAAACAGTGGCCAACTGAGAACTCTCAGGGTTCCCATGTGGTCCAATTCCATGCGGGGGTGGAGTCGGGGGGTTGTATGTTTGTTTTATTTTGTTTTATAGTTTAAGTAGTTTTGGCGTTTTCACCTGTCCTTGTTTCCATTTAAAAGGGAGTTGGGAGGCAGATCTATCTAGGCTTCCTTTGTACTCTTTTTACAGAATGAGTTTTTCCTTAATGGTACCTTAATGTGGTTAACTTTGGAAAAAAAGAGAAAGATGTAATTGCTAGGTGATATTGGATTAGCTAAGAGGTCACAATGTGCCTTGAGAGGCTGCTAAAGCCATTAGGAATTACTACCACCATGCTTGCTGGGTCTTCAGAAACCATCTGGTCCTAAGAGTGAATCCCCGCTGAACGGAGCATGTGAAAAACGTCTGAGTCCTAAACCTGAACTCATCAGACAGCTCAAACGGGATGGGAAAGGGAACTCTTAAAAGCTCAGGAAGGGTAGATAACTGACACACTTTACTTTTGAATTTTAACCAACAACTAAAAATGTGTCTGGGCTCATACACTGTTTTGTCCATATGAAAATTCACAATGAGTTCTGTCTTATGAATTGGGTCTTACGTCCAGCTAGAAAACAGTTGGTACCCCTCACAATATTCATGTCACTGCTGTACCAATGGACGCATCTTACCAAATTGATAATTACTGTAGCCCCCAGGGTTCACAGCTAGATATGAGCTCTCTTTAGATATGTGCTCCCTGCTACGTTGTCCATGCTCCAGCGGACAATGTTTGTGTCCACATGCGTGCACATACAGGTAGGACTAATTAGATTCCGTGTGTTAAATAAACAGGCATGAAGTTGGTAGGGACCCATGGAGAAGGTTGGAGAGAAACTAAAGGGAAGGGAGGAGAATCGATCTGATCAAAATACATTTATACAAGTATTAAATTCTCAAAGAACAAACTAAAACTCCCCAAGGTAGTGGTGCTGAGGTCATGTGAGTGCTGCCCTTAAGAAGCATTAATGACGTCCCTTTCATATCTGCCAGGCAAGACTAGTTTCCAAAGTAGTGGGTTTTTATAAAATGAGGTCACTGCATATGCCTGGCTTCTTCTGCACATACTCTCTTCTTTATCTTTGTCCCAACCATGTTGTTACACAGCCAGAAAGCTCACACTCCATACTCATACTGTTTAGGCTTTCAAGCCACGATAATCAAATCTCAGGGACATCATTTCCCTTTGTAAGGCCCACTTCTGAGATACTTTCATAGTAGCAAAGAACGGAATAATAAATAATTCTTTTTTATTTACATATTTGAGAATTTCATACATGAGTATTATTTTTACATTACTTTCACCCAATCCCTGTCTTCTCTTATAATGCCTTTCATCTCTCCCTACTCTCTCAAGTGTCCAGAACCATATATATACATATGCATATATGTGTGTGATATATGCATAGGCATACACATATGTGTATGTGCATATGTATGTATATATATGCACACATATATGCAGATATAGACATACAACCTACTGAGTCCATTTAGTGATGGTTCTATATCCATGTGTTTAGGGATGACCATTTGGAATTGGATAACCCAGCAGGGACCGCATCCCTGCAGGAAACTGATTCTCCCTCTCTCGGCAGCCACTGATGACCTATGACTCTTCATCAATTTCTAACTGTATTCTAAGTAATTACCCTTATATCCAAAGGTAACGGTACCTCTTCCCACTCATCAAAGGATTTTCTTTCTGCAACAGTTCCAGACTATTACAGAGATCCACAAATGGTCAAAATGCAGAGAATAAGGGACTATAGGGTGCCTGGCCCACAAATGACAACAACCACGATGCGGAGATGCAGAGAACATTGTAGAAGTGGGTGAAACGTTTTTAAGAGCCAAAGGACTAGGATGCTGGCTGCTAAGATAGCGCTTTACAGACATGATTGGGAAGCTGCACCCGTGAGATCTGAAAAACACACTTACCAAGACCTGCATAGTGACAACGTCAATTGAAATCCCAATGTTAACAAAGTAAGTTCCTACGTGACATTTTAATTTACAAAGGTGGCAAATATTTACCCATAACTATGACTATATTGCTAGAGTATGGATGTGTGGCTTTGACTCAAAAACTCAAACGCGTCCTCTCAAGACTTCTAGCTCTTGGGAATTGGCATATAATAATGCATTAGAATCATCCACTGCAAAGAAAGCTCAGAATTGAACCTCAAGTGACAGGCTGCTGAGAGTGTAGGTTGGCAAAATCAAGATGCTGTGGGGCAGTCTTCGGGTAGAACTGAGACCTGAGATCATTTATGAAACTGTATTTGACTTCCATGATGATAATGGAACTCCTAAAGCAATTAACTTACAAAGAGAAAGACATACATTTTGGCTTACAGTTTGGAGTTCTTAGTTTAAACACATTGTTTTGGAAATCTTATCAAATGGGTCAAGAATGTGAGAGTATATGGCAGAATGAACCTTATTATACAGGAAGTCAAAGAAATGACAGAAAGAAGCCAGTGTCCTACAGTGCTCTTTATAAGTACATCCAAAAGTAATTAAGGATATAATGCTTGCTCCCAACCCTTTTTTGGGGGGAGGGTTGAGACAGGGTTTCTCTGTGGAGCTTTGGAGCCTGTCTTGGAACTCACTTTGTAGAACAGGCTGGCCTTGAACTCACAGACATCTGCTTGTGTCTACTTTCCAAGTGCTGGGATTAAAGGCGTGCACCATCACCAATAGGCCTGTGGCTTGCTCCCACTTCTTCTTCCATTTTTTTTTTCCATTTTTAAAATTTAGATTAGCTGGCACTAGGGAAATGTCCAGAGATCCACAAGGATGACCCCAACTAAGACTCTAAGCAATAGTGGAAAGGCTGTTTGCATCAGCTACTGGATAAAGGCTCTAGGATGGCATATAAGATAGTCACCAATCTCATTATCAGGGAAGGGCAGTTAAGGTAGCCTTTCCACTGTTGCTTAGATTGTTAGTTGGGGTCATCCTTGTAGATCTCTGGACATTTCCCTAGTGCCAGATTTCTATTAAACCTATAATGGCTCCCTCTATTATGACATCTCTTTTCTTTTCTCCTCTATTCTTTCCCGGACTCAAACTTTCTGCTCCCTCGTGTCCTCCTCTCCCCTCCTTAAAAGGACCCATTATCTTCTAATCCCTTAAGGACATCCAACATCCAAATTACAGCAGAATTCCATCAGACCATTCCTCAATCAAGATCAGAAGGTATATCTACTTTCTTGTAGTCCATAACACCTAACTCAGTGTCCTCCCAATATGTTTATGCTCTACTTAATTACAATCAGGTATGTTAAGTTTTCCCACTAGAAAACCTAGGATATACGGTTTGGAGACCCAAGCGAGGAGTGTGTGTGGCCAATTCAATAAGAACTAAAATCGACTTGGAGTCAAACATTTGGACATACCTGTGAAGGATTATATTGATTAGGCTAAATGACAAGAAAAGATACATCCACTGTGGGTGGACACATTCCTTAGGCTGAAACCATAGCCCACACATATTGGAGAAAGTGAACTGAGCACAGCACTCCTTCTTCTTTCCCTCTTGTGTGTGGCCACGATGTGATCAGGTGCCTAAAGTTCCTGCAGCTGTGATTCGCCTACATGACAAATGATGCCCTTGGACTGTGAGCCAAAAGTCGATGTTGTCAGGGAAGTTTATCATAGCAACATGCAAAGACTAACCATGAATAGTCAAAGAGCTGTAAGCCCTTAAGAATAGTCAAGCAATTTCTCAATCTCTCCACTCACGACTCTGTCAAAAATGTTACTAACCATTCTCCCAAGCTTAGAAAACAATGATCTCACACATGGTTTGCTTCTTAAAATAGAAATAAAAGTCATAGAAAAATCAGATTTGATTTCAAAGAAAAATAAATAATTTTAGTAAATGCAGCCGAACAAAATATGCTTCCCACTCAGCCCTATTACAGCTAGCTTGACGTCTGGATGAACTCTAGATAAATGGCTGAAAAATTATTCTTCAGATGCAAACAAACACTACACCATCTCACCCGTAAGTCTGGTAATCGGAGGGCAATCTGAAACAGCAGGACAGGCTTAGGCTGGACAGGGTGAGGGCCAGCTTACCCTGGGTTTCAGACTGAGGCTGCTTCAGAAAACAAAACAAAAGAGAGAAACCAATGCCATCCAATAGTAACATCATAGACTGCAGAGTCTGAGATATTTCATGGGCTGACTAAGAGGGTAAAAAAAAGGGATGTCAAGATGATCGGATCATGTTTGCATTTAAGCGATTATGCATTTACATAAATGCAAATTTACTGGAAAAACAAAATAGACAGAACTCCTATAAAATACCAGGTATTGCTTACAATATCAATGTATCATTTTTAATGGAGCCACACAACTTTTTGAGCCTTATTTAATGCTTAGACTTGTGCTATGAGGTGACTACAGCGTTGTACTCGGTTTAGAGACAAGAAGATTGAGCCACAGCAAGGGTCAGCTAATTGTCTGAAGGCAAGGGATTGCAAGCAGCATGTGTGCACAGCAGAATGGCTCCAGAGTCTGTATTAAAGTCTGATGTCATGTTGCTTCTCAAAAAAAAAAAAAAAAAGTAATGTTATTGAAGAGCAAAATCTCAGAAACATGAATCCAAAATTGAATCACTAACATACATAATCAATTTAAGATTATGGTTTTCATTTGAGGCAGAGACAACTTGCTTTCTCATGTCTCAGCAAGAACCACTGTACCAAGAACTATAATGATAAGTGCATGTACTCTGTCAATCGTCAGAGTGAGCTTGCAAACTGCAGAAGCTGGTGATAAACATTTTAATTCATTCCATATTGAATACATGCTTCCGTGCCCAATGTTTGCTAGATGATGCTTGTATAATTTTCCATTGCAAATAAGTAGATCTAATACTGTATTTTCTATTTGTGTGGGGAGAAAAACTTAAATGACAAATAGATATTCAGGTTGAATGAGTCAGCAAAGACAACACGAATATTCAAGATGCTGAGAGTTTTGTTTTAAAAACGTTGTTTTAGGTGCATATAGCTAATTCAAATACCCACCAACCAGGGTATTTTCAAGTCACAACATCTTTGAGTCTAGTAGTTTTTATACCACGTCCCTTCCTTCATCTGTACACCGAGAACATTCCCTTGTTCTCTGGATTTTTATTTTTACTTTTCAACTAAAGGTCTTCTTGAGTACCCTAGCCTATCAATTTTATCACTGCCTCTTTCTTCCCCTCCCCATAGCCTTAATTACTTTCTACCCAATGCCTTGGAAATGCTTATTTATAATGTCTTCACTTCCAGACCACACTCTACTGTGTATCCATGAGTTCTGTTCGCTGCCCCTCACAATGTACTCTTATGTGCTAAAAAAGCATCCTAAGCAAGGAGCACAGTGCAGTCCTACATGTTAAGCTAAGGCACCAACCCACTCGACTTCTGTGCCCTCTCTGCATCCCACCCTTAGGGTGCCGCAATTCACTCCTCCAGGTGAAACCGAGGTTGCTGAATCTCACTTGCCTTCAGTCTTCCGCTCCCTCCTCCTTGGAAACTTAGCCTCCTTCAAAACAATATATCACAATAATATAAACAATAAGCCTTCTTCAGGTCCCCTCTGTTTTCCTCTCTCTCAACCACGTATGTGCCAACTGTCCCCAAGCTCTGGTCTGTGTTCTCTTAGATGTAAGTCCATACGTTTCCACACTTGTTTTTGTGCCGGGGACTGAACACAGGAATCCTTGCACACTGACCTTATGTACTATTGCTGTCCTCCACATTGAAGGACTAGACATTTTTAAATGACACGCTTATCTTGACATCCCCCAAATGCCCGTCTCCATGCCCAGTGCTTCACGAGCTTCCGTAGTAGTGTGCATCTCCAAGCCCTGGTTACTTCCACACAGTCTCTAAAGCTTCCTTCATCCATCTGCCCAAACAGACAGAACACATAACGTCTGGTGAGTAAAGCCATCAATCATCCATGCCAGTGAGTCAGAGGCTGAAAGTCAGTCTCTGAAGACTTCACTATCATCAGCAGCTAAATCCACTGCTCTCCAAGACTGCAACTTTCAGCTCAGACCAAACCTTCCTTCTCTTTCCTTTCTGACTGGGCTCAGATCACTTTCTCCCTTGGAACACTGCATTTTCTGTTCAGATGACTTTTCTGCTCTAACGTGACCATGAAGCTCCCCTAGACAAAGGTCCTATCAACCAAGTTAAGTCCTGTAAGTTCTTCTTTTTGCACTACACGATCCTCCACATGGACTAGGATGTACCGAGGATCTGTACGGAGCCCCAGCAGACCATGTACTAAGGTAAGTTGCGGTCTAGTGGAGGAAAGTCAGTCAATGAGGGTGTGGCCTTGGATGGGACAGTTGGACCCTGGCACCTGGTGACCTCCCTGACTTTCAAGTCTCATGAATTCCTCCCCTGCCTGCTCCTGTTAAGAGATGCCTCCTCATCTCAGGCTCATCACCCGCGAGGAAACTGCCCACGGGATCTAGGTTCTAAAACTCTGAGTAAGCCTTTCCTAAGTTGATTGCTCTTGGTATTTTGCCGGGGCGATAGAGAACTGACCGCATCCGTAGCTTTCCTTGTCGCTGTGACGAAATACCTGAAGAAAGTGACTTTGGAGAGGAAAAGTTTAATTCAGCTCACAGTTTAGGGTATAGTCCAGCTGGCTGTGGTGGCGGAAGCCGGAAGGATCACCAGTTTGAGGCCAGCCTGGGCTACACGTTTAGCAAGATGGTGGTGGCACACACCTTTAATCTCAGCACTTGGGAGGCCGAGGCAGGAAGATCTCTGTGAGTTTGGGGCCAGCCTGGTCTTCAAAGCAAATCCCAGAGCAGTCAGGGCTACACACAGAAACAACAACAAAACAGTACAGGCCATCATGGCCCTGGAGGCATTTGGGCAAGAGCTGTGGGCAGAGGCCGCATTACATTTGCATTCGGGCAGCAGAGAGCTCTCAGCGTTACCACTCAGCTTCACCTCCTTTGTATTAACTCCAAGACCCCAGCCCATCGGCTCAAAGTGGGACTTCTAACCTCATTCAGCCTGGTATAAAAACTCCCTCACAGATACATACACATCCAGACTCGTCTCCTAGGTGACTCCAGAGCCTGCTGACGAAAGCAGCCTGTGCTCTTTTGTTCCCTGTTCTGGCCATTTTGCCCTCTAATGACAGGAGTCCTTACTCACGTTCCCCCCCCTTCACATTTCCTGAAGAAGGCGTCACTCAACTCCTTCCATCTTCCTATGTTTTGTTTGCTTTTTTGAGACAGGGTTTCTCTGTGCAGCCCTGGCTGTCCTGAAACTTGTTTTGTAGACCAGGCTGGCCTCAAACTCACAGAGATCTGCCAGCCTCTGCCTCCAGAGTTCTGGGATTAAAGGTGCAAACAGCATAGCCTGGCTCTGCCTTCTCGTTATTCTCTCCCTTCTTGGGATTAGTTGGGAGATGTTTACATTTGTCTGTATTGGCCAAATGCACCTTGAAAGAACATTTATATTTTAATGCAAATGTCTCATGATTTGAATTCATATTTGTGTATGTGGCTGGTGGGGTGGGGCTCCTGTGTCACTTACTCTTTTTTTTTTCATTCTCTCATACATTACAACCCAACTTCAGTTTCTCCTCCCTCCACTCCTCCCAGTTCTTCCCCTATTTCCCTCTCCCCCAAGTCTGTTCTTCCTGCATTTCCCTTCGGAAAAAGAGCAAGCCTCTCAGGGACATCAACTGAACACAGCATAACAAGCAACAACAACACCAGGCACAGACCCTCACAGCAAGGCCAGACCGGGCAACCCAATAAGCAGGAAAGGGTCCCAGATTCATGTTTATTTCAGGAAAAAAGAACACTGCTGTTTTTTCACCTCCAGATTTTCAAAGCATATCATGAAGCCTAACAGACAACAGTCACTCAGTGAACAGAACACTATGGATTTAGTGCAATCAGATTTCCTAGCTCAGTTTTACTCTTCAGAGATGTCTGGAAAAATAGATCCTCTTGCCACATCAAGTCTCTGGCCAATTACCATTCAATCTATATTTCATGTCACTTCTCCCACCAGACAAAACAATTCTCTGAGATGCATGCATCTGTTTAATGTAATCAAAGACTTGAGTAAATACAGAAGTTGGGTGTGGAAAATCATTCACTCCATCTTGTCATTGAAAACCTTCAGGATGAATGTTTTTTCCACAATAGATTACAGCTCAATCAAACTTCCAAAATAATCCATGGAGTGACATCCCTTGTTATTAGGGTAATCTACTTCCATTGCATGGAGGTATGTGTGTGTGTGTGTGTAATTAACATATATAATATTAATATATTATATATTAAGTGCACATAATTAATTAATAAATATTATTAATATTAATTGTATTGTTTATAGATTGTATTATATTAACAATATTATTAATAACATAATTAATAACATTAATAATTAATAATATTATGGACATTATATGTATAATATATTTATACATATATTAATATATGTATAAATTTGTGTGTATATATGTATATATACATACATATATATATATATATATTCCACCAAGTAGGAAGAAAGAAAGACCCATACATTTGTCACATATGTGTTCTTGAAAACTTCCCAGAGCACAGCTCGCAATCCTAGAGAAAAGGCTTGATAAATCAAAGACTTGGGCCAAGGGTTCTAAGTAGGATTTCCAATGGATAAGAATGCTTCACAACTTTTAAAGAGGAAGGGCACAGTGGACGAGAAAGGGTGTAAACTTTGAAGTCAGACAACATTTAATGCAGCGCTGATCAGTCCTATAAGCTCTAGAAATTGATCTTCACCTATGAGATTCACTTTTTCTCCCTAGAAAAAATGAGTGAAAAACTTAGCTCATTGACTTAGTGTGTTTAACTATTATAAATAATGTAAAATGATAAATCTGGTTGTCTAGAAAAGTTTTGGGCAATAAATAAGTGTTAGTTCCTTTTTTTCATTCTTCATCCATCTCCCCAAATCCCAACAATGATAGAGAACAAAAGGACAGACAGACAGTCTGTGCCCTTGTCTTTGCATCCTCAGTGCATAGGACCACATCCTGAGTATAACAAGTTCTCAGCAATTGCCTATTTAAGGAAGGAATAAAGATCTTGTTACTTTTTGATTGCTGAAATAAAACATCATGGCCAAGACAACTTATAGAAGAAAGAGTTAATTTGGGCTTATAGTTTCAGATGGTCAGAGTCCATGATGGTAGAGAGGAGGCAGCCAATAGCAGACATAGTGGCTGGAACAGAAGCTGAGGGCTCACACCCAGAACCACACACACACACACACACACACACACACACACACACACACACACACGGCAGAGAACACACTGGAAGAGGGGTATGGCTTTTGAAGCATCAAAGTTTATCTCCAGTGACAGACTTCCTCCAGGAATGCCACACCAAAACCCATGCAAATATAATCATGAATGGGGACTGATCTTTCAAACACCTGAGCTGAAGGACACTGCCATTCCTTCAAACAACTGGAGGCTTGAAGTGTAATAAAGGAGACTAGTTGCCTGGTAGGTGCCATCCTTGGGTTTAATTCAGTGAATATTATTTTATTCTCAACTACAACAGTAACACACACACACACACACACACACACACACACACACACACAACCACACCATTAACCCACACTGAGATTTTCATTTCTTAAAGCATGTCTTCTAACTTCAGATGGATTTAATGAATAGTCCATCTGGTTAAATAAAAAAAAAATGCTATTTAACACACTAGCAATTTTATGATTTATAAAATACCTGATAAAAACACAATTGCATTTTAAATGCCTGGACTGAAATCCATCTACTCTGAGAAGGTTAACAGGAACATTAACAGCCCAACTGCCTCTAGCCATCTGCCTCGACAGGAAGGAAGCACCAGACAGATTTCAGAAAAATAATCCACAGAGTCACTATAAGGTATTACAAGGCAGCAAATATGAAAGTCACAGAAAACAAACCAGGAATATGATTGAAATTTTCAATGAGAACGTCTATATAAATGCAGGGAAGCAACTGAGGCCAATCTCTAATATCATTCAGATATAATTGGGTAAAAGCCCATGGGAATAGAGATCTTCAAAAAGAATAGAAAGATATCAAGTGTCTTGTGCCTGAAATATTTCATTCCCAGACTCATTCTTAGAAAGAAAATAATTCATGTAATTTCCTACTTGCATGTTTCTATTTAATTAAAAAGAAACTCAAGTGATGGATTTCTAATTTTAAGGCCATTTTATAATCGCCAGTTTTAAAGATAAAAGGAAAGCTGGGTTCGATGAGATAAACCATCAATAGAGGTACACCTGAGGGTCCTCGGCATTATCAGAATGCATCAAGGTCTATATAATTCCAAGCCCCAGCTTTGTCATTTCCTCCAGCATCCCCAGATCCTTTCTGACAAGAAAACAAATGCACGCTGCATGTTTGCAGAACCATATTTGACGTGGTGTCTCTTGGCCAGGGCTGTCTTTGCTGTTCAAGGTTCGGTATGCATTTCACTTTGAGAAATGGAGTTAGAGCTTTAATCGGTGTCAAATGGAAGCATTCCACCTGCCAAAAACCCACAGCGGGGGAAACCTGACAGATCAGGAACCAGATTAAAAACATAAATCTTCTCAAGCACACAGAGGCAACGACTGCCAGACAACAAATGTTTGTATAAACCAAACTCTTCGTCCTCCCCGTCACTCCCTACAGGTTGAAAACATTCAGAAGGGCGGGGAGGCACAGCAGGATCCTAGAAAGTTCCTGGGTAGTGCGAAGACCCCAGTGTTCCACAAACCCTAAATCAAACTCTTTCCCCTGGAGGGGCGGGTGCCCACACCCACTAAGTTGACAAGCAGAGTCACAGTCAAGATGGCAAAGAAACAATACATCGCTGTCTGTCGGGAGCAAAGAACTCAGGGAGGGCAGATGATGGGAGAAAGCTATCTCAGCCAAGCGAGACCTGTCCGGGACACCATTCTCTGCAGCGCCAACTCGCACACTTGAGGACAGCAATTTAACTTTTGTCCAAAGTACTGTTTGTCAGCAATACCCTCTCCACTTAGCTGACACAAGAGGAACACAGAAAGGCAATGTGAATTCATCCGAAGACTTCTACGGAGGGCTGACAGTGATCACGGGACTAAGCACATAGCATTATTCCAGCCAATCCCTACAAGAAGCACAGGAGGCTGATGGTAGTCCATAGACACTCTGAATCTCAGGGCAGGAGTTAGAGCTCAGCAAAGAAAAATCACTTAACAGGGTGATTATGGATGAATGGCTCAGGAGATACAAGATCTTCCTGAAATGCACATGCATCACCACAGACACCATAACCACAAACATAGACATGCCACACCACACATAACCACACACACCATGCAATCTTACGCCGTATACAAATTGCATGGAAATGCACCACCTACACAGACATAGGTCACCAAATAAATCACACACGTGTCTCAAAAGCATACCATCCAGACACATGCATCCACTCACGCCACAGACACATCTGTTGGTAGAAATTCGGTGTTATCACCAGAGAAACAGGTCTCTGTAATTTAATAAAGGATCTTGGTTCTGAAGCCACAATCATTGGATAAATTTGATGCGGGGGGTGGGGGGAAGAAGATTGAAATGGCAGTGTGTATCTCTCTAGACCAGAACAGGCCAGGCTAAACCATACAGCATTCAACCACGTTTGAGGGAAATATCTGAATCTGGGTCTTAAAACTGGACCAAGCAATTTAGGATCTTTTGGTAGGAGAACAAGGTCCTGGCCCCAGTATTAAAGTATTCATCCACCCAAGGTAACTGAAATTCATTTGGCAATGTTTTCTTCTGCTCTTCCAGGATGCTGGAACACAAGCAACACACAAAAGCCCCAAAGTGGAAAAGGCAGAGTCACTCTTCCCCTCTGCCTGCTGTGTTCACACGTCTGGTCCCTCAAAGCCATCTCCAGCCATTCAGCAACTGGACAGGTGCTAAAACTACAAAGCTGAATCAAAGCAGGGAGCCATGACTCAAGCATGTCCCGACCCACGTGGAAACACTTCATTGTCTTGGTGAAAGATACAGGATGCTCTGGCCAGGAGGAGGTCATGCGAGAGCCTGACAGTGTGGAGGTTCATCTTCCCCTTTGTTCACGGGAGCTCTGGTAACATCATGCTCCAAGGTCTCCGTAGCCTCTTGAGTAGTGTTTGCCCTTACTGCCACAGGCCCTTTGCCACTGCCCTTCCCTCTGCCTAAACTGCCTTCATCTTATGAAACTACGTGTGGGATTCTTTCTAATTCCCAAACATAAACTCAAAATCCACTTCAGCGAGGTCTTTCGCGAACGGCCACTCTTAGGTGGTCTTCCTACTGTCCCTGGTGGCTTGCTGGAATTGCTCTGCTTGGTTTCCTTCACAGCACTCCTTTCTGGCTGGGGCCACCATTATATTCATGGCATGACACTCCATACATCATGTTCAACTTTATCTCCCTAGGACAGCACCTAACTTCTAGTCAGTACTTAATAAATATCTGACTAAATGACAAGTCAAATGAATAAACAATGACCATTTATTATGTTTTAGAGAACTCAAGATATGAGGTACAGACCCCTTGGTATATTTGGGGGGAAGGGATGCCTAATGCTAAGGTTAAGACTCACCATCGTTTAGCAGCCTGGCCACCAGCACAGCAGTCAAACTCAGCTGATGGCGGGCAGTGTCTGTGTCCTTAACCACTGTCTGGGTGCAGTATGTGGTTGCCCTTCATAAGTAAAACCAAGCTGCATTGTAAAACTGGACCAAAAAAATCTTAAGGCTCTTCCTGGTGTTCTTTCCTATGTACTGTGGCCAGTAGCACAGAGAAAGATGGTGAAGGGAGGAATCACTGTACTGTAGTGTGTGTGTGTGTGTGTGTGTGTGTGTGTGTGTGTGTGTGCGTGTGTGTGTGCGTGTGTGTGTGCGTGTGTGTGTGTGCATGCGTGCGCGCGCGCGTGTGTGTGTGTGTCTGTGTGTGTGTGTGTGTGTGTCTGTGTGTGTGTCTGTGTCTGTGTGTGTGTGTTTGTGTGTGTCTGTGTGTGTCTGTCTGTGTGTGTGTGCGTGCATGCGTGCGTGTGTGTGTCTGTCTGTGTGTGTGAGTGTGTCTGTGTGTCTGTCTGTGTGTGTGTCTGTGTGTGTGTGTCTGTGTGTGTGTGCATGCATGTGTGTGTGTGTGTGTCTGTCTGTGTGTGTGTGTGTCTGTGTGTCTGTCTGTGTGTGTGTCTGTGTGTGTGTGTGCATGCATGCGTGTGTGTGTGTGTCTGTCTGTGTGTGTGAGTGTGTCTGTGTGTCTGTGTGTGTGTGTGTGTGTGTGTGTGTGTGTGTGTGTCTGTGTGTGTATGTGTGTGTCTGTGTGTGTGTGTCTGTGTGTGTGTGTGTGTGTGTGTATGTGTGTGTGTGTGTGTGTGTGTGTGTGTGTGTGTGTGTGTGTGTGTGTGTGTTCAGAAAAGTGTGCATACATGGGAAGTCAGAGGTCAGCTCCAGGGGTCATGCTTCAGGAACTGTCCACCTTGTTGGCTGAGTCAGAATCTATCACTGGACTTATAGCTCACCAAGTAAGCTAGGTTAGCTGGACAACACCCAAAGGACCCGCTTATTCCCCCCCCCCAACCTTGCCAAGACCGAGAAGACAAGTAGGTGCCACCGTGACTGGATATTAGAGATGGATTTGGGATAAATTCTCGAACAGCAAATACTTTACTGACTGAGCTGTCTCTACAGGACCATATGTACAACTGTTTTAAAAGGGTAACTCACTGCTTTAACTCAAATGCTACTAGGTCTTCCATTATGGCAATTTCTCAGCAGAAATAAAACCGCTCAAAGGAAATTCAACCTGGTCCACAGTCCAATTTACTAACTCCTCACAAATGAACCCATCTAGAAGGATGTTTCCTGTAGTTAACTTTCAGTGGGTGAAAGTTTACTAATAGCCCACAGAAAGACGTTGAGCCACACTGTCCATTAGCTGCTCAAGGAATGGTTAAGGTAAGATTCATAAATGTTTTAACCTCTTAGGGTTTGCCATAAAAGTCCTTCCCTTCTACGAATCTCTCACCTGAAGAACACATATCAAGACTGCTAAATCCTTCTTCCTCCCAATCCAGTAATTCCTATTCATCTACATGAAATTCCCATCATCTTCCTCCTCCCTGAACTTCCCATCCACCAACTGCCACCTTCTGGAGAGCTCATGAGGCTCTTCAAACTGAGAAGGCCTTTTGTCCACATGTATAACTCCAACCAATTCTTTCTGATACTCTATGTCCTACTTTTTTTTTCTGTAACTATCACAAAAAAAAATCTGACCAAAAGCAACTTAGGGAGGGGAGGATTTATTTAACTCATATTTTAAGTTACATTCCATCACTGAGGGAAGACAGGACAAGCTCTCGAATGGGAACTTGATACGCAAATGATGGATGAACTCTGCTTGCTGTCTTCCTTGCAGGGTCATGTACTGCTGGCTGGCTTTCTTACACAGTTCAAGGGCATGTGTACAGCGGATGGTGTCAACCATGGTGGTCTGGGCCCTTCTATACTAACTAAAGCCACAACAGTTCCCCATAGACATGCCTACAGGACAATCTGACCTCAGCAATCCTGAAATCAAGACACCCTTCTCAGAGAGCTCAAGACTGTGTCAGCGTAACAATTAAAGCTAACTACAAAATATTGGCTCGACAACTTGTTTGAGAATTTGACGAAAGCTATCCTGAATTTCCCCAAAGCGGTGTGTGCATCCATTTAAAACAATCTTTCTATTGCCTTTATGACAAAGGCAGGGTCAACTTCTGCACTTCTCAGTGTCATATATGTTCAAGATTCTTATCAAATGGTATCAACAATGTCAGCATATCCAGCCTTCTCACAGGGAGGGATAAATGCTTGTCAGTGAGGCCTTAGCTTGTAGGTGGCTATTTACACAGCTTACCTCTCCAGTAAGTATGACTTCTAATGCCAAAAAATCCAAAGCAAGTCCTTCTCTAAGGTATTAGAGAAATTGAAGACTATGCTAACACACAGGCATTTGCCACTAAATGCTGAAGATCCTATGAGAAGGCCAGCTTAAAATGGCCGTGAGAAGGCCACATTGAGATGACTGTGAGAAGGCCAGTTTGCAACTTACAGCAACAGATATGAAAGTCACAAACGTGTCCTGCACACCATCCCTAGATGAGAATCTCCTTCAGTTTTAGCAAGGAGAATTTAGCCACGAAATACTCCCAAGACTGGTTTAGGGAGTGTCGCATACTACATCCCCCATGGAGACTCAAAGTGCTCCTTAGTATGCAGTGAGAAAACCTTTAGGAAATCTGTGTTCATCTCATCAGCTCCCACATGCATAAGCATCAAAGCCATTTTTCCAATAAGGGCTGTTAAAACTCCACAACAGTATCAGTGTTCAAATGCAGTGGTGTTTAAGCCAATGCTTTCAGTGCTATTTCTGGAAAGCCATGGCATCACCTGCATCACTGCCAGAAAGATGACTTCTGTATACTTAGAGTGAGCCAGGTTTTGCCCCTAATGTTCAGAATGAGCACGGGTGGTCCTCCGCTGACCCACACCCATTGCATTCTTGCATCTAATCCTCTCCTTCTCGGTCCCAAGCTTGTTCCACTTGGGGGTTCCCTGATGGTTGGCTTTCAGTTAGAAAAGCAATGGTGCCTCTTCCACTGCCACCAGCTTTACAACATCTCTGACCATGCTGTCACAACTTATGGTCCCAGCTCTCCATCTTCTGGTTTCAATAAAGGCTCTCTTTTCATCCATCATATTTGAGAGGGTTTCCTAACAACGCCAGCTCTGCTGACTTTCCTGTTTCATATCATTCTACCTTCCTAAAAGTAGGCCCACCACAGAGCTATTTGAACCATTTTTGGGTAAATTCTTTTTTTTCCCTTCCATCTAACTGGTTGACGGAGCAAGGAAAAAAACCATTATCTATTAATGTCTTCTGGGTTCCAAGAATTATGCAAGATAATTGATTTTATGTGTCATATAATTTGATGCTTGCAACAAGCTTTGATGATCAGTGTTCTAATCCCCATGAAGGAAGCTAAGAAACTCAGCACAGATTCTTTTAGCTTATGCTGCCCAAGAGAAGTAGATACAGTAAGAAGGCATTCCATCTGTGAAGAGTGTTGCTTTCTGTGAACCTCTTTCTAAAACCCTGAAATAACCTCGATGACAGAGTAGAGAAGATACAGAAAAAGACTAGAGGTGAAATAGAGCCAGGCCCCTGCTGTGGTAAAAGGAAATTCATTCTCCCCTCGAAATTGAACAGATTCATGAGACTCCTGATCTTGGCCTCGCTCCAAGGTGCGTTATCTAGGACAAGGTCTACCACCAAGGGAGGTATGTCTTACTAGATTGATACCGTTGAACAGAACTAAAACATGTGGACCAAACCCAACTTATATGGCACTTTCGTTGTATCTTTCTGTAGTAGGATAACTAAGAAGTAGTTCATCTTTGCATTTTCCGTAGCCATAGTGTAGATGATGAAAGTGTCTGTCTCCTAAACACCGAACATGACTGTTGTCATCCCACTTTTGCATCTGACTTGATTAGAGTTAAGAGCTGTGCACCCCTGTCATATATGCCCATTACTTAGATGGCCTCCTTCCACACGAATTCTACTTCAAATGACTGTACTCAAAGTTATCACCTGCTGATCCAATCATATGTGTCAGGCACTTGACTGGTTTCCATGGCTAAAAGTTGGGGAACTATGATTGATTGTCTGGATTTGTAACCAATTCATTCACGTATTAGCTGGCCCAGTAGCTCAACCTTTCTAAGGCTCATGGTTTCCATTTTAAAAATGAAGGCAATAACAACGCCTACTGGTTTAAAATACTATTCTGCGCTCAGCACATAAAATGATAATGGTGGTATTAATAAACATATATAGCCGCATAACACTTGCTGTGGGCCTGGCATTGCTCCAAGTGCTTTGTAGGCCCTAAATCCATTATTTCAACATCCTTTAGGGTAGATATTATTATTATTCCTTGTGGCTGAGGAAGCCAGGGCTTTGAAAGGTTGAAAATTTGCCCGAAGACATGTGCCAATATCCAGTAAGGTGGGCTTTCAGAGATGGAAAGAGAACGTAAGGGTATAGTGTGTGCTGAACAAGCCCCTTCATCTCTGAGTTCAGGGCCTTTCTCCATCTCCACTAACAGTGTGTTCTGCTGCTAGAATGATCATCTGCACTTAGCATTCTGTTCAGACCAACTCTTCAGTGACTTTTTCTGAGCCTCTAAAGAAAATGCAGTTCTTGTAACGTACATGGCAGCTTTCTACCTGCTGTGACTACTTCATTTCCTATCATGCCCCTTAGCCAGTCACTCTAAAAGCAGCAGATTCCGGGTCACAAAGGCACATGCCTCCTTCTCTATCCCCACACACTCATTCTTCTGGGATGAGGTCCCAGTGATGGGTCGGAAGAAAACCCTCAGAGATGGGGTGCTCGTGCTGGCGTATAAGTCAGTATTCTCACGACCCTCGGAGATGGGGTGCTCATGCTGGCGTATAAGTCAGCATTCTCACGTCTGTCTTCTCTCCCTCCATTATTGATGTTTGCAAACCTAGAGGCCCACCACATTGCTTTGTAAGAGCTCACGAATGCAGTTACAGCTTCCACCATGAAAGAGGATGCAAGGATGTGAGCACCATATACATTTCATGGTCTCAAATCACTTGCATCAGTAGGAGCATAATTTCTCAGAGATAAACACGCAAGAAAGCTGTTGGTTTCCTCCTAACTTTCACGTGGCCCCAGCTTTCATCTTCCTCACTCCACGCCCACAACCTGCGATGGAACCCACCAGTGCTTTCCTGCAAACGGTGGTACTGCTGCCCACTTGCTGACCCTTGGGTCACAGTTCGCATCCCTTAAACTCACATTCGCTACCCAACATCCCTAGTGTCTCACGCTCCGCGGCCCCTCACTTATTTCAAAGCATTTTGCCATCTTCTTCATCTCAAGCTAGACTTCGTGTTTAATTCTTTCCCATTTTGCTGAGTCTGTTCTTTATCTCCCTCTTTGCACACTGGCTGTTGCCCGTGACCTCCACCCATGGTTCACCAACCTGATGCTGGCCCTTACTCCAGTCCTGACACACGCTGCTTCCACCTGATCGAGACAGTATGTCTTTTATTATTCCGAGACTCCCACTCAGCTCCACGTTAAGGCACGGGTGGATACTTTATTTCATAAAGCCTATATGAACATAGGAGTCTCTGTGGAAGGAAAAGGAGCTCAATGTCAGCCTTGGATTCCCTGGCCTCTCACGTTGCTATAAACCAGGGATCTCAACCTTCCTAATGCCATGGCCCTTTAATCCAGCTCCTCATGTTGTGGTGACCCCAACCATAAAATTATCTTGTTGCTACTACATGACTGTGATTTTGCTACAGTAATGAATCATTGTAAGTATCTGATATGCAGGGTATCTGATATGTGACCCCCAAATGGGCCATGACCCACAGGTTGAGAACCACTGCTATAGATGTATGCAGCACAGCCATAGAGGCCTGAGGCACTGGCTAAGACTCACATAAACTCCAATGTATCGGGAATGAGACACGTAATTGGCCTGTGTTCACTCAGTCCCAAGAAAGTCACATTTCTTAATATGAGCTGATTTTTTTCCCCCATGAAATAAATTTGCACATGAAACACAGACTCTCCTTTGGTCTCAGAAAGAATGAAATAAGTAAGAAATAAAAGCACCCATTAATACGCACTTTTATTTGGTACATTTATCTATTTTTGAGGAAGAGAGCCACATACCCCAGCTAGCATTCTGACGACCCTTGATGAAAGCCTTTGGTCACCGCGCCAAGGACTTTTCATGAGCAGTTCGTGCCCATCTTGTCCCACCTTGGGCCACTCTCCTCACCCCCCCTTCTCTCCTCCATCACCTTGATATTTCTGTGGTAGGACACTTGTCCTCTTCACCCCTTCAGTTCTACCCATCTTGTCACTATTGTATTCTAAAACCATGCCTCTATGAGTAATTCTCTTGCCAAATATTCACATAGTGAAAGCTTTATCCCTACACAAAGTTCAACCAAAACGATCCTGGTGCTCTGGTGAATGAGGGCACACTAACCTCTCAGTCTTCCTCTCGATGGAGATGAAAATTCCAGAAACAGCTAACTCGTAAAGACACAAGGGAAGACCAGGACCTGGAAACCCACAGGCACAGTCATTCCACAATCCCTCCTCCAGGGGCATGCCACTTCCTACACCCCCATTCAGGCTGCCCCTCTGGGAATACTGCATATATTTCAACCTTATTTTACATGTGTATAACTTAGGCCTCAGAGAAAACCCACTAGGCTCCCGGCTTCCCAGGAGCAGCTTTGTTTGTGCCATGCTGGGTTCCTTTTCCACAAAGTGTCCATATCCGTGAGACGTCTTCTCAGCAACAGGAGGGAGTAACTTGAATCTTGGGACTTAAGTCTGAAGTCTACTTGTCTCTCACTCAAAACAAATGGCAAGGCCGATCTTTTGAAAATGGTTTGCTGATCCTTTATGTTTACAATACTAGCTTAGAGGGTAAATACCATGCTATAAATAATCACATCTGAGCTATTTGAGGAGCCTTGTCACTATATCCTATTATTGAGGGGGGGGAGGAAAGGAGGGAAATGGGCTCAGCTTCCGGGACGGTATCACAGAACTGTAATGGAGAGACAATGTGGCTACAACAATGAAGAGGATACAGAACTAGAAATGGGTCCCAGTTCAGAACCACCCACAATCTAGAAGCCGCCCCATATAAAAGCCTACAGCTGAAGCAGTGAAGTAGCATCATGCTTGAAGCCAAGGAAATGGAAATCACCCACTCTTGTTTCACACTAACTGGTTTCTGGAAAAGCCACCAAGATCAATCTGTTTTGAAGAGCTTAAATCACAACCAGGAACTCAGGAAAGAATTGGAAAAATACTTATCTCCCATACAGAGAGCAAGCCTATAGGGGTTGGACTGGGTACAGGGTGAGCCAACCCTTGGTGCACTGTGGATAGCTCATTGTCACTCAACTCCTTTTCCTTGGGACGAATAAAACTCCCTCCTAATGGGAGATCTGACAAGCAGTAGATATTTTTGCTGGTAAAACTCAGACGGAATGGAAAATGGAGACAGGACCGGTATTTGTTACACAAATGCACGCATTGCAACACATTTGACCTTTGAGCTGTGTCTCTATTAAGGAATGATGAGAGAGACAAAGAAAGGAAAAGGAGAAAGGGGAGGCCAGGACACGGCACCACCGCCATCCTCTGATTGCTACATGCTTGAAGTCTGCCCCCTGCTCGGAGCTACGGCCGCTGTCTTAATCACCTCCCTTACCATTCTCCTTGGATTTATAAGCCTCAAGCGCTATCAACCATTTATCTCCACAGATTCCTTATTTAAAATTCACAGAAGCATGATTTATCGCCACTACATCTCTGTGCAGTAGGGAGGGACTGACTGCCTTTTATTTTCCGGGGCTCAGAGGGGTTAACCGGCTCACCCAAGGTTATACAATGAGACTGAAGGATAAAATACCAACACAAAGTAATGATCTATAGTGAATGAAAAGTGTTCCCCGCGAAACCCTGAAGCTCGGGGCAGGAAGAGAACCCACAGTGAGGAAGCAAGCTGCTACATGAGACTGTCCTGAAGGGGAAATTAACCGAGTATCAAGAGCTCGGCGTTTTCTACTGAGATCCTCCTTTATGGCTTATTTCTTTAGAGCTTTGAGATCGCAAATTTGATGTTCAAGATCAGTTAGTTTAGTAAAGCAAGATTTTCTTCCCTGCAAATATCTTGAACACAATCTATGCATATATGATAAAAGATGAAATAAAATTGAGCCTCTGGTTCCTCAAATGGTACAATTGACTGCTTTTTATCTGCCGAAATAAAACCTTAAATGAAACCTTCCAAAGCAGTTCACTTCTGTACTCTCCCAACACAGGTAGACTCCTTCAAAAGGTCTATAAGATAGTCACTCATGTACTTTCTCCAACCCTAACAATGGGGAGAATCCTCACGTTTCATCCTGTGTGGTGATCTAGCTTTAAATTCCCACTTTGGCCATTACTGACCCATGTAAAACCTACAGCAAGTTTGCATCTGTGAACCTCAGGTTTACCCTCATAGAACAAAGAAATAAAGTTATCTGGCCACTAATCTCCAGTGCAATTCTGACAGTACTGACAAGAACTTCAATAAAGAACAAGCAACACATTCAAGATTTGAACTGCACTAACCCTCATTTCCCATTGTAGATGATGAACCTACACAGGAGGTGAGGTGAGTCCATTTTAGCAAGTGAGATCTGAATGAGGGCAAAGCAACCAACTCAGGGCAGATCTCAAGCGCAGCCTCAGCACTGAAGCTCCAAGTCGGATCTCAAGCTGGTAACGATTAAGAAAGAAGACTATCAGAAGACATGGCCAACTCTTGCTTGTGTATACACGTGTGTGCGCATATGAATAGGGCTATTTGTGTATGCCCATGCACACACGTGCCATTCAGGGCCCAGAGGAGAACATGGGATCTCCTCTACAGCTCTCTGACTTACCCCTTGAAAGACATCTCTTACTGAACCTGTAACTTGCTGGGTTTTGGATAGGCTGGCTGCTCAGCAAGTCCTAGTGGTCCTGCGGTGTCTGCCCACCCTCCTCTCCCTGGAATTACAAGCATGGGTGATCATACCTAGCTTTTATGTGGGTGCTTGGGATAAGAACTCAGTCCCCTGCTCGTACACCTAGTGTCATTACACATTGAACCATCTTCCTCATCCCCTATTAAAGTAACTGTAACGGGTGTTAAGTCCCAGCATGTTCCAAACACTTTACCTATGACCTCAATGAATTCTCACATCTGTTTTCCCATATCACCACTCGGAGTTCAAAAATATGGTTTGTGTTTCGTTTTCTTAAGTAGACCAAACAGACTTCGAGACCCAAGTGATCTCATCTGTTATAGAGGATCTTATACTTGCTGCTTCACTATTTATTTACCTGTTAGAAACATCCTGATTTTCATTAAGGTACTCATGCACTGAACCCACATTCTCTGGGTAATATTAAAGCCAACTCAGGTTCCCGGGGTCCAGTTTCTCAGTGACTGTCATCTCAGTCTGTCTAGATGTGGGGAAAAACATGTGGCCATAGGTACTCTGGCTTTCACGACAGAAGTCCAAAGACAAATAAATAAAAAATCTTTATAGAACAAAGGGACCAGGTCCCCAGTGACCTCACTGTACTGTGGAGTAAAGTCAGGCTTCCAAACCGGGCTCTGTGTGACATGCACTGTCTTCTTTAGAGGAAGTATCTGAGAAGAGTCAAGCATTTGCTAGGGTGGCACCTGCTGCTGGATTATTGAATCTGAGAGTTCCTACATAAGATCACTCCAAGAGAAATGTACTACAAGCCGGAGGGACTACACCAGCCACACATTCAACAGAAGCCTCCCTCGCTTCCTGATCCAGATTCATGGCACGGTGGGCAACATGGTTGTTGGAAGAAACTTTCCACATGTGTTGATGACTCATCAATAAAGCAAGATTTCAAGTTTCAAAGCCCAGAACACCCAACAAAGCCTTTCGGTTCCATTTGATTTTAACATCATACGTTACCAACAAAGTAGGGGATGGATATTGTTTCCAAAAAGAAATTTTGACAGCAGCCTCTATAATCGAAATAACGTTTAGGTCGAAACAAACCATATATTCAGTCCCCGCTTTGTGCTGATGTGTCTATGGGTGACAGATGACCTGCCTCTGGTTTCACTTGGGCACAGGATGCATAATCTCTTTACAAACACACAGGCCATCACCATGGAAATGGACATGAGGTCATAAATACATCATTAGGAGCACAACTGTGTCTCCCAGCGGTAATGACAGTACTTCACATTGCAAACCTTCCTGTGCCTTAGGAAACATTAACTCAGTAATCCCCTGGCACCTACAGAGGGGAAGGGAAGTTTATGCCAGTCTTGGAGATCTGAAGGCCCAGAGAGAAATTATGCTATTTTCCCAAAAGTTCCAAGGGAGTAGGGATGAATATCATTCATGCGGAGCTTGCAATCCCAGATGTGCTCCTTCATGATACTGCCTCCTTTCCCCCACACCCCAGAGGGCAAAACTCCTTCACCAACCAGACTACCATGTTTCGACGCTCCCTCCAGGGGAAATGCTGGCATTTGCTTGGGGGCAGACCTGGTCTCATGGTTTTGAAAGCAAAGCAGGGAAGTGACGGACAAAATGCACTGGGTGAAGAGGCCAGGGCGCTGCAGTCAGGGTTTTCCCAACAGGCCCTTCTCGCGGGTTCTATCCCCTGAAAGTCCCTGCAGACTCCAGAAGGAAAGGCTTCTATGATCATTCACAGAGCCTACTCATCTACCCGTGGCCTGCCTGGCACGATGCGTGGGCTTGAACACGTGGGCGCTTCTCCCAGCTAGCCGTCAAGTTTTCATCTGAGAACTCGGCACGAAGAAGCCCAAACAGCTTTCACTCGCCCTGGTTGCCTGCTCCAGGTTTCTGTCTAATTCTTCCTACTCCTTTAATGGCCAAAGCCTCCAAACTCTTCCTTCAGTTCAACTTTCTATCAACATCTCTTTTAAAACCCTGCTATTGGAGGCAATGATGCTTCTGCTCTTTGGAATACTGCCAACAGCAGCTCTTCTTGCCAAACTTAATGGAATTCCTATGGCTTTACCTCCTGCACCTCCATACGATCCATAACAACACTGCCAACCAGCAAGCTTTCTGCCTTTTATTTCTGTAGCAACCCTTAGTTTTACTGCCACGTTCTCTGTTGCTTTGAGCTGCTTCCTGGTCTTGGCATGAGCGTCTCCTCCCTTTATTCACAAATCTGACCTGAGATGACTCAGTCCTCTTCTCTGTCAAATACCTGGCTCCCACACTTAGGCCAGTTCTCTCCACACAGACCCCTGAGAGGGGCAGGAGCTCTGCACTGTGGGCTACACTCATTCCTAGGTCTAAGTCTGGGACCAGTCAGATGCAGGCAAACTTTGAAGCGCTAACTGAGCAATGTAATTTGCAGGCTGAATTATCGTGTCTGAGGAGAGGTCTAGCCAGCTTGCATCTTCTCTTTGCATCCACACTGGTGAAAAGATGGACTTCTGGTCCCTAAAGGAGAGCTGATGATATCATTTGAACTTTAAGAAATTATCTCCACTTAAATTTATGATTAAATTGAAAATGTGCCCAGTAGCTTCGGTACGGAAAATGAACATAAACTCATCTGACGATGGCATTGGTACCGTCCTTCCTTAAGTTGCTCCAAGCCACAGGGGACACTTCTCCCCTGGAATTAGTGTTGTGCTTTGAGACATTCCAGCAATTGCAGGTGCTACAGATTTGTCACCCAGCTCCTTAACATGGAGAATCGTTGCGTGTGGAAGCTTGGTGAGTCCAGAAACAGTCCTTAGGCTCTGCCCCACGCTCAACACTTCTGGAAATATAGAAACATACATATCTCCCCCGCCATGATCAGTAGTCACTGTCAGGGAGTTGTGTCACTTGCAGGATGGAAGTAGAGATCTAATGTGTTAAGTAGACTGAGCCAAATGCGCAAAAGCAAACATTACATTCTCTTGTTATATGGGGAAGGGGTAACAGAAGAGGAGGGGACACTGTTTGGTAAGATGGAAGGGGCCCAGCCAGATAGGGGTGAACAGGACAAAAGGATAAAGGGAGAGGGTGAATACTGTTGAAACACGCAATATAGTTGAATCACATGTCATTAGGAAATCTACCGTAATGTTTATTAATACACCATAATAAAAAAAGAAATAGAAAGTTTAGAAACAAAGACATCCAACACATACTCTCAAAAAACAAAAGTTGGTATTCAAATATTTTATCCCAAACCCCTGTAACCCCATAACGTTTATAAGTGTTGGAAGGATGTCTCAGTGGCTAAGAGCACTTCCTGTGCAAACATGAGAAACTTGAGTTCAGAAGTCAGCATCTGATGCGGTCACCCCTATAAACTCAGCACTACTGGGGACTCGCTGGCCGCCAGCCTAGCTCCAAGTTAGTAAGAGACACTGTCTCAAGAGAATAAAGTGGAAGGCGACAAAACATGACACAAGACAGCCTCCTCTGACCTCCATGAGTACACATGGGTGCCACCTACATACACACGCATTTACACATGTATGACTCTCTCTCTCTCCACACACACACACACAAAATATATATATATATATATATATATATATATATATATATATATGGTAGTCAAGAAGAAAGAAGAGATTTCCATTATTCATTAAGCAACTGATATGCTGTAATATTTTGAAATGTCAACACGCATTTCATGTACCATATTGCCTCTTCACTTATATTTGTTTATTCACAGAACTTCCAAGCTGCACTGCAGTAATAGACACATCCAATGCCATCATTCTTACTTTTCCAATAAAGAAATGGCCTCAGACCAGTTAAAATGAGTTGCTGCAGGTAACTCAGCTGGGAAACAACAACAAAAAGTGTGGTCTTTCTGAACCCAAATCCTGGGCTCAGCTCTGTGTCACCAGCTCAGCTCCACTCACTTGGGATGTCTGCTCCTGTCAGCGGAATGCTTCAGCTGCTCTCTGGATATCTGCATCGTATCAGACAACTACATACTTCTTTGCCCCAGTTCCTCATAACACTCATTAGATATGACATGTCAGTCTCAAAATGGATGATCAACATTGCACCAAAAAGGAAAGAAATAACTTTTTTCTTCCTACCACTCAAAAGAGATTGATCACCTAGTCCATATCTTCTCGAATCAAGGCCCTCTCTATATTTAGCAGAGAGAAATGGGGGTGATCATGCGTTTTCTTTTCCTTGTAAAGAGGAACTGTGATTCCATGGTCCACATTAAGTTAGGAATGAATGCAGAAATTTTAACAGGAGTATATGGATGAACTTATTGTGCACAAAAGTATGCTAGGCATTATGTTTTCCACATAAATTATTCTATTCAATCCTCAAGACCATTCCAGGATATAGACATTAATTCTATGCACACTATACATAAAGAGATCACACGTTGAATTCCACAATATTATACAAACTCAGTGAGCTACTAAGCCTAGCCCTGCTAGTGCCAAGATTCTACTTAGGCCTGTGATATTCATGGATCTGGACGTTGCATCTCAAAGCATGTTCTACAGGACATCCTACTATAGCCTGCAAATATCCCTCTTCAAGAGTGTGTGAGACAGGGCTACAGTGTCACTCCTACCCAGGCCAGCTCCACAGTCAGGATGTCTAAGCTAAGCACAAAGATAGTCGATACCTCTACAGAGTGTCCCACCTGAGAGGGGGATCCTGCCCCTCTGATTGTCATATCCTCAGTGCAAAGAAGGACCTGGAACATAGTTGATATTCAGCAAATATGTGCTGCTGAATACATTATTATCAGAATTGTCAAATTTAGGGAACTGAATCAAAGGGTTGAATATACACAGATGGATTTCAAGGGTGCTCCATCCTTGAAGGACCATCTTTCCTGAAGAAGATGAAAGGCCATAGTATCTAAGAGATGTGCCTACGTAGTACTTGAGCCTTTCTTCCTCAAGGTTAGGCTCCATCCACCCATGAACCACAGTCTACACTCAGCTTCAGCACCCAAACAACAAAATCCCATTTCACAGTGCCAAAGCTATTCAACGATGCTTCCCTGTCCCTGTAGACAGAGGAGTTGCTGTCTCTCTGATCTAAGTTATTCACAACACTTAGAAACAGACTTCAGGAACTCTAAGCATGGCTGTGCTCTCCATATACCAAAGAATAAAAGACTTAAAGAATGGTATTCTGCCCCAAGAAATGTCCATCCGAGCCTAGAATGCAGACCTTCCAATACTGACCACACATTTTCCATAGCCTCCCCACAAAGGCCAACCTTGACAACTGTCACCAGAGTCACTGCAGTGTCAGTAGGTATATACCCTCTCTAACCCTGTGGTGTAGCAACATAAATAAAACAGCAAGCATGTTTACAAGCATCAATTCTCATCAGAATAGTGTTCCTGCAGGCCTGAGTCTCCAATACTCCATCACAGAAACCACCCCCTCAATCTACAAAGGAAGGTCCTTCATCATTTGTGTAACAAGTGCCTGTCACCATTATGGCCTGAGCCAATAATTCTTTGGAATATTAAGACAAGCCCTGCCGAAGAGTGGATGATGGCCCCGTGTTCCTTTTAAATGTCTGCTTAAGAGCTTTATACATAAGACTGAAAAGACATTTTAAATAAAGTTGTACAAATCGAAGTCCAATGCTCAGAATGATTATGGATATATATTTAAGAGACAAAAGAAGTGGTGTTTCTCAGTACCACCACCAGCGTGGATTAAGCAGTGACAACGTCAATTTTAAAGAGCTGAGTCTCCTGAAACTTCTGAAAGTCCAACTATACTCTAATATTCTCCAACAAATGATGAGCCTGAAGGCTGAAACCACTCATTTGCTGCTGAGGAATGAGTCGGTGTGGCTCACAATAGGCTACGTGAGCAATGCCAAATCCTGTCTTCTCTGCCCCATTAGCTCTGAGAACGCCCAGCATTGTCCACGCCTGGTGTCCTAGTCTCACTTTTGTTGCTGTGATCTAGCTTGGAAAACGCATCCCAGAGAAAGAAGGGGTTACCAAACCAAGCATTACAGGATACCGTCTCTTCTTGTGGGAAAGTTGAGGCGGGAACTTAGAGCACCACAGTCACAGTCAAGAACAGAGAATGAACACGTGGACCCTTGCATGCTTGGTGCTTTTGCTCTTAGCCTTTTGTCTCTTATACAGTTTGGGGTTCCCTGCCCATGGGGTGGTGCCACCCACAACAGGCTGGCTCTTCCCGTATCAATTAACCAAAGAAAGTCCCTCACGAAAATGCCCACGGACCAGCCCGATCTAGGCAATGCCTCATTAAGACTATGTTCCAGGTTGTGTCAAGTTCCCAATTAATGTTATCCCTCATAACTGGTACCCCAAATTATCTGCTTAATATATTTACAATGCATTGCTTCTATATGAGTAATCCAAATACATTGAATCTTATTTCTGTGTTTGCTTCTATATTATATGCATATGTTATTAATGCATGTGTTATGATATTTCCCTTCTATAGAGATGATTTTCAGAAGTGAACAAATGGGTAGACACAAAATTATATAAGCACATCCCAGTTGCACGTGAGGAGATTCCACCATAGAGCTTTCTGGTGTCCCACCCCTGATGTCAGTCAAAGCTGGGTCCCAGATGCTCTGTGTGATGCCTTCAGTTACACAGCAACATGCTAAGGTCATGATCTCTGCCTCTCTCTCCTTCTGAGCCCAGATGAACAGACCCCATGCCCATCAACTTAAGACCTTCCTCTGAGCACCCATTAGGAGCCTGCAGAGAACCCTTCTGTGAATTTTCATACACACAGTCCTAACTTCCTTTCTAGCTACAAAAATAAAGCCAATTGATTGCAGAGCCCAGAGGACAAACTGCCACCCAACAGATATAACACACTGAGCCTGAAGACCCTACAGATGTATGGGGACTGATCTCCTAACGGATTTGTCCTCCATGTTAACAAGTCAGGGTTCTAGTCTTCTTCCCTTTTCTGAATTATTTATCAACAGCAAAGAAAGCAGGAAATGGCAGGCATAAAAATAAAAAGGAGGAGGGAGGGGGCAGGGCTCTTTCTCTAGCCTGGTTGCTTAGAGATTTCCTAGCCTGGGCTCTGGACCTGCTACAGTTGCCCTGTAGGATTAAATGTGAGGGCCTTGTTATCAGTAATGGGAATCTGGCACTGAATTTCCTACATGCTGGGAGTGAAATACCCCCTCCTGAACTCCATTCCTCTTCTAAAAGGGATATTGCCTGGTAATGGCTGGGGCCACTGAAGCCTTGCTTTCTATTCAGAAGAAAAATACAGTGGCGCCCCATTTACCCAGTGGCTGGCGTCTGTCATCTGAAGCCCAGGAAGACAGGACTGACCCAGAGTCTGGCGCTCTCCCAGGCCTAGGATCTCACATGGTTTAGTCTCTCAGAGAGCAGCAGAGACCCCTGTGGGCTACAGAGCAGCCGGTGGCGGTGTATTGATTTAACAAGTTCCTGTATTCAGTCCAGAGTCTGAGGAGACGACTATTTGAAATTCTATTCTATAAACTTGATAAATTAAAAGTCAGATATTAGAAATTATCTAGGGGACTCTGCCTTTCAGACTCTTTCCTTGTGTGTGAATATGCATGCATGTGCGTGGATGCGTGCTGCATATGTGTGCAGGTGCACATGTGTGAAGGGGCCCCTCTGTGTAAGTTTACCTGAGTGAGATACATATATATGCAGGTGAACATGTATAGGTCCACATTCATATAAATGCAAATGTGTGCAGGTTGGTGCACGTGTGTACAAGTTCATAAATGTGTAGGCACACAAGTATGTATGCACACATACAGATCCTTTTATGTACCAATCCCGATGTAAATATCTAAGAATAATAGATCTTTGTCATTTTTCATTTTACAGATGTGCTTTCTGGTCAGTTTCCAATGCCTTTGGGAAATTATCTACGTTTTATAGATGCTGGCTTCAAGGTTCACAAAGGTGAAATGACTAGTCTGAGACAGACCAGGTTCAGACATGAGGAGTGTAAATCCTGCAACATATACAGTTTCTACAATGCAGTATACAGTGTGTGATTTCCACAGAGGCAACACAGTGTGCGATTTCCACAGAGGATGCACAGTGTGTGATTTCCACAGAGGCAACACAGTGTGAGATTTTCACAGAGGACACACAGTGTGCGATTTCCACAGAGGATGCACAGTGTGCGATTTCCACAGAGGACACAGAGTGCGATTTCCACAGAGGACACACCACATCTATACAACAGTAGAGCCTGCTCCTTCACTTCTCCCAGGCATCCAAGTAAAATGGCACAGCTGAACATCGCTGTGACTAGACCTCCCTCCCTGGACACGCCCTTCTGCACAGGATGTGCTACCTTTGAGCATAGCGTGTGCAGGGTCTCATGGTTTGCTGCCCCTCGGCCAGAACGCAGCCCTACCTGAAGCTATATTTTATCTCCTTCGTTGACTGGCATATCTCTGGCATACATAATTGCACCTGATAGAACATCTGTCAATAGATTTTTAATAGATGAATAAACCAGGAATCGGTAAGATACAATATAAATTCCTAAAGAAGTGGGTGACCATCATGTGACAGAGACACAGGAGAGCCATGCTGAGTCTGGTTTCTAGACATTTAAGAAAAAAACATCTCTCCCAGGAGATGTCTTTACTCTGATCTTTATATTGCCAAAGTGCACTCAACAGAGTTTACCATCTTCACCATTTCCTCACGTACCGTTGTTCGATGGTACCATGCTTATTTATGCCATCCACCAGCAGAAGGCCATTTGCGGCCCGTCTACTTTATGCCTCTGCTGACTTGATTGCTCTGACTGCTTCTCACAACGGGAATCACAGGGCTTGTCTGTCAGTGGCTGGCTCAGTGCACTCAGTGCAACATGCCTGCTGTTTCATCCTTGCTGTCCGGAGCATGCTTCAGAACCCGCTTCATCTCAAGCCTGCAGCCTGGCTGCGCCCGCGCCGTATGCTGCTTGCCTGTTTGCCTTCTGCTGAGCTCCTGCATGTTGTGTGTCTCTCATGGGCTCACCATGTCGCTCGTGGTATAAAAGTGTCTCCCCAAGACACGACTTCTGATTGTTTGAGGGCACAGCCAGAGTGGAACTGCCACCTCAGATAATTCTGTTTTTAATTTGGGGGGCGATCTATGAATTCTTTATGCAGGCACACAAAGGCAAGAGCACCAACTCATGCACACACCCAAAAGATTACACAGTGTGTAGGTATTCAACACGCTTTGGTGCTTAGCGTGCATGCATGTCTGTGTGAGGATGTCAGATCCCCCGGAACTGGACTTACATTCAGGTGTGAGCTGCCATGTGGGTGCTGGGAGTTGAACCCAGGTCCTCTGGAGGAGCAGTCAGTGCTCTCAACCACTGAACCATCTCTCCAGACCCTTGTTTTTAGGTATTCAATGTGTTGTTCTTCTTTAAATGTGTCTAAGTAAACACCAGCAGGGAAGCTGTCCTTCCATCTGTTATCCTCCTGTCTGTCACGCGTGTATTTCCTGCACTGGTGTGGCTCAGCCTTGTCCGTGACTAGCTCTTCATCTGAATGGGTTGGAAACGAAGACTGTCATGACGGAGGGGAGAACAAGGCTTGTAAATGTTCTGTGGATGCAAAGGAAGACAGAGAGGTAACTGCATGTCAGTCCTTGGCGGGTGTGGGAAAAGCTGAGATGGTGCAGCCACCATGAGGGGAATATTTTCAACTATAAATACGTTTACGGGAACTTTGCCAGTTTGGGAAATGCTTGTGAAATAAGTTAAACAATATTAACCAGCATTAACAATGCATTAATGTAATAATGAATTGTCTAAGCCCTACTAAGGAAAGAAATGTTCAGAATGTTAGAGGAATCTTCAGTGGTTTCGTTATGGATGGTTTTCTGTTTCTTCTTCGTTTCTTTGTGTTACTAAAATACTCACACATTACTGTCACGACCAAGAAGTCATTTGTGACTTGACTGATTCGACTTTCTGGGCATCCTGTCTGTATGCTCTAAGTCCCTCTAAGGACATTTCCCAAAAGCGAAGCCCTCATCCTACTGTCAGGCTTCCAACAAGCTCATGGCCATTCATCCATCTTTTGAAACTCCCAGTAAGGCTGGGAGCTCCCAAAGTCTCTCAGAGTTCAAGTGTCTTCCCTTCTGGGGAACAAATACATTTTTAAATAGGACATGTTTCAATGTTGCCTCCACAACTACCTACAAACTCAGGTGCCAGAAGACAAGGTTTTCCTTTAAATAAGGGGATGTATTCTGTGTAGCTGTCATCAAGCCTAGCTCATCCCGTTGTTCCTCTCCTTTACCCGTTATCCTGAGGCAGGCCACTGCAGCCTGTGTTCTCACACACTCAGGGAATGAACAGGCATTCTAAAGAAGACGCTTTCTAAATATTTCAAGAGCCTCATGCTGAGGAGAAGGGGATGTAGAAAGAACTCCCCAGGGTTTCTGTTGAAGACTTCCTGTGAGTCAGTCTGTTTTTATCGTGTTCAAACTTTAAAACCTACCTTCTCTGGGGACGATGGACTGAGACATGAGCACTTTACGAGCAGGCCCAGGGTGCCAAGCTTACAGTTTTGACCGTCATCGCAAGAATGGCATTTTCACAGCTCTAGCGTGAACATTCTTCCAAGCACCTTGAAAACGTTCCCTGCAATATTCTTGAAGAAGGGGGAGCCTGCTTTCTTGAAATCAGTTCAGGTTGATGCTGAAGAGTAATGAAGGTGGGCCTGGATGCAGGCCTGTTTTCTTCAGCACCTTCTGCTCCTTTCACTTTTCCTTTGCAAAACAGTTTCTTCTTGGTGTGCGTGTATGTGAGTGAGTGTGTGTGTAGGTACCTATGAAAGCCAGAAGAGGGTGTTGGATCCCCCGGAGCTGGAGATACAGAGCTGCCTATTGTAGATGCTGGAAACTGACCTCAGGTCCTCTGCGAGAGCAGCAAGTACGTTTAACGCCCGAGTCATCTGAGTCCAGCCCATGGACTTTCTGTTTCTGTAGAAGTCATCTCCAGACCCCACTGTAGATTAGCAAACACAAATGGACCCATTTCTAAAGCTTTGCACCCCATGATTTCTCACTACTGTCACCTAAACTGTCACCCAATGCCAAACCCAAGCAGGTCAGACAGCCTGTGGGAGGGTGGGGGGCACATGTTCTCTCCCTCAGGGTAATTAATTCTTTCTTCCTCCCGCTACCCCTGTTCTCTGGCGTTTATCGTCGGAATCTCATGCTTTAGCAGTCAGTTATATGCCCTATAAAGTTATTCTCCTTAAATGTAAATTTTATGTCTTCCAAAGAGACCATAACATCCTAGGCATCAGGAACCGAATCTTACAGAATCACAGAATTAGAAAAGTAATAGTTTGTAAAATTTCTTTTAAAAAGAAAAAAAAAAAAAAAAAGAAGCTAAACTCATTTCAGAAGAAACCTAATTTGTAATCCCAACCTCTCTGACTGAAACTTAATCTCCCAAGGTCCAAAACAGAAAAAAAAACTTTCTATTGCCCTGGCACAATCCATCAGTGAACTACTGGCAGGAGTTACACGAGGCTATTTCCCGGCTGTAATTTAAAGGCCACCTTTACTAAGGAAACCCTCAGTCTTTTGTTACTCCCTCGGTATCTCTCTTTGCCTTAACCCTGGTGCAGAAATGTCTGGGCAAACCTTCTGATTTTGGAAACTATGCCAGAAGAGCTTGTGTCACCCGATGCGGTAGAACCTGATAGCAGGTGCCAGGTACCAAAGCTCGAGGGCAGCATCTGCAGCGAGTTGGATATTTGCTGCTTTCTGGAGTTCACACTGGAGGTGAGGCCTCTGGGATGAGACTGGGCTATCCATGCCCTTATGCAAAGCATCCTTCACCCTTTGCACCATGTGAAGACACACCCTCACTAGGCATAACATCTGCAGTTGCTTTGGCCTGGGAATGTCCAACCAGAATGCTGAGACAACCATTTCCATTGTTGACAAACCACTGAGTTCACGAATGGACTAAGAGTACCATGATTGTAAATGCGCAAAAGGAGAGACACACGCCAGCCGCCACATTCTACTAGGATGTGATGAAGCATATCATAGCCTTTTAATCTCTTCATCCCATATCTGCAAATCATATGGCTGAAGATGGAAGGAATTAACTCCTTGACTGTAGATCTCAACCTGTGGGTCGTGGCCCTGTTGGGGGTGGTACAACACGTTCACAGGAGGCAAATATCAGATAACCTGCATATCAGATATTTATAATTCATAACAGTAGCAGAATTACAGCTATGAAGAGCGATGAAATAATTTTGTGATTGGGGATCACCACACATGAGGAACTGTATTGCAGGGTCGCAGCATTAGGAAGGTTGAGACCCACTGCACGAGCAGGTGAAAACAATCTATTTTTCAAAAGTTAATCAGATAATCCTTGTGAGATTTTTGAAGGGCAAACACTCATTGTCACCTTTATCAGTGTTTTTGTCTTCTAATATTTTAATTGCATGTTTTCTGATAGTAAGGCACAGTGTGTGCATTTCCCTATCTGTGAAATGTTTTTAAAATATGAGGAAATGAAGATACCTCACATTCCTCTCTGTGAAAAAAAATTAAAAATATGTAGAAATGAAGAGAAAATGTCACCCATTCATTTACTCTATATTACCTACTTGCGTTGCAGACATTGCCATCTGTGTCTGTACCCATGCATGTGTATGGCTGAGTATATACAACCATAACTTCTATTTGTTATTTTAGTTAGAAAATGACATGCCTGCCTTATGTCTAATCACTCTACATTCTGTGAATTTTCAATTGAAAACTGCCCTCTAAGTGTTATTTATTATATATGGCATCCCATTATATGTAAACAATGTAAACTAACCAAATCTCTAGTGCTGAATGCTTGCAGTTGTTTCAAAGCTCCCCCCCCCATAAACAATAATGAAATGGGTGGCTATTATGAACATTTTATGTAAATAATTGTGACATATCATATCTTGGAGATGAGTGGCTATAAAAAAAAAAAAGTTGCTTCCTCTACTATACTCATCAGGTGACCCACAAGAAAGGTTGCAGAAATTTGCATTTCCACAGAAATATATGAAAATGCCTATTGCTTGACAAGTATGGAAATATACAATATCCCCCTGTATGATAGTCACACATCATTCCAAGAACATTGGTATTTTCATTATATCTAACCTTGAGAAATTTACTCAAACTTTGGATATACTCTATCTAATACATTCTGTCAGATGCTTACACAATTGTGGGTCGATACACACACACTCGCAAACACAGAAACATATATGCACATTTACACACAGAATCTCTAACACACACATACATGCTATTCACACACAAATTGTCTCCTTCCTTCACAACATAACATACACTGTTGCTAGGAAGCTGACCAGTATACAAAAGAAGCTGTTCCTTGCCCTAGCCTCAGAAAGGATAGACATTCAAGGCAATTCTCTTTACCTCTTCAAGGTACATTTTATGAATGGATACAGCAAGCTACTGTACATTGCGATGAGTCTTTGGTATGGTAAGGTGTTTCAAGTAAGGACATTTTGTGTCCCAAGAAGGGACAAGAAGGACGGTCCTTCCTTCATGAGTTTGAGATGCAGTTGAGTTTATCGCTCACATTTGGAAAGGTTTTGCTAATTTTGAGACTATGGGAGGAACATGGTCAAGTTCCAAGCATTCATATTGGAAAAAGAGAGTAAAATCTGGAAGAATTTGCATACTGAAGATGAAATAGAACAGGTGAATTAACTGGGAAGTCGTGTCTCTGGGTTCTGAGTCACATGAGAATGAGTTCGCCTCACAATACAGCTCACTCACTGGCTGTTGTTCTGCACTTTTCTTTTGATTTATTCCGTTAAAATCACCTATACTCTCTCACACATACACATCATGGTAACACCACTCTTCCAACTGTTTGACAATGAAACATGGCTACTTATGAAGTAGATAATGATGAATGATGTAAATGTCTTTCAAATTCTCATAGTAACTGACATAATCAAACCATGGTACTAGTGAGAATTTCCCTACAAATGGAATAGGTAGTGATTATTTTCATTGATCTTAGAAGAGACCCCCCAAAAAGACAAAAAACAAAATAAAAACAACAACAACCAAAAACCACTTCATTAAACTTTATAAAATGTTTGAGGAAGAACTCTTTCTTTGTGTCTGACTCTGTCCCCTCTGTCTCTCTCTTGATGGGCAGACAGACAGACAGACAGACAGACAGACAGACAGCCCAGACACACACACACACACACACACACACACACACACACACACACACACCATACTTTTAGGATGGAAATAAAGAATGTAAGATGGGAAGCTAGGTTGTTAGAGAGAAATACCTCCTCATTGGATGACCCAGATCCAGATGTGATGGGTCTATAACCCAGCCTGTAGAGTTCTTAAGTGCTGCGACATCCTTAATCAAGCCCCTTTATGAGAAGTTTAATTGTCATTCTGAAAGAACAACTCCAACAATAGCATGTACAGAAATATTCACAAGCCATTATGATGAATTTGGGTCAAGGGCAAAGCAGTATTTAATAGGTTTGTGCACAAACGCCCCAGGGGTGAGCGCCGTCATTTGTTCTGGTTGCGCTACAGTGGCCCACGTGACTCCACTTAAAGCAACAAAGGAGCCCAACAGTGGCCACGTCCTTCAGAATGACTTCTATCATAAAAGTTCAAGCTAAACATTCTCCGATGGCCTCCCCGACATGCACTTTCCAGACTGAATTAATCTCAGCATGATATTAACATTGCATGTTCCAGTATTACATATGGAGATGTAATAAAACAACCCAAGTTACAAGATTTCGTAATAATTTCCTCCCCCACATAATCCCTCTTAAGAGAGACTATACTGAATTTTGCTACTTTTTTTGCTTTGTCTTTATTCACTTGTAATGAATAGCGATGCCAGTCCAAAGGTGTGCAAAGAATGCATTGTATAATAATAAAAAATAAAGGTAAACAATAAAAAGTATCATTTCTTCCATTCACCTTGAATGGTGCCGAGACTCAGACCTTCTGTGGCGAATTCTCTCTTCTCTTTGGACACTCTGCACTCCTTTTAGGTCATGTCAGCTCTACAGCATGCCACATACCCAAGGTGTTGGCACAGAGTGCTCGGTCTGACACACGCAACACAGAAGTCACCATGGAAATGCCCAGCTTGCCCTCCCAGAACATCCATGGCACAGCTTAAGATTCTGGATCTTTCCCACCTGTGGGGACGTCACACAGCACCTTCTCTGAGTCTTGCCCATATCAAAGAGCAGCCTTGAAGGCAGGCCCTTCCCATAAGCACAGTTGGAGCTCCTGCTTTCACTACCTTCCCAACTCCACGTCTGCCAGCACCATTTCCAGATAACTCTCCCAGCGCTGACCGCCCAAATAGGAATTTCAACAAAAGTGCAAAGGTTCATTCACAGCCTTAACCACAAAGAGATCAAAACCACACAGGAGAGAATGAACTCTCTTTTTAAAAATACTTGAGGTGCGTCTTCCTGAGGTGAAGATTGGCGATCTCTGCCCTAGTGGGTCATGGTTTTGTGATGCTCTTCGCTACAGTCACATGCCTGCTTTGGGAAGGAGTGGTGGACAACAGAGTTCCCCTATCTATTTAAATGGAGCAAAGAAAAAGAGAGGCAAATGTCAAGCCAACAAACCAAAACTAAAGGCAAATACACTTTTAAAATAATCAGACCTTGTGGGTAAGTATTTAGATATCCAAAGACGTCTTGTTGTGACTTTTTAATTAATTTTTAAAATTTGTTTTACATACCAGCCAGTTTCTCCTTCCTCCTCTCTTCCTGTTCCTTCCCCCAACCTCCTTCCTACTCCCTATCCACTCTTCAAAAAGGGTAAGGCCTCCAGAGGGAGTCAATAAAGCATGCCATACCAAATTGGGACTTTTCTTCTTCAATATATTGATAAATGATTCCTTGCATCTCCATAAACATTCTATACTCTATAGTTGGCATGGAAATTTCAGTTTTAAAGATTTATTAAATCTCTGAAACTTTCAAACATGATTGCAATGTATTTTTGTTACATCCATTCTCCCGTCTACTACTCCCAAATCCCTTCCCATTCACTTACTGTCTTCTCCCTATTTTTATAACCTATTGAGTTTAATCAGTGATAGGATGGTTTTTAAACTAAAGTATGTCTATAGGCTTTTGACTCACTTCATTACTACAATGTCATCACCCTTCTTAAGCCAAAAGCAAGTAATTGCTCCAATAACCTGTTCCCCAATGTTGACAGACAGCTCAAAATACAAATTGCAAGCGCTCTGAAGCCATAGCATGACATACACTTGAAAGGTATGGATAATTTACAATGTCACCCTATCAAGCTGAAGAATGTTCTCTCCAATTCACATAGCATATAATCCTAAATGGGAAAATACCAACTGTCTTATATTTGGAAAGTACGTATCATCAACCTTATGCTGAAAACATACTCTAGAAAACAACCCTAAAATTTCCACCAGCTAACTGTTCCTCATGAGGCATTTAAGGACTTACCTAACCTTGCTTCATTCCAAGGTGCTTAATTGTAACCATGAAGTTAACAGACTTTTATATCTAAGCCTTTAACTAAGCTTCATCTGAGTATTTTAAACACATGCATCCTTCAAAGGTTCTTCCACGCCAATATTAAGAAAATAAAAATCTTTTTAGTGAGGTAATGGAAATCACACAGGGTGTTTGTTATCTCAGTTTTCTCTTTATGTCCTACCTTCATGGGAGGTTTCTGGTATAAAAAATAATGCTTCCCCATTACTATCAAGCACCTGTACTATTGTCTCCTGCCTTTTCTGTAAATCACAGGAATCTCCTTAAAGATACCTGCGTCTCTAATGATAACATCTTAGCAAACAGCCACACCTGAGATTAGCTGGGGAGAAATGAAAGTCAGGAGGCAACAAATCAAGCTGTTGGCCATCTCAAAAATTAAAGGAGTATCCAGAAAAGAAAAGTCTCTCCCTACGAGCAAAGCTAAATGCTGGCTCCTGCCCTTTCAAGACTCATAAAGGATCCAACTAAGGAACCTCAGAGAGGAAATGTTCCAGACTGACACAACCTTCAAGGCAAACTTCACCCCCCCAACCTCCAGTGTCAAAAGCCAAATGTGTTAAGAGTTCATTCTTCAAACGCACCAGGGAAAATTGCTTGGGAGACTTTCATATAACACAGAGTGTGAGACAGCCCTGAGTCTCTGGAATTAATGACTGAGTTATGCTTTCAAGTTCCAGACTACTTTTCTCAATGTGAGTCTCTGAGAGCATTGGTACCAGATAGGAAGGTAGGTTAGCCTGCTTGCCTCAAATTCACTAGGCAGTCAGTCAAGGATGACCTTGAATTTTGATCCTCCTACCTCCACCTCAAGAGTGCCGAGATTAGAAGTATGCACCACTACACCTCGTTTAATACAGTGTCCCGGGTTATATACATGGCACGGGATTGCTCTACAAACAGAGACCCAGGTCCATTTTCTTTCAAATCTTAACAAGAAGAAAAGAAAAAATGGATTCTGTTTGTGTATCTGTTTCTTATTTGACCTCTCTTCTCCAGGTCCAGTATGGCACCTCCTGTTTCAGGCACAGGCTTTTGAGAGAACTGTTGGCAGAAGATATTTTTGACAGGTGGTGTAGGGCCCTTCTGTAAAATTTGTTATGGAGTAAAGACCATAGTGCATTTAATACTCAGTAATCATTACGCCCTCTAAGCCACAGATGATAGTTTGGTTTGACAAATGGAATATTTCTGGTGGTGAATAAATAAGAGCTTTCTCAATGTGAAGCTGGCCCCTCATGAGCCATGAACTCTGTGGGTGCATGGCTAATTTCCCCCTAATCTAGGTGACTGTATTTCCTAACTCATGGAGGACATTGATTGTATATTGATTATGTCAGGAAATGAATGTACGAATTCAATCAGTTGACCAAATCATTGGTGTGTGTGTGTGTGTGTGTGTGTGTGTGTGTGTGTGTGTGTGTGTGTGTGTGTGTTCAATAATTATTGGTTGCATGAAATTTCTCAGTATGTCTACCAATGTCCTCATTTGGTCTTAACCAAATGCCTAATAAGCACTGGCTGATGAGTTCTGCATGAAATAAATACACAGAAAAGAAAGATAAGCAGATATGACTTTGACAGACTAGAAAACCAACAGTGGGTCAACAGTAGATAACTGACCAGTAGATAACTGATGGAGACTACAGTGATCTCTGGAAAAAATGACTGTCAAAAACAAAAATGTTATGCAAACTGTTAGGATAACACCAGACGTTTTTAAGCCTGACAGTTTATCCGGCAAATTGTCTCCTGGAAGTGAGACATCTGAATGAGTGTGTGTGTGTGTGTGTGTGTGTGTGTGTGTGTGTGTGTGTGCACGAGTGCAGGCACATGCATGCGCACACGCAATTTAGTGGCAAAAATCTATCACATACCTTGTTTGTTTCATCAGACAGTCACTATTTAAGGGCAGAAGTCTGCCTCATCAATAAGTGAGTGTCAAGTATTAGGTGGAGAGGTTCCATCTTGGAGAACAAAGACTATATTTAGCCTATTGCAAAGGAGATACCCGAGTTCCGGGGACACGGTTTGCTGTGAAAGTGTTTGTCAGAGGCCCCTGAATTACGCTAGAGAAGAGAACTAAAAGGATGTCTCTTGGCTCTCCCCATCTACATTTCCCACTATAAAATCCTAAGCTAACACAGTCACCATATCGCAACACGTTTCAGTTCCAGTTAATTCCAGTAGCTCCTTCTACCTTGCCAAAATGAAAATCATCAGTACTCTTCCTTGAAAATCAAGGGCCCTTTTTGTGAGACTGTCCGCTAGTACCTCCCTCATAATACGGAATGCGTGAACCTAATCTCGAAAGATTGCTGTTTTACTTTGTGGTTCTGTGTCTTGAATGCAGGACCTCGCATGCTAGGCAAACTCCCCACTGTGGATCTGCATCCTAAACCCTAATTACTTTTTTGAGACCATCTTCCTGATTGTTTTGTCAGCTGCTGTAGCAAAATGAATTACAGAGAGTTTCTGGTGTCAAGAGAAACTATATTGAGAATCAAGCATCAGTCAGTTTGCAGTGTTCATTGACAGGGCCGCTAAATATGTCTGATTCTCCACCCAAAGACACCACAGGGCTGAACTCCCTCTTCCCTTAGTGGCTGGAAGTTTCTGTTCCAGCTCATCAGTGAGCCCAGATGAGTATCACCTCCTGAGGGGGTTCAGAGCTGCAGGGGGTCCCCAGGTTCTCTTCCCGCCAGTTTTCATCACAGTAACTTAGCTTGAGCCCCAAAGCAACACTAAGCAGACCTCTCCTGTTGATCAGCATTAGATAAATAGCAGGGAGAGGATGGGCATTGGTGGCGCATGCATTTAATTCCAGCACTCAGGAGGCAGAGGCAGGCAGATCTCTGTGAGTTCAAAGCCAGCCTGGTCTACAGAGCTTCAAAACAATACAGAGAAACCCTCTCTTGAAAAACAAAACAAAATCTGATGGTGGCACTGTGAAATTTCTTGTATTTAAGCTTATCTGCTACAGTACAATATCCTTCCTGGCTAACCTAAGTATTACATTAACTGTTTTCACATATATTATACTTACTAATTTTCACAACCTGCAAGATGTGAGCAAGATTCTACCCCTGAGGATTTCTGAAGTAGAAAGGCCATCCACGGTCCATTACATGAATGCATTCACTCACTCAACGAGTATTCACTGAGCACCATTGTCTGTGCCAGGCAATGTCATAGGTGGTCAAGACAGAGTAGAAAAAGTCATTAATACAAAAAACATACTCTGTATGAGGATCTCATGCTCAGGGCATGGAATTCAGATGTTACGATGGAGGAAATATAGTGATTGCCATTGCTCAGAGGAAGCCTCATTTTTGAGCTGAGATTTCAACAAGACAGACCTGTACCCACGATGAAGGGATTTCCAAGAACATCCGAGAGGCAAGTGATGGCATGCAGAGCAGCAATCTCATTGGGAAGAGAAGCCAAGATGAACGTTAGCATACTGTAATGGTGGGAGGAAAACGTTGCACAGAGATGTTAGAGGCAGAAAGGAGAAAACCACCATTCTGTGTAGAAACATAAATATCGAATTGGGTTTTCTGTGTACTGAGCTATACTGGAGAGTTTTGAGTATATTCAGTTCATTAAAATGTGCTCTAGGTTCCTGGGTAGCTAAAGCGGACTTGATACTCTGCCAGAGGACCAGAGTTTGTTTCTTAGCACTCATAACAGTCATCTCACAAACATCTGGAACTCCAGTCCAAAGTGTGGTGATGGGAGGTCCAATGCTTTTTCTGGCCACTGAAGGCACCCACACATGTGTACACTCATGTGCGCGCACACACACAAAGAAACAAATGCAGATAGATATTTTAAATTGTGCTTTGAATTACAAATAGGTATTTTAAATCTGCTGTATGAAGAATGGCTTATAGTACAGTAGTAACATAATGCAATTCCACTTACATGGTATAGCTACGTAAGGAAATGCACAGACTTAGGACAGTGTGAGTATTACACTGAGTCTAAGGCTAGAGATAGAACTAAGTATAGACTCAGTCAACCACCACTCCCAGGGAGGAAGAGGGGGTCAGGCACAACCCTCAAATGGGCAGATGATAAAGTTATTACCAGCTTTTAAAATATTAAAGAAATGGAGGAGGAAATGAAGAGCTCTGTTGTACACATATTAAGAGGACAAGACTTCTTATAGACTCGGACTACAGATGGGATATATGATTCAGAAACTTGGGAGAAAGATAGGAGCTGGGAGCAGAAACTCAAAGAGTCTACATTCGAGATCATAAAACTGATGGAGGTGTATAAATGTCCCACACACATGGACACATACACACAAGTTTACAAACACATATGCTCAGGCACATGCATATACACACAAAGAAATACAATAGAACTCCAAACTAGGTATATGACAAGTAGGCGCCTCTCCGACAGAGGCAGGGCCCGGGACCAGGCAACTGCAGGTTGGTGTTTAGGAAAGAAAAGGCGATGACAAACTGACAATAAGTAAACATTCACCAAATAATACTGACTGGCTCCCAAATGCCCGCCCCCTGACCACTAAATGCACTTACCACCCTTCTCAAACTAACGCTTATCTTTCCTGACATTTTCTCATATGCGAAAAATACCCACTTCGTTACGATGGCAAGAGAATAGCGTGTGATACTTTCTATTTTTAGAACCACTATCTCTTGGTCCCTCAGAGTTACCATAGGCAACTGGGACTTCAATTTCAGCACACACACACACACACACACACACACACACACACACACACACACACCCATTTATGTATGTTCACACACAGGGGCACAAATACTGTCTGTGGAAATCAGTTGTGCACATAAAATTGCTTTTACTATCATTCTTTCTCAAAAATGATATTAAAGTAAGGAAGGGGGAAATACTGTAGGTAAACTGCAGGACTACATGCATTAGGTGATAACGTGAGGACACAGAGATGGCGCAGGGCTAGAGTGACATCGCAAAGCAGCTCTGCGTTCTTAACACTCACCCGTGCAAGAGTAGTCATCCACCCGGATGTACCCTGGGATGCAGTCACAGCGATATAATCCCGGCAGGTTGACACACACCGTGTTGGCATGACAGTAGTGCATCTTAGCTGCGCACTCATCGATATCTAGGAAAGAAGAAACAAAACTGTGGTGAGAGGCGCAATCAAGTCAGAATATAATTACCCTGTAATGAAACTTTGATAGGTGAGTGCCCACTGATGTCAGGAGTAAAAGCAAGATGCATTAAATTTGAACACTTAGGCACAAAAGCCGCTGGTGCACTGGACTCCATTCTGGGCTGAAAGTGTTCTAGAAAAAAAAATGCATGATGAGGTGCTACAGCTGAGGACCCAAAATAGATGAAGGAAAAAAAATCAATTGTTAATTTCTCACCTTGTAAGAAGCTCTATATAAATGCACCAAATCCAGGAGCTCTGTATCCACCCAAGTGAAGCCTATTAATATGTATTGGGCATCCACGGGACATGGTGGGGATATCATTGGAGAGATCAAGGTAACCAGCCCTTCTCTACTTATGTATCTCACTGAGCTATGCTTTAATCCATCTGTTACCAAATGATGCTGCAGCCACTTCCTCCACACTGTACCCTAGGATGTGAAACTGGCTCCTCCATGCTCTGGCCTGGGGTTGTGCAGAAGGTGATAGGACAATGGCCTGACTCAGCAGAAGACCAAACTGTCTTTGGGATGGAGGTCAGAGCATCACCTGATGACTATAAGTAGTTCCCAATGAACATTAAAATACATTACAACTGGAAATACAGAGTCCATCTTATCTGGAGGTATGTTTCAAAGATGGATTTAAGGTCATTTTTGTTCAAACTACTGTTACATAATTGTTGACAGGGTTATTAAAACAGCACAGGAATCCAATACAAAAAGCATGACGTCTTTTGGTGTCTGATAGCTGCTAACAGAGACTTGCTTTTAGAACTCCTAACTTGTATGTCCTTGCCAGCTTGCCTATGCAACAGCTCCTGATGAAAGTGATGCTTTCTACCATCCAAAATATTAACCAGTTTGATTCAAATGTAATTCTGTGATTGAAGTCTACAACACCTCTGTCTCAAAGTATAGGAAACAGGAGTTCAGAGAAGTTAAGTCACTTGTCTGAGTTACCCACTTAACATGCCACACCTGGGATTTGAACTCATAAATCTTATTAGCTATGATATCAGCTTCTTAAAGGACCTTGAAGTTGAAAATGGTCAAATTCAGTTTTTTTTTTCAAAAACATAATTATTGGCATCCCACTATCTTAACTCGTAGAAAATAGAAAATAAAAATGGCTATTCCAAGTCACTTAAAAAAAACTCATTTATCTGTTTATTTTTGAAAAAGAGAAGTAGTTTGATTTATTTCCCAATAAAACGCAGTGAAATAACTTTAGACTCTTTTCAGTCCTAAAGAGCTGTCAACCTGTAAATAAGAATTATTGTTGGGTAATTGAGGTGTTAAGAGGAGAGCCACAGTTAACAAGAATCCCGTAACCCTGGCATGAGAACAAAGCATCAAAAACCAATGAGAGAACTCAAGCAGCCAATAACTTCTTGTGTGCTGGTCTGCGCCTCTGGGGAATGTTCCCGGGAACCCCATTTATGGCAGAAATCTTGGTAGAGGAAAAGAATTGTGGTACCAGCAGCAGACATCTTTCATGCATGCATGGGCAAGCAGGAGTCAGAGAGAGCCTGATGCTCTGTTTTCAACGTGACCTAGTTTGTGATACTCTTGCTGTGATAAAATACCGTGACCCAAGCAACTTGGGGAAGAGACAGTTTATTGGGCTCACACTCCCACATCACTGTTCATCATCAAAGGAAGTCAGGACAGGAACTCAAACAGGGCAGGAACCTGGAGGCAGGAGCTGATGCAGAAGCCATGAGGGGGTACTGCTTACTGGCTTGCTGCTCATGGCTTGCTCATGCTGGTGTCTTACAGGACCCAGGACCAGAAGCCCAGGGGTGGCACCACCCACAATGGACTGGACCCTCCCCCACCAAACACTAGTTAAAAATATGACCTACAGGCTTGTCTACAGCCAGATCTTCTAGGGGAATTTCACAATTGAGCTCCCCTTCTTTCCGATGACTACAGCTTGGGTCAAGTTGAAATAAAGCTAGCCAGCACAGAAAGCAGCTTGGTTATTGTTCATTGCAAGCCTGTAGTCTGAACATAAAAGGGTGGCAGGAAAATTGCTGCAGGTGGAAGGCTATAAACGCAAGAGAAGCCAGGTATTAAGGAAGGTTTTGCTGGTAGCATTGTTCATGCTGGTTTTCCTATTTCTGGACGCAGAAGGATCATGCTTCCCCATCCTCATCTCGTTTAAGCATGGTTACAGGACTGCACACGAACTCTAAGAGTAAGAGTATCGTTGTCAATAGAATGGGAGAACCAGCCTGCATCTGCTTCTACATCTGCTTGTTGCCACCTTAGAAACCGTGGAAACATATATTCATGGATGTTCTTCCAGCAGAGGCCCCAGAGTTAGAAGCAGATCATCAGCAGACATTATTGTCATGTTTCTTCATGATACATAAATATGCCCTCACTGAGACATGAACTTAAGCCTTCTCTTCTGACTAGGGCAAAGGGTTATCCCAAAGAGGGAGATTGTGAAAGTGGATCATAGAAGATGAACATGAACGTGTCAGGTAAGGAATGGGGTAAGTACCCTGAGAGGAACTTCAGAAGAAGCCTTCCAAGTCTCTGCGGAGTTAGAAATGGAGGGAATCACTGAACCCTAATTAGCCAATTGCGCTGGTGTATGTGGTAGTACATGCTGAAGGGGTGAAGGCAGCAGGGTCATGAGTTTGAATCCAGCCTGAGCCACATCTTTGAGAGTTTGAAACAAAGATTAAAAAGAGCTAAGAAAGTACATTTCTGTCATAGAAGGCCAGAGTTTGGTGTCCAGCACACAAATGTGGTGCTGCATAACCAGTATAACTCCAGCTTCAATGGATCGTACACTCCCTCTTCCAACTTCTACAGGCAGCTTCACTCATCTGTACAAATGATGCCCCCCCAGTTTTATTTAAAAGGGATTTAAATGGTTAAAAAGAAAACATTAATTAGTTTTTACTGAGCTCCGTGGTAGAATAATGAGCAAATGGCCTCCTTGGATCTCACAGCCTAAGAAACTTTCAATAATTTTTTACCAAAGATATGGAACTTTTTAACTAAGTATTTTTAATGCTCTGAGAGGGTTATGGGAGGAGGCTCTATATGCAGAAGGAGAGTCTGCGCGGGATGCTTGGCATAGAACCGAGAAATGGTGTTCAAGGACATGGTTACAAGAAGCTTTGCCTGTTGGAAATTGGGCTGGAAAGAAATAAAATCTCAGGCCAGCTCCCGTCAGACCCCGGCCCACACGAAGGAGCTCGGACTTTAATCAGGGCAGTGACACAACCCAATTTCTGTTTTTAAAATATCACTCCAGCTGTGGGAAAGAGAATTGATTGGAGCAAGCCAAGCTGAGGGCTAAATCACGTTGGTATTTTGCTCACAGCCACAGCCACCCTGAAGTCCATCTCACTCTGCTGGGATGCCCAACCATTCTTCAAGATGAGAAACTAGTCAAGACCTGCCTTCGAGGTGATTCAATCTTCGCCCATGGCCACAGCTGACAACTAGGCCGCCACTGAGAGAGAGCGCTTGCTGGTCAAGGATGCCCCTGTCACTCCTTCCAAGGCAGACTCCGGGATCCACTGTCGGGGAATATTATTTTAGCTGGGCAAAGATATGTTACATTTGCTTCTTGTGCTTGGCAACAACTATGTAAAGAGGTGTTTCATTTATGTTAAATAAAAATTAACCTGGGCTCAAAGAGGTGGGGTTAGCATCTGGTTGACAGGAAGTAACAGGAAGGTGAGAATGGGTATTTTGTTTTGTTTCTTTTTGTTTTTAGTTGGGGCGGTATGGAAGGGAGTGGCTTCCAGGGATGCCAGCAAAGAGAAAAATCTGTTGCTACCTCTGAGCTCTCGGGTTTTCACCCTAGCCTTTGAATCTCGAACGGATAGAGATTTAGTTACAACTTCCTTTAGTGGCAGTTCCTTTAGGGGAACAGAAATCTCCCCAGGCTGGCCTGGCTGCTAGCGGATAAAGCACAGCCACTGTAAGGAAGGGAACCCTCATCTGGGTTTGAAGCAGTCATTTGTCTATGGCACGCTTACTTTAAGTAGACCACGCCATCGCCTTACCTCACAGGCAGTAAAAGCATTTTCAAAACAACAGAGGAGGTAGTTACGAAGCCCAGAGAGGAATTCTCAGACATTGGATCAAACCCTTGCTCCCTGTAAGACATTCAAGACTTGCGGCCTCAGCTGCTTTACAGAAGAGTCTCACAGTCTGGTGAAGGCGTGGTCGTAATGGATTCATTAGACCCACGGTAAGTGACAAATGGGTGTTTTACTGGGGACACTTACACAGGTAATAATAATAATAAAGGACCGCCACAGCGTTTCTCTGCCCATCGGATCCAATCCTCGACCCAGGAGAGCTAGCCCTGCCTGGCTTCCTGCTTCCTGCGGTCCAGTTCCTCCAGCACCTGGGGCCACGCCCAAAGGGGTGTGGCCATTAAAACCCTCAGGCCAGCATGATGTCGCTACAGAAGGCTTTGTTTTTAGCTCATGCCTGTAATGTCGGTTCCTGTGTGTCTAAAAAGTCCATGATATTAGCCTAGAGAGACATAGTGCCCCAGTAAAACTGAAAAAAAAAAAAAAATAGAAAGCCAAACTTATCTTTGTTGTTTTGTTTTCATTCAACCATCACATGTAAGAGGCGCATGGAGGTGCGGGGAGGAGAGGGAGAAGAAAATGAAACGGGGTCACCCCGCTGAGTGACGACTTCTGCAGTGTCAGGCTGGGGGTGAGAGAGAAACAATGCAGCTTTGCCAAGAAAAAGGTTGCTGCTCTCCCTCCTCGGGGAAAGGCAGAACACAGTGCGGTTTCAATAGGTCTCAAGAGTGCTTCAGAAGGAAAATCTGATTAAAAAGAGAATCAAAACAGAATTAACATCTTCAAAGAGCTGGGATGCCCAGAGAAAAACAACCTCCAGAAATAGCTAAGATGTTTTTAGCCCCCCCCCCCCCCCCCCCACTGAGATTTTTTTTAAAGTGAGCCTGGGACAAACACTGAATTTTGTTCACAGAGGAAAGGACTAGAAAGGGAAACAAATAATTAGAAAACAGAAGAGCACAAAAACCGTAAGGTACTGGTCGGAAGAAGTGAGCCACTCTTCAAGGACAGGATGTGTGGACCCCAAACATGATAGAGGAATGATTCCCACAGGGCTGGGAAGTTCTACCTGATTTCCTCAAGGCAAAAAGTGAAGAAGAAGAAGAAAAATCTGGCACAGCTGTCTCTCTCAAAGTAATGTTCACCCCAGAACCAGGAAGGCAGGAAAGACTGATACTGGGGACCTCAAGTGAGCCTCGACCACACCCAAACCCAGGCTCCAGCTAAATGGGGCTGAATTTGTCCTAATAGGATGCTGAGTGGAGCTATAATTAACTTGGCATCTGCTGAGATTTGAGGGGTAGTGAGGTGAGCTTCACAGCACATAAGGGCCAGCAAACAAAGTCTCTTGTTTGTACACAGAAAGCACCATGTCCAGCACCCCACGTGCAGCATCTCAACATCCCACTTAACCACCCGGCCATACTAGCAAGTGGGTACCTGGTGTCATGACACGTAAACTGTAGCCCAGAGATTATTGCAACACAGTAACCAAAGCACAAACTCAGCCCGCATTAAAACTGGACTTGGCTACAAGTAATTCAATGTGAAGGCATATCCACCAGCGGTTCTGACACCACTTTCTGCGTGGCTGATGTCCCTGTGATATGTACAGGAACAGACAGCTCTCCCCATCTGTGTCCACTGCCCACAGCACCCAGGACATCTGTTCTGGTGTCACTTTCTCCACTGAAACAGCAATGCCATCCCAGGCGCCACAGTTTCCTTGGCTCTCTTAAATCAAAGCCCATCATTTTCACACTTTAGGCTCAAGGGTCCCAAAGCTCCCAAACAGGCAGGTGCAGCCTCTGCCAACTTGAACCGGTTTCTTCATATAGCTTCTACTTCAGTTACTCACGCCCATCAAAACCTTCAGTGAATTAGAAGTCAGCCGAGTGCCCAGGTATTTACACACTGCTGTTGAAGAAACATCTGAAACCTTGCTGCAGTGTATGTCGGCTCCAGGAGAATGGAGCCCGGATTGTGATTCGCTCATATAAATTGCTTGTCTTCTTTGAAATATTAGAGTTCATCTTCTCGTGGTCTTTGGAGGTAATGAAAACCCATGATTTATGTCCCTAGGATGGTAAAGTGGTTTGTTTTCATTTTTTAAATGTATACTTATAGACTTTCAAATGAAACCTGATGTGACATAATGGTTCTTCACACACCACCAGCCTCCATCTACAGGACTTTGGAGTGAACACCGACCCACCCAAATTGGGATCACTGTCAGTAAGTTAGAGCACAAATGGAAATTAGCTTGTGGCGCAGGGTCTAGGCAGCAAACAGAAGTGGGTACAAGGATTCTTCTTAATAAAGTACGCTTTATGCAGACTCATTGCACAAGGCTTTCCTGGGCAAGAAAAAAGACAACCAAGAGAGAGCTAGACACAGAGGTGGGAGATTAGGGAGAACAAAGGGAGGAAGACGGTGCCACTGGGGTTCTGACCAAGGACTGTGGGCATCTTCTCACATTCTCTCTAAGTCCTCTAGGGACAGGCTCTGGCATGACATGTAGAGTCCCTGGAATTTTAGATAAGCTTAGCATGACATCAAGAAGCACATACATCCATGTCCCCCCTGCTCTGAGCAGTGGATCAGGGACATGGATTGGTCAAACATTGCACTCAGTTCTTGTTTTGTCTTCAGTGCTGGTGATTGAGCCAGAAGGCTCCACCTGTGTCACATGGGACATTTAGAGGGAAGAAGGAACCTATGAGCAAGGCGGTCAAGATCATGGTGGCGAAATCTACAGAGACAGCTGAACCAAGCTCATGGAAACTCACGAACATTAGATGGCCAGCTGTGGAGCCTCCAAGGGACCAAACTAGGTCCCTTCTTGTGCATGTGGGAGACAGCTGTGGAGCTTGGAGTATCTGAGGGACCCCTGGCAGCAGGACCGGGACCTATCCCTGCTACATGAGCTAGCTCACTGGAGCTCATTCCCTGTGGTGGGATTCCATGCGCAGCCTTAATGCATGGGAGAGGGGCTCGGTTCTGCTCCAACTTAATGTGCCAGACTTTGTTGACTCCTTACAGAAGCCCCAACCTGTGAGGAGGAGTGGACTGGGGGGGGGAGTGGTTATGGGGGGGAGGTGAGGGGAGGGCAGGAGGAGGGGTGAGAGGGAGAAGTGTGGTTGGAAAGTAAACTGAAATTTTAAAAAATAGATTATGATAGATAGATGGACGGACGGACAGACGGACGGACAGGTTTCACCTTCTGCACACCTGGCATGTGTTAGAGCCCTGAACCACCCTGGCACCACTCTTGGCTTTTCCATTAATCACTTGTGGCTGTGGACAAGTCACATTCCCTGAGATGGTAGTCCATGTGAAACGAGGGAATTGGACCCAACCCCTTTGAAACACCCTCTGGCTCTCAGGCTCTTTCTATGCAGCTATTTCTATCCATTCGCCTTAAGGTCCTGCCTCTGGAGCAGCTCCCGGGCCACCTTCTCTCCTCACAGAAGAGGCATGTGGACATCCTACGTGTCCCTCCAAGACAACAATCCTGAAGGTCACTGTACAGGTGACCAGAGCCCTCACTGTGGCCCCTTGTCGGCTGCATTGGTGTCTCCCAGTGAAAACAAGATATCCTGTCTTCACACAATAGCAACACCAGACAGACTCTCTGTAGACTGCTAAGATAACCTGCAGGACGATTTTACCAGACTGACCTCCCAGCTGTGTGTAGCAAGCAAGACAATGAAAACACAGTGGCAGTGGCGGCCAGCCGGCTGGCTGGCATTCTAGAACCGGCTCTGCTTCCATTTCCATGTGTGCCATATTTATATATTTTTTAAGTTTAAGCTTATGCAATCTCTACATTGACGCTATAAAGATTCAGCAATGGGTTAGAGCACTGCAGATGCTCTGAAAGCTGCTGGTGAGTTAATAGGTGCCTGTCAGTGTCATTCATCCAAATTAATAGAATTCCCAACCAGGATGAGACCTGATATGCGCTGAGGCTTTAGATGATTGTGACACATCAATAGTATGCTCACTGACTGCAGCTAATGTACGCTGGGGGAGATGCTGATATGTCTGAGACATGGGTGGCATGCTTGTGCCTTCAGTTTTACTGTAAGCCTAATACTAATTTAAAAAACGTATTGTAGGCTTAGTTTTTAAAAATCCTGGGAGGAAGACAAAAGGTGGGCTGTTTTATGCTTTCATGAGGTCCTGGATTTGACCATCGGCATCATTGAAAGAGAGGGAGAGCGAGGAAGTTGGAGGGGATGGGGGTGGGGGTCCCACAGGCACATCTCTCTCCAGTGCGGGAAGCAGAATCAAAGGTCAAGGCCTTCTTATTCCAAAATCGGCACTGTATACCACGTTCCACTTGTCTGTGACCATGGGGCTGGGGCCTAGTCAAGCTGGAAGACTACTTGCATAGCATGCACAAAGGTGTGGGTTCGAGCCTCAGCACTGCACAAGCAGAGGGTGGTGAGCGTGCCTATAATCCTAACATCATTCAGGAGGCGGAGGAATATATATGGGACCCTGTTAAGGAGAAAAATTCTCTTTTTTTCTGGAAATTTTCTAAAGGGGAAAAAAAAATTATAAAACTATAAAAAAAAGGAGGTGTGTGTGTGTGTGTGTGTGTGTGTGTGCCCGTGCGTGCGTGCGTGCGTGCGTGTGTGTGTGTGTGTGTGTGTGTGTGTGTGCGTAGATGAAATGTGTCCTTTTCACAAAGAAATCCCTTCTTTATGAGGAACAGAAATACCTCCATGAGAGCAGAAGAGGATCAGTCAGATCTAGAGATTAAGGAGATTAGGGTTAGATGTAAGCAAAAGAATAGGGACTTCATCATGTGTGTTGGCCCTCTTAAGAAGAGGCACTGGGAATTTCTCTTCCTCCTCCTCCTCCTCCTCCTCCTCCTCCTCCTCCTCCTCCTCCTCCTCCTCCTTCTCCTCCTCCTCCTCCTCTTCCTCTTCCTCCTTCTCCTTTTGTCTGTACCTGAGCTGGCCACCTGCCTATAAACCAGAAAGAGGACCCTCACCAGAGCCTCCCTGTGCTAGGACTCAGATCTCAGATTACAAACCCCAGAAAAGCAAGAAAGCATCCTGGAATTTCAAGCTACCCAGTCCCCAGTGTTCCACCGTGGCTTCATCAGCTGCTGCCCACTATAAATCTTCCCATTTCTCTGCTGCCTACGGAAATGGATTTTTGCATGAAGTTCTACCATATGTGTCAAACAAACATGTTGCCAGATAGACCAAATATCTTCAGGTTTAAACTCCAAGGGACATTTTGGTCTTCCCATGACTGACAAGGAAATCTTCTTACACCATAGTATTTAAGATTGTTGCCTTGCTGGTGTTTTTTTACAATATATTCCATATGTAGTCATATAAGATATGTGGAAATTCAGGGATACAAGATTGTTTTTTCATCCTGCTGGGCTCAATTGCAGAATCAAACACTGTCATAAAGCAACATTTTCACTTTAGTCGTTGGGGATCACAGCACACCAATTTCCACCTAAAGTTGGGAACGCTCACCCCGTGACATTCCGCCCACGCTGGCACTTTAAGAATGCCCATAACTGATGTTAGCTGTCTGGGAGGAGAAAAAACAGCTGGGGTGAAGAGTGATTAGTCCAGTCTCCGTCTTGGGCCACACGGCAGCCTTCTGAACCCATCAGTGTCTAAGCTCCACTTCAGATGCTGGTAACACCCAACAAGACCAAAGTTTTCCCCCAAAAGGCAAGTTTATGGGCTGTAAGTCAGATGAGCTGCCACTGAATAGCCGGGACATAGGAAAGTAAGAGCAATCTTTTGTCTTCCAAATTCTTATGCATCTAACTGCATCAGTCATGTTAGGAAAGTCAGAAAGTGTTCAAGCTGATCCTCAAACACCATCAGGTTCAGAGCCCCATTCGTTGCTAAGCAAATGCAAAATTAAATAGACTAGAGAAGAAAAGAGAAAGCCTTCGAAAGTAACCAAGTGGACTTACAGACAAGTGTGAGCTGCCATGTGGGTGCTGGGAATTGAACCCAGGTCCTCTGGAGGAGCAGTCAGTACTCTCAACCACTGAACCATCTCTCCAGACCCTGTTTTTAGGGAACATGAGCACAGGCAGGCCTTGAAGCTCAGACGTGGCTGGACTCCCCCCTGGGAACAGCAACATGCTTTTGACATGAAGATGGACCCATTTCGTCCTCCAGTGTTTGTTTACAAATAGTTTAGCGTAGCATTCAATAATAAGTAACTCTTCAGTCCTTCTATATCTCTGCCTCTCACTTAAATTGATTTGTCCTAAAATTTCAAATCATCTATAGAAGGTATTTGGGGGCATCTATTAATTTTGGAAAGAAGTCGATAAAATGACTTGAATTACTGAACACGAACGAGATGTGTGCATTTGTCAAGAAGAGCGATTTCTGATTTCTTCGCGCTTAGATACACGTAGAGGAAAAGCATGGGCTAAGGTAGGAGTGTTGACGTGGTGAGCTGGGGGACCGCTGGGGATCTTAAGATCATCACCCGGAGGTAATGCTGAGTCTGACTACAGGGAGACCCATTCGTGACTGTGAGAAGAGCACGCACAGAGGAAGAGACCTCACCTGCAGTATGCGAGCAGCGTGGAAGTGAGTGAGAGTCTGGCGCTGAAAGATTCGGTCTGCAGATCAGTCTGCTGGAGCTGGTGATTTTAAGGACCACAGTCAAGTGATGGGGGGTCAAGAGCACAGGAAGAGGGACGGGCATGAAGATAACATTAGGCCAAAAGGTAAAGACGTTGAGGCTGAACTCTCGCCCACAATAATAGCACCTATTTTTGTGAAGATGAAATCCAAGCCATGAGGTAGCAGAGGCCTCAGTGGATGAGGGAGACAGCCATGCGATCTGTCACCCCTGACAACTAGATGGGATGGCAGGCGCTGAAAGCAGATGGCTGGGGTTTCTGAGGAGCAAGGGTGTTAGCTGAGGGAAGAATGAACTACTTTCCATGCAGCAAAGCTAACTTTAAAGAAGCTGAGCTGACTTTAGGCTCCAGAAGGTACCAAGTGTTGACTGAAAAGCAGACCCTGCTAGCAGCTCTGTCTACAAAGGAATTTATTCACTAAGCCCTCTTCATACAACTGAGTTCTTTAGGCTCAGGTTGTATCAAGGTCACTGCCCAACCAGCTGAAATTCCTCAGGGTGTACTCCAGAGCGCTGAGAAAACAGCCCACAGTCTTCTGTGTTGAGAGACAAAAAGCAAAGTCCAGTTAAGGAAACCCCCCACTTGAAATGCAGGGCAGTCTGACCTGGAAAGCTGACCCAGGCCACTATCAGTTCCCTGGAATTTGCTAACCACCCTCACTTTCCCTCACAAGGCCCTAAGATAGCCAGATACTACAAATTCAAACTGCCCCTCTGGTCAGTGTGTCAGCAGGTGGTAAATAGGGTCCTTAAGAAACAAAGAGATGGCTGCAACTCCGGTTTGCTTAGACAAGATTAATTAGCACACCCAGAGGCCCTAAGGTCTGCTGACCCGAACAGTGAGACCATCCGGCCTCAAGGGGAGAACCCATGACTGGTCACGTACTCAACGGACAGAAGGTTGCAGCCCCTCCCTAACCTTGTGGGTTTTTCCTTTAAAAATACCCATGCCTGAAGAATGTTACTTCTCTCCATCCTGCGTGCTGAGGGAGCCCGTTCATTAAAGCCTCTTGCGTGTTGCATCAACTGGGCTGGACATTGAGTTCTTGGGGGGTACCGACCGAAATGGGGAGACACCTCATTCTGAGGGTCTTACGATGTGAGCTGTTGAAATCACAGGGTAAGACCCAGCAAGATGGCGCAGCAGTGCTAGCATTTCTCCCCAAGCCTCACCCTGAGTTCAATCCCTGGCGCTCCCATGGTGGCAACTATGACATAAGAAACAGCTACAGTTTCCCGACCACCTGCTATGAAGCAGCAAGAGTGAGTCAATCGGCTATAAGCCATGGGGTGCTGCAAGACATTTTCCACTCAACGGACAGGGAAACAGACCAAAGCTTGGGAAGCTAAGATCCTATCACTCGTAAAGGGCAGGAGCAGGGCTGAAATCTACTTCTTTTTATTTTGAGGTTTCACCTTTCAAATACACGATATGATGCACACAGTCGACTCATAAACCAACCGTGCACCTACAAAAGACAGAGGAGACACCATTGATCCAAGTCAAACTCTGCCATTTCCCAACCAGCTCGGGTTGCTCCTTACTCTGAAATCCCATTGATACAAAGGATTCCCCACTAAAAAACAAACAAACAACAACAACAGAAACATTCACAAACATGTTTAACGTGAGGGTAAAAATTGATGCAATTCTCTTCAAAGTAAACAGGTCAAGAAAGACAAAAGCCTCTCTCGATATTGTAGCCATTGCTCCCCAGGCTTCCAAGTCTCTTCATAAGCCCAAGGTCACAACTGAAAAGCAACAAAATTATACCCAAATCTCTCCGACCTCAGGTCAATGCTATGTAACAGAAATATGCTGCCACCAGCAACATGAATATTATTACCCACAGAGCCAAAATTCCTCCACCAGATCCAAGAAATCAACCCAGAAAAGCACACAGAGAGAATCAACCCCTTCCCATTAGCGATGAGCCTTGTCATGGTGTGCTTAGACAAGAGAGGGGTGTTAACCACAGTTTTGTGACTGAAACTCAGGTCGACGACCACCACAAAGGATGTCATGGAATACAGGGAAGATGGACTAGCCGTTATAATCCCAGCTGAGGACATTGTTTCTGAGCCATTTGACACCCATCCTTCAGTCCTGTTTCTCCTCTGCGAGCTCCTTTCACTGTTTGTGTGTCCCTACACCCTGAACTGTAGGAAAAGTCCTAGTAGAAGCTTACATCATTGTCCAGCTGGAGGTAGCGGGCTTCTACACACACAATGGTCTAGGGAAAGCCGGCCTCCCTCACCACCCAGCAGGAGGAAAACAGACACTGAAGAACTCCCTCCTGCTGTGGCACCCTATTCTAAACCAAATGTGACACCAGGACCACAATCCAGCACCATCTGGCTCTACACCTGCTCAAGAAGTTGGCCCCCTACAGGAGGGATGGGACTCCATTTCTCGCACGAGGTAGTACTCCCTCTGGTGATGTCTCCCCAACTGTCTTCTTCTCTGTTGCAGCCCCCGGGAGACCAGCAGATTCCAAAGACAAACTAGATGGCCCTGATTCCACAGCTCCACCTTAAAATGCTGATTAGCGGGAGACTGCTTCCATCTCTCAGTCCTAGCTGGGAACAACTTCATACTTTGAAGCTGACAGAAGCAAAAATGATGGCAAAAAAAATTCTATGCCACAGATGAGTGACTAAAGAGCACTTCTTAATTTTGTTCTAGACTTGATTTTGTTTGCCACATTTATATAACTTTTTATTTAAACATTTTTATTCATTTTATACACCAACTATAGTTCCCCTCCCTCCTTCTCCTCCCTATCTTCCCCTCAACCCACCCTATCTACTCTTCAGAAAGGGTAAGGCCTCTCACCCAGAGTCAACAAAGTCTGACACATTAACTTGTGGCAGGACCATGCCCCTCCTTGCTGCATCAAGGTTGAGCAAGGCATCCCACCATAGAGAATGGGCTCCAAAAAGCCAGCTCATGCACCAAGGATAGATCCTGGCCCCAGTGCCAGGGGCCGTCAAACAGACCAAGCTACACAACTGTTGCCCACATGCAGAGGACCTAGTTAGGTCTCATGCAGGATCCCCAGTCATGAGCTCCCATGACTTCAGGTCAGCTGTCTCTGTCAGTTTCCAAGGCATGATCTTGACCCCCTTGTTCATATAATCGCTCTTCCCTCCCTTTGAATGGACTTTGGGAGCTCCAGGGAAGCTAGGTAATAAGGAGGACCCTAAGAGAAATGGGTACACGGATCTCTATGGGAAGGGGGAACAGATGAGATCTGGGAAAATTGGGGGCGAGGGGATGGAGAGAGGGGGGATGGTGGATGGGAACATGAGGTAACAGGATGGTCAAGTTGGGGATGGGTGAGCAATGAAAAAGATATCTTGATAGAGGGAGTCACTATGGGGTTAGGGAGAAACCTGGTACTAAAGAAATGCCCCAGAATCCACAATGATGGCCCTAGCTAAGACCTCTGGCAATAGTGGAGAGGGTGCCTGAACTGGCCTTCACCTGTATTCAGATGCTGATTACCCTAATTGTCCTCATAGAATCTTAATCCAGCAACTAATAGAAACAGATCCACAGCCAGGTACCAGGCCGGGATCCTGGAGTCCACATTTATATAACTAGCAATATAAATATGCACGCTTACTATGGGATGTTTTCATTGTTCTAACACATCGTGTGTCTGTAAGAAGCCACTGACTGGGGAATGAAACCGTTCAAAGGAGAGAAGTAAGTCCACATCTATTTCTATCCTAATTGACAAATCCATTTAATACTAGTCCAACTTTAGATGAATTTCAAATGACTGGCACTTCGGTTAATTTTAGAGGTACCTCTAATTCACCTTGAGTACCAGAAGGAAATGTGAGACATCAATGCAATTAAGCTAATTTCCACTTGGCTACTATGTATTTTACTCCTGTAATCCATTATGCTTGACTTTGCTATTGGCCCAGGATGAACACTGCAGCATTAAATCTCAAAATGAATAATTCTTGCCTTCTCATTGCTTTACCCTGAAAAATTAAATTAAAATAGCAAGCATTCCTGGCATTTCCACCTACTTCCCATCCTTCATCCATGGAGGGGTGGGAGAAGAAGGCTTACTTTTTCCTTCTTAATCTCTAATACTCTTACACTGGCCATGTCCTATCTCTGTGCTGTGATATTGACTAGCCTCTTTTTAAATTCACATAGATGTTATCTTGGAATGATAAATCGTAGCAGGCTACTCATATAATTGATCTCGAATTCCCCGTGCCCCCAACAACCTTTAGCTGTGGCATTTTGAAGGACTCAGTACCTCTTTGAAAAATCACAGGCTGATGAAATTCTGATGGTGGGGATGTCTCACTCTACCTCAAAAAAAAAAAAAGAGTGTCTCAAATCTCCCAAGAAGTGTGAACATTGACTTCTATCACCATTCTGAAGATACACTTTTTAAAAATAAGACATGAGACATGAATAGCACTCGGGTAAGAAACCATTTTCTTGCTTTACAACTAGGAAAAAAAATTGTGTTTACTTGACTTCCACATACAGCAAGAGATGGTGTGAGATGAGGGGGAAATGCCTGGTTGCTGTCGGCACAAATCTGTGGAATTTGTCTGACTTATTGCGTCTTACCTGGGAAGATACCAGATATGATTAGGGAAAGGACATTGGTGGACTTTGGGGTCAAATTGAGGTTTAAGCCTGGATTCATCCACTAGAACACACCGCTCTAAGCAAATAATTACTCTGTTTTCCTTGTGTGTTACCTTGCTGAATAACTGTCAAATTAATTAGAAAAAAATACAGTTTTACACAGATCCAAGGAGGTACTATGTCATCTTTAGACTGACTCTTTCTAGATTAGTGTTATTTTCTCAAACTGTTGTTATGTATCTATTGAAAGCACAGACTCCGAGTCGCCTCCCTTTGCGAGACAACCATAGTAAACTTATATCATCAAGTATATAAAATCTAGAATAGTATAACTTATTGGAGGAACTAAATATTCCATGGAACGCATACACGAGAAAGAGAGAGAGAGAGAGAGAGAGAGAGAGAGAGAGAGAGAGAGAGAGAGAGAGAGAGAGAGAGAGAGAGAGAGAGAGAGAGAGAGAGAGAGACTCACAGGAAACAAGCCGTCATTGCACATTATGCATTTGGAACCAGAGGTCAAATTGTAAAACCTGCATCTATAGCAGAGGTTGGCACACTTGTCTGTAAAAGATCAGAAAGTGGGCTGGCAGACAGATAGCTCAGTCAGTAAAGTGCTGCCCTTGTCAGCGTGAAGAATTAAGTTGGATCTCGAGGATTCACATTCAAAAAGAAAAGAGCCAGAGATGATGGCACACGCTTGTAACCCCAGAGCTAGTGAGGTAATGACAGGTGGGGCCTTGGGATCAGGTGGCCAGCCATCCCAGTCTGTTCGGTAATTTCCAGACCAGTGAGAGACCCTGATTTAAAACGAAACTATGGAAGGCACCGAAGAAATCCTTCCCAAGGTTGTCCTTCGGTCTCTTCAAGTCTGTGTCCATATGTGGACCTGCACACACATGAAACACACACACACACACACACACACACACACACACACACACACACACACTCAAAAATCAGCCAGATAGTGCACACCCTTTGTGAAGTATGTTTCTATTACAGTTACACTGCTAACACTGTAGCATGAAAACGGGCACAAACAATATAGGGCTATGTTGTAATAAAACTTTATTTACAAATCAGACACGGCCAAACCACCACGCCTTGCTGACCCTTTATGTGACAGAAGGCTGTGTCCCTGGAACAGGTATCTGTTAGTCTCCTTTGCCTTTCTGTGTTCAAGCTGACTGTAGGATTTAGAGTCCCTTCACGTCCACAGGGTAGCACAGAACATCAAGTTTGAAACATTCATAAATAACATTAGGGCAAGACAGAGAAGTTCTTGCCTCTCAAAGAATTATTTTCTATCCGCACACAATGATAATATTTGTCAGTATGATAATGAAAAAATAGAGACTAAATAGATCTTTCTGTGAATTTCAGCAATCTGCTATAATTTATAACAAGCGTCAACTGAAATTTTCTCATTCTTTTCTTCCCAATCACATCAGCACGAAATCCCTTAGGCATCACCTAATGTGACTAAAGCAAAAAGGTGTTTGGGTTTTACTTATTTGTTTAAGTTTCAGAATATGAACATAATTTTCTCTTTCCACCTTATTCCTTAGTGGAAGCTTAATAAAAATGTTAATTCTAATTGTTTTGCTCTTGGCTAAGATATTTATAAGACAGCATTTCCACCCTATTGCCCCCAAAGTTAAAGTCAAATTTAATCTTTAGTTAAAAGTAATTCCAGGGTGGGCTGAAGATGGCTCGGCAGATAAAATGCTTTTTGTGTAGTCTTGTGGACAGGAGTATGGATCTGTTGCATCTGGATAAGTGTCAGGTGGGTGTGGCAGTAGCCTATGGGCCCAGCATCCAGGAGGCAGTGAAATAAGGTCCCCTGAGTAAACCGGCTGCCTAAACTGGCCAAATCAGGACTCCCTGGGTACACTTGAAAGGCCCCACCTCAGTATCTGAGGTAGAGCATGATTAAGGGAGACACTGGATGTCACCCTCTGCCTCTATATACACACACACTAACCTACATGTGTGAAGACACACACACACACAAATGCATCAAAACAAACAAACAAAAAACCTCCTAAGTAAGTCTGATAGCATATGCCCGTAGTCTGAGAACTCAGAAAGTTGAGGAAGGAAGAGTGCTGTGAGTTCAATTCTGGCCTTGGCTGTAGAGTGAGCCCCTGTAGAAACATTAGCGCCATCACCATCACCGTCATCATCGCCACCACTGCCATCATCTAACCATCTAAACAGAAAACAAAAACCAGATAGCATCACAGCATGAAGGATTTGCAGACTACCCGTTACTTACTACTCTTCTACTGAAGACATTTTCTCTCCAGCCTTAGAAGGGAGCTTTCCAGCTGAGAGACAGACTACATTTGGTCTAAAGTTAGATGCAGTGTTGAGATAGATCCTAATAAAGTTCGTGAGCTGCTATTAAAGCAAACAAAATCTCATCGGCATTGGTGATGATTGGGTGAGAACTCCCCAAAGGCACCGGGAACGCAGATTAAGCATGTCCAACGGTAGCAGTGACGGGTAAGGACTGCCCACCGTGAGGGAAAATTCGCGTCTCACTCAGCTCACACTGTATCTTTCATCTAGGCAATCACGACTTGAGAGGCCTTCCGGTTCCACCTCCTTCTCGCTCATCGTGTTTGCCCAGACAAAAACACTAGTCTTTCTAAGGTATAGGAAAGAAAGATCTTATTCTAAAACAGCCTGGACGTCCAAATAGAAAGTAAAAGGGTTTCAAGTCAGAAAGGCTGATGGCTCAAAATCGGAGGCCAAAGAAATGATGCCAAATGCCTTCTCTTTTCACATTGTTTGACTAGTATTTTGTCCCTATATATGATAGTTAATGTTGCATTGTCAGCCTGTCAGGACCTAGAATTGCCTAGATTAAGTTAGTAACTGGGTATGTCTGTGAGAGATTACCAGATTTAGTTAATTGAGGCATGAATACCTTCCCTAATGACAGATGGAACAAAAAGGTGGCAGCCAGAGTGAGCTGAATACTATGCCCTCTCTCTCCCAGAATAAAATGTGACCTTAGCCTTAAGTTCCTGCTGTCACATAGATCATCCCTGAGAACTGAGAGCCACAGTAAACCTTGCCATCCTCAAGCTGCTTTAGTCAGGCGTTCTGTCTCAGAACAACACAAGTAACTAATCCTCCCATAGGCGCTGAGGAAGAAAACCCTTAGGAAAAGAAACTCATTTAGCTCAGGTTATCCAGGGTTAAACGCTATGGTTTGCTTTTCTTTTCTGAACCCAGGACCTCAGGCATACTAAGCAAATAGTGATGAGCTAACCCCAGCCCCGAGGTGGAAAGTTTAAGATCGGGTAGCCTTATCAGGTTGACTCTCGGGAGAAGGCAGCGAGGGACATCATCTCATGGCAGTGTCATGTTCAGAAGAAAGCAAACAGTCTTCAACAAGGATGGGGAGAAAGTTGGATGGCACCTGAATGTCATGAAAACTCACTGTCTAGAGAGCTGTCTAAAGCCTAAAGGAGTGCTGCTGTCAATAACCAAGGAACTCTATGTCTAAAGGATCACCAGCCTCTACTTCACACCGCCAGAGAAACTAGGACACAAGGAGGAACCTAAGAGAGTCATACAAGGTCCCTCACAGAAGGGGGAAGGAACAAGATCTCCTGAGCATATTGGGAGGGATGGGGCAGGGAGTGGAGAGGGAGCTAGGAGAAAGAGAAGGGGAGGAGAGGAATGCATGTGGGACCAGGAAGATTGAGTCAAGGGAGGAATAGACAAGGGAGAGAGAGAGGGGGGAGGGAGAGAGAGAGAGAGAGAGAGAGAGATAACATAAAAGAGGAGGCCATTATAGGTTTGAAGAGAAAACTGACTCTAGAGAAATGTCCAGACAGAGACCTACAAGACTGACCCCAACTAACAATTTGAACAACAGTGGAAAGGCTACCTTAAATGCCCTTCCCTGATAATGAGATTAATGACTAACTTATTCACCATCATGGAGCCCTCATCTAGTAGCTGATGGAAACAGACCAAACACCCACAACTAAACACTGAGCCAAACTGGAATCCAGATGCAGAGAGGGAGGATAAGACCAAGCTGGAGAAACCCACAGACACAGCTGACCATTAGGAGGAGCTAGTGGACCCCAGACTGATAGCTGGGAAACCAGCATTGGACTGACTCAGACTCCCTGAACACGGGTCTCAGCTAGAAGGCCTGAGCAGTCTAAGGGACCTCTGACAGTGGAACCAGGATGTATTCCTGGTACACAAAAGGACTTTGGGGGCACATCCCCCATGGAGGGATACTCCCTTAGCCTAGAGACAGGAAAGAAGTCCTAGTCCCTACTCCAAATGACTTGACAGGTTTAGATGATCCCTCCTGGAGGGCATCACCCTGTATGTGGAGTTGGGGGGATGGGAGGGGAGGGTGGTCGGGGGCATGAGAGGATGGGATGGAGGGAAAGGGGAGGGAGGGAGAGGGAACTGGGATCGGTATGTAAAATTAATTAATTAATTAATTAATTAAAAATAACCATGGAACTTCCACTTCTTAATGGACGCACACCAACATTCCATAAGACCAAGCTTCAGACACATGAAACCTTCACAGAGCACACAGACTACACACCAATCACAGCAGTGATTTCAAGAATATGGCACAGACTAGCACTAGAAAAAAAAAATGACCAGGTTCCTACAGGTATTGAGATGCTATAACACTGACGGCCGTTGCAATGAACACTGACTAAGGTACTTACAAATCCACAGAACTTATGAGGGTTTTGTGTTCAATCAATGCATTCCTTTACCTTACAGATATTTACTAAGTGTTTAATGCACTTCAAAAATTAGAAAATAGGTTTGGGTATATACATAACGAACTTCATCATGCTCCTGCTTCAAAATTTGTCTCTCCGTGCCTACTCTCACCACAGGAGCCACAGCTATGTAATACAAGGAAGGAAAATAAATAAATAAACCAGGGCACATCATCCCCACTTAAAATGTTCCTTTGGGGCTGAACTCAGGAAACAGAAAGAGATTCAAAGGGGGCAGGCAGATTATTTTTAAAAAAGCCTGACGGAAGGACCACCTCCAAAGACTCAACTTCTGCGGTGATGCTTTGCCTTCTAAAGGCTCCACAACCGTCCCAAATAGCTCCCACAACTGAGGAGCAAGCATTCAAACACCCGAGCCTATGGTGTTATTTCTAGTTTAAACTACAACACTAGTACTCAACACTACGTAGTTCTTTTCATTTCATTTCTGGCTCTCTGATAAAATACTCTGACCAAATGCAAGGAGTTTCTCTTAGCTGACAATTCTAGGTCATGGTTCACTGCTGCAGGGAACCATCAGTTTCTTTAAGTATATGTGTGTCCTTCTTCTATGCTTTCACAAGTATAGAGCAGGAAAGGGGGCTGCGGATAAAAACCCACAGACGCATTGAAGACTGTGTCTCCAGACAATGGGACCACTGGGCAATGCACAATTTCCTGTTTACAAACTAGCACCTCGTGAAAAGCAACCGAAACGACCATGGTGTCTGTATCCCCAGAAATGCACAGAGCTGCCTCAGAAAAACGCCAGGGACAGAGAAGTCCTTGCTCATAGTGTACAGACGTGACTCCGACCTATTCAACACGGATTCGGTTTTATTTGAGAATAAAGCAATTAATCAGCGCATCAGCTATCAGCTGCAGGAAAATTCTCTGTGTATAACATATTCATTATCTTGTTTTACCTCTCAACAATCAAACCCAATAGCTATTATCACAGTCGTGCCATTTTTTTTTATAGAAGAAGACTGTGGGCAGAACGATGTTTTTGTTTGTCTTACACTAACAATACAGCCAGAAGTACTAGAACATACAGGTGAGAGACGAATTATCGCCCGGATTCTAACTTTGGCACCTGAATAGTCAGGACCCCAGAGTTCAGGGGAAGGTCATGACACAGTCCTATTCGTTGCCAGCTGAACAAAGAAAAGAAAGATGAAAATGAAGAACACAGCACTTTTTTTTTTTTTCCCCTCACGATGCTTTCATATCATCTGCCTGGAAATTTCCATAGCAATACAGATCTACAAAGGCTCCATCAAGAAAGCACATTGCAGCCCTCCTTGCTCCTTGGCAGCCACTGGGGCTGTGCAAACATGACGTGAACAGTCACAGTATTCTATGCTGTTTCTAGATTTTAAAACTCTTTGTAGATTTGTAAGTTAAATTTCAGGGTTGAATCGTAAAAATGGCAATAATGTCTACTTTATGTAACATTTTTTAAAAACAGTCTGTTGCCCTCCGGTTACTGGCAAGGTAATTATAAAACAGCGTAATATATGATAATTGATACCACACCGTAGACAGTGAGGTATAATAATAGGACTCAAGTCTCAGATTGTACGATGGATAAATAACACAAATGCAGTCAGAGCATTTCTGTCACCCTGGAGCCATGTGCTCACAGCGGTGCGTCTACAGTTTAAACTGGAGGTCCTAAGAGAGGGTGCTCTTTCTCTATGGCAGGCCCCGGATCCCGTCACTACCTACAGTTACCGACAGGGGGCGTTTGTTCTGAGGGACAGTGTATACACCACACACTACTAAGACTGTTGTCAAAAGGAGAAACCTGCAGCTTCAACTTCAAAGCTCCATAGCAACGCCCATGGATGTATTATCATGAGATTACTGCTTTTCTCTTCACTGTCCCCGAGAGCCGGCTAAATGCTAACCTTGCAGCTTGGCAAGCCTGATTTGGTGACCTCCAAATCTGGTTCTCCCAGTCCGCGTTCTCATCCTTATCATCTAAACCACCAAGAGTCGCTGAAGACTCCGCCTGCTTCTTGGACCTCCCAGGCACTCTGCTCCTAAAAGCCACTCTATAAGCGAAAGAGTGGCACACGTTAAGTTAGCAGCTACCCAGCATTGTGCTGTTTGTTGTTGTCCCTTAAATGATACTTTTTGAAACAGAGTCTCAACTAGCTGACCTCCCGTTAGCTATGGGGCTCAGGATGACCTTGTGCCACCATGCTTTGTGTGTGGGGTGTTGGGAACGAAAGTTAGGCCTTTGAACGTGCCAGGCAGGTACTGTACTAATGAAGTTGCACCCTCAGCCTTTCAAGTGGACACTTCAGCGAGGGGAATCAGTGTACTTACAAGAGAGCAAGAGAGCAAATATACTGGACAAGGACGTGTGAGATTGCTTTCGGAGGACAGAGAGTTCACAGCTGAGATCCTAACACACATCCAGCGAACAGTGTCTCAATGCTAAAATCCGCTCTGGCTTTCTCACTGGGCAGGCAGTGGGAAGACAAGAACCCTAAACCATGAAGTGATGGATTTGAACTATAGCAGAGACAATTGCGCCGGGCGCAGGAGGGTGGTTTGGAAAGAAAGATTGGAAAGTGCTTGTTTCTATGCAGACCTTCATGGGGAAATTGTTAAGAAGGAGTAGTCTCCTTCTGCAACGTTGATTACTATGATTAGCTGAGGAGAGACTAGTGAGTTCTCTGTAGTCAGTTGCAGAAAAGGTATGTAAATATGTTATTTCCCTAGAATTACCTCGGCACTTTTCTAAATTAGTCTGTACTTACGGAGAAATAAAAAAAAAAAAAATGCCACACTGAGTCCATCTCAAGGGTGTTACAAAATAGTGTGTGTGTAAAAATTCCCATTCTCCTGAGTAGAGCCCCTAGGAATTCAGGATGAAGCTCCAATGAGCCTGTCCTAATTCCACTACCTAAAACAAGCCCCACTTTGATGTTGAGTGCCAGAAAAACAAATGATCACCCTTGTGAGGAAGTCAAGTGTAATTTTCAAGGTCCCTGGAGGCAATGCAGATGAAGTATTAAGCTACAAGATTTCAAGTTGCTGAGGGGAGGAAAATGGTACGTTCTGGTGAGAACAGCCTTGTGTTTGGAGTGTGGGCTCTAATGAGAAGCTGCTTGGGCTTAGGTCAGAACTCCCCCTAGTTTTTGGCTGTGTGACCTTGAGTAAACTATTAGACCTCTCTAAGGGTGACAGTAGCATGTAAGTGATAAGATGATTAGAAGAATAAATGACATAATATGATCACTTACACAGTGTCAAAGGATATAAATTGTATTCTGCTGCAAATATCTCTCAGACTGCTACGTATATGGTAGACTGAACAAGGACAGAGATGTAGACGATGGACCAGAAGCTATTTCGTTGTTCATAAAAGAGAACACACAAATTTGAACATAGGAAATGGGATGGACTTGAGATGCATTTTCCAAGCTAGCTAGACACATTTTGCTTGATGGAACAAAGAGTAACTGCCATCTTCCTGGGGCTGGAACGATGGAGAAACACATTAAATCCCAGGCATTCTTTCTCTTCATGGTATATGTGCATGTGTACATATATGTATTATATATATAATGCGTATATACATAGTATATATAATATACAACAATACAAATCTCTTTGTTTTGTTTTTAAAACACGAAATCGTTTTGTTGGGCAAAATGGAATAATACTGATTTAATATAAGCATAACAATTTTTAAGAATATCTTACACAGACCACTGCAGCCAGGATTTCTGCATCTTCTTAGGATTCCCCCATGACAGCACCCCCTACCAGCAGGAAGCAGCTTGGAAAGAACAACAGCCAAATTCCCAAATATTGTTTATAAATGTTTGTTTTCATTTAAAAAAAAGGCATGTATAACTACGTCCAGCATAAAATAAATAAATGTAAAAAATAAATAAAATATAATTGTATTATTTCTCCCCTTCCCTTTCTCCCCTTTATTACCTCCAATACCTCTGACTCCCTCTGCATTGCAAAGCTTCTTTTCCTGGATTATTATTGTCATATATATATATATATATATATATATATATATATATATATATGAATAAATATATAGCTACAAAAAAAGAATATCTTACATAAAAAATATTCCATTTAACAGAAAGGCCCACACATATTCCCAGTAAAAGCCAAACCAAAGCTCACACCAGCCTTTGAAGTGCCCTTCTTGGCTTAGTGACAACATCTTAGGCTGACATCATCTGATACATCAGAAAGTTCTCACACATAAACTTCAGTGCTGGCAAGGAGCCAGCTCACTTATAACTTGGAACAGACAAATTTAGGAGAACTTAAGATTGCCATCCCCCCACCCCTCCCCACCCCCGCCAAGAAAGATAAATCCTGAACTCAGCTTGTAAACTGCAATTGATAGCTATTTCTGTTTCTGAAAACTGCAAAATGCTTTCTACAGTCAGATTCTAACTGGTGCCAGCGAGGAAATGTCGGTGTTGAAAGCACAGGGTCCCTTCCACAGTGGCAGAGATCCAGGGCTCAAGACCAGGCTGTGTACCTAAAGACTGAAGGAAAGAGAACTAATGGGTTCAGAAAAAAGCAGAAAAGCCGATGGTCTCAGGGTGTGCACGAAGGAGGCAGCATTCGTAACAAGAAAGCAGGCCTTGCTTATTCCACAAGAGCGGCAGAGAGTGGCAGAGAACACACAGAAGGGAGCATATGAAGAGACGAAAGTATAGCTTGAAACATACCTTATTATGTATGGCTTGCAAGAGTACCTGAGCACTTGCATCAAAATTCAGAGTTTACGAAAAGCTAAGGACGGGAGGTATTAATTTTCGAACACGTTTTCACTAGGAAAGGGACAAAGAAATGAGATCTGGAGAGCACTGGTTTAAGTTTGGACAGAAGAGGAGCAGGCAAAGGTACAAAGGGGAGCGAGGCAAGACAATCTGACAAGAGGATATGTCAGTACGAGTGCACAGAGAACGGTGATCCCAAGGGGCGGGCGGGCGGTGCGCAGAGGTCAGCTGCTACTGAGAGATCGATTATGGTCACGTCAGAAAGCTGTCTCCTGTAAATCCGACTTGAGTGGAAAGGCTGCCAACGACATCGTGATGGATTAGAGTGGGTATGCGCAGAGCATTGGAAACCCCTGTGTGATCCATTCCTAGAGACTGGATGCAAAGCTGTACGGTTGGAGTAGTGGCAGATGTGGACAGAAAAGGAGCTGCATGTGGGATGAAGAGCAATGATAGGATTGTAACGGCAATAACTCCAGATGGATGGTAGATAGAAAGGAGCCAACCAAAGGTCACGGGTCCCTGAAAAACTTCAGAAAGCAGAGTGTAAGGCACAGGCAAGGGCTGCCCTTTGGTGATACAAAGTATCACCAAACGTCTGCTGCTGCCACAGGAAACGCGAGCAGCTAGGGGCTCGAATGGGTGGCTCTGGGGTGGGTGGTGTTTGGTAGCCACATTCCAAACGCCGCCCCCAGGGTGCCAAGGGCGGGCCCTGCCCTGGAGTCTCCTCGGTCCAGACTCCTCCCCCACCTCTGGATTCTCCTTGTAGTCTCTTGTTGTCTGTTCTCCTGGGGCCAGGCAGGAACGCTTTGTTCAGATTAATAAACCAGGATTTATTAATTTGGTCTGATGGGCTTATTGCATCACCAGCAGTGGGTTCCCATTAACCTTCCCATTAACCGGGATGTTTAAACAGACGAGAGTTTCTTCTGAAGACCTCTTGCTCAGCAAGGAAGCAGTATCGTAAGACTGATGGTGGCAATACAATCAGAAGGAGATGGGACCAAGAGTCTGAAGTGAGGATGCACCAAGATTACCAGTGGATGCTCACATAACTGGAGTTTCTATGTGGCCGTCTATGTGACTGCCGATGCAACTGCATTTCATTCTTCCTGACCATCTGACTTTCTCTGGTGAGGTCAATTCCCCAGGGACAAATGTACACAGCGTAGATAATTGAGTTCATCCAAGATTGAGATGTATAGCATGGAGGGAAAGAGCCAGGATAATGGTAATGTTTTCCCAAAACTTATAATCACGGGCTGTGTGATTTAACTGGTACCAAAAACCAGAGGAAAGATAGGAAATGACATAAAATTGGGGGAGGGAGAGATGAAATCAATTAATTATGCTACAATAAAGTATTTTCCAATGAGGGTAGGCGAACTAGGATAAAGAAAAGATAAAAGTTTGTGCCTATATAATACCTTTAAGGTTTCAAACCCTGATTTCATTTGTGAAAGGAAGGAAGAAGGAAAAAAGAAAGGAAGGAAGGAAGAAAAAGGAAAAAAAGAAAGGAAGGAAGGGAAGAAGGAATTAAGGAAGGAAGGAAGAAAAAAGGAAGGAAGGAAGGAAGGAAGGGCTTGGCCATATCAGATGAGTCATTGCAATAGAATATGTCGACATACGAAAAGCTGTTTGAACAGTTGTGGGCCAGTGGAGATCACAAGTTGACTGGGCCGAAACAGTGGCATTCGGAGGAGGCTCAACCTAGCAGGAGTAGACATGGGGATAATAACAGCACCCTGCTTGAAGACGGTGCTTCGAGCCTGCCGCTGAGAAGAAGCATGAGACAGAGGTCCGAAAAGCAGGAAGAAGGCTGTATTCAGAGTATGGACCTCAACAGTGGCAGAGACTTTGACAGAAGAGCAGGCAATGCTCCAGGGTTGAAAATGGAAAACGAAGAGATTTTTTTTAACACCTGGGACGTGAAATCTGTTGTGAGGTGGGGTCACAGATTTCGCCTGGACAAAGCTAAAGAAAAAGTACGTTCCACATAGAACATTTAGCTTTCTCAAAGCAAGAAAAACGTGTTAAGTGCCCATAATGTAAAAGGCAGCTTTATACAATGATTAAGAACACACACTCTGGGCTTCTGACAGATTGGCTGTGATTTAGTTACTAATCTTGTGAAGGAGACTAGGTCTTCATTACTATGATAGCAACAATAACAAAAGTACCAAAGGCTCTGGGGAAAATCAACAAAGCCAAAAGATACATAGAGAAAAAAAATGACTAGGTGATTTGTATGAGATAAAAAGGATTAATTTCTTTATACATAAACTGCTTAAGAGCTTTGCAACCTTTTGGCTAAGATCAAGTGGGAAAGGTTCATATAAATCAACAGGGGAAAATGTCAAACCTAAATAGAAAAAGGAGTATACATAAAAAATTCATTTCATGGGAAAAGAAATTGAATCGGCTTTTAGATATATAAAAACATGCTCAAACAAGAACAGATCAAAGCAAGACGCTCTTTCTGCCTCCACAGGCACCGCTGTGCTGGCACACATGGGTAAATAAAAGGCTGGCACAGACTGACCAGTGCAGAAGCACTTTCCTGATGTAATGGCACAAGGTGCAGTATATTACTATGCAGTAATAATACACACTTATAACAGTAGGATAGAGTAATTTCCTTAGAAGGGGTTTTCCTATAATCGTACGCATGAGCCATGCTCACAAAGATACAGTAAGTACAAAAATATTCAACAGAACATTCTTGTAGAAGTAAACCCAGAAAAACACCCTGAGAATCAACAGTGTTGGTTCAGGGTTAAAGCATGGCCCCCGCAACAGAGACACAGAGGGCAAGCAAGACAAAGGCTGTTCATGGGTGTCCTCACGGTCATCTTCCATGCGTGCTCTCACAGATGCTTTTCAGGGATGCTCTCTCAGACACACACCCAACACACAAGGTGGGGAAGAAGAGCTTAGCAACATCCGGTGTTTCTAGTCATGTATAAACGTAAATTATTTAGTAAGTCATCACACCACATAACCCAAAGGCAACGTTAAGAAACGGGAAGAAGTCTAAGGAGAACTACTGGAGTTCAGGATAGACAAGGGCCACGTGTCATCACAGTCACTAATTAGTCAGACAAAAATCCAGCTTTTATGGTATGCTGCACATTTTTCCTTTTACAGTGTGCTTTTGTAAGGATGGAAAAATTTAGCCTAACTCTCCACTGACCCCAGGAAGCTAGAAGTTTAAATCCCAGACCCTGTCCCCTGGCAGTAAGCAGGCAAAAGGTCACATTCTTTGCTGTTTACGACAGGGCTGTTTGCGACAGCACCTGTGAGTGAGTGAACACAGGAAATGAGCCTTGTCAAACCACCCAGGAGCCTGGGGCAAATGCAGACTTCCCAGTCTAAGCGCAGGCTTGGATAGTTCAAATTGATTGGTCCGCACTGGATGCTATGAGATGATTGGTTTACGATGGGCCGGCTTTGTTGTAGCCCTATAAAAGCTGTCTCAATTCTGTACCAAGGGTACTCAGTCCTCTACCCCCACGCGGAGTATGGCAGCAGACCCCAGTGCATTTGAATATAAAAGACCTCATGCTTTTGCATCAAGACCGCTTCTCGTGAGTGATTTGGGGGTGGGGGGCACCTTTCCTGAGTCAGGGCGTGAGGGTCCACGCTCTGCGGGTCTTTCACTTTAAGTTCTTTTTCTCAATGTGACTTGGTTGACATTTTATTTTCTTTAGTTTAATTTTCATATAGGAACTTGCTAAGTCGCGCAGGCTGGTCTCAAACTCACAATCAACCTAAGTCTCCTGCGTATCTTGGGAATTCTCCACGGTTTCCAGATTTCTACAAACCTCCTAGAACACATTTCCTGCGTGCTGCTATAATTGGAGGGAGGGCAGGGGGTCTCTACCTCTGCCATCGATCACTATGACCGAGACCCTGTAAGATTACAGTAACAACTAAGAAGGAAGTACGTCCAGGGTCAGCCATCTTTCTCCCCTCACTCAGCAATCACCTTCAAAAGGCGCCACCCACCCCACTATTGTGAAACTCTGTTGTCCTCCATTCTACTCAGCACTCACAGCCCTTAGCAACTGTTAACCAACCGCCCACTTCCCAATTTCCTTATCTGTTTCCAGTATCCTTGCTGAAGCACCAATCACCTTCCAGGCCAACCAAAACACCTCAGGCACGGATTCCTTCAGAGTACTGCTGAGGCCACGCCTCCTTGTCATGTCAGAGGGCTCAGTTTATTCCGACACATTCTGAGAATTCCAAACTACTAAATAGTTTTGGCTTATCTCTTTTAACGCATAATTATCGGGGCTGGAGAGATGGCCCAACAGTAGGAGTGGTTGCTCAGCAAGCATGAAAATCTGAGTTCAAATCTCCAGGAAAAAAAAAGAAGGCATGGCTGTATGTGCAACCACAGCGCTTGCTGCAGAATCCAGACAGGTGAACTGTGAAAGCCAGTGAGCAAAGCATAGTAGGTGAAGGGTGAACTTCAAGTTCAGTGAAACATCCTGTATCAGTGTAACAAGGTGAACAGTGATAGAAGGCACCAAATAGCTCGTGTCCTGGTCTGGCCAATGGCTGAGTAGGTGGTGGTGGTAGTGGTGTGTGTGGCATACATGTGTGTATGCTAGTAGTTGTTTATGAGGCCAATTTCAATGCATGCTTCTGAGGTGAAATCTCTGCCGTTCTTCTGAGCTCCATTGTGCCAGATGTCAATAAACAAAGCCTGAATAATTTCTGGTTGAAGGTTTTTACTGACGTTTTCTGCTATCATTGTCAATAACATTCCATGCACAGTTGAAAGACAGAAATATTTTCTGTAATGTAGACCATTAAGACACAGTTATTAACTTGTCTTTATGAATTGCTTAATCCTTAAGTTATTTATCTCCTGTTTTACTTGTCATGATCTAAAAGCAGCATGTTAAAATCTGCAGCTGGAACTACGTGTCCACTGATCCACCTGCTTGTGTAAAGATTTGTTTTGGTTTTTCATTTTAGTAGTGAACCTGGATTTGCGTCTTTGATGTCTTCATTATAGATTTTATCATCCATCAATATTAAGTGACTATTCCCATTTCTTTTAATGCTTTTTGCTCATGATTTTGTTTTTAATAGCTATTAGTAGTACCTTCTCAACATTGTGTCTACTGAGATTTGCTTGCAAGATTCTTAATTATTTCTGGAACTTTTTGTTTGTTTGGTTTTGTTATACCTTGTTTCTGAAGATTTTATTAGAAGTGCAGAATTGAATCCTATAAAAGGAACTTAAATGATTAAAGTTTAATTTATCCCAGATAATCAATCACCTTTATCTCATATTTGCCTTCTTATATTTTAAACTACCTTGCCAACTTTTTAATCAGCTAATTTTTAGGAAACTGGTGAGCCAGACATGGTACTACATATCTAGAATCTAAACACTGAGGAAGCTAAGGGAAAAATGTCAGAAATTCAAGACCAACCTGAGCTACATAGGTAATTTGAAGCTAAGGTAGACCACATGAGAACCTGCTCAAAATACACAAAAATGCAATAGTGATTAGTTTTCATTGCTATGGTGAGTTGGAAGGACAACCTTCAATTCCATCAGTACTCATCTATAGGATGTTAAAAGCCAGAATCCATCTGTCTACCCTCCCCACATGTGCATGCCACTAATGAAAGTAGGTATGTAACAATAGATAGACACATAACAGACGGACTCATGGCAAATACACAGTAAATGGATGATGGGTTGTAGTGCTATCTTGTTCTGCTAATAGACTTGAGATAATGGCCTTAGGATGTGGCTTTAATGTGTGGAAGAGGAGGGGCTTTCTCAGGGTCTCTCTTGGATTGTGATCTGAGCACTTCTTTATAAGAGGTCACATCCACACCCTGAAGCCACACCTTAATGCCATTACCTCAAGTCTATTGACGAACAAGATGCCACTACAATGGAAAACTAGATGATCAATAGATGATACATACATACCTACATACATACATACATACATACATAGAAAGAATGAAAGAGAAACATGGATGACAGATAAACATATTATGTGGATAAATGATAGATAGATAGATAGATAGATAGATTATAGATAGATTAAAGACACATAGAAACCCATCACTGTAGAAAACTCCTAAAATATATTCATTTATGAAAGAAATTTAAATGGAGTCAACATATAATGCAGGAGTTAATGCCTGCATTAGATATCTTCTGCCACAGAGCAAAACCCCCAGTGACAGAAATGGGTTAAAGCTTGTTGAGTCACTGGACAAAGGGAATACATAGATGCCCATAAACATCATATGTTATTGCCAAGGCTATTTGTTTTTCTCCAGAATCGGATGGAGTCAGAACTCTATTGCTAAAGGTAACACTGTCATTGAACATGGAAAAATTGAGCTGATGGCCCACTAAAAGCTTTGACCCTACTGACTAGTGTTTCTGGTGCTGGAACATACTCTACGCTACCAAAGGAGGAAAGCAATAATCAATATCTCTCAGTTATAGGCATAGATACATAGATGATAGATAGATAGATAGATAGATAGATAGATAGATAGATAGATAGACAGATAGAGCTAGAACAGACAAGAAAGCCAGATACATAAAACAGAGAAACATAGGAGAGAAATGATACATGATGAGGAATTTATTATATAGATGATGATAAGGAACAGACAGATGACAGATAAGTAATATGCTGACTTGTGTGAAATCTGAAATTCAGTGTGTCATGCTTCCCCAGTCTCAATTTACCACATGAGAGTCAGTGTGAGTTCACTGCACCGTCCTACCTCCATTTTCAATGAAACACTTTCTTTTAAATATATTCTGCAGTTTCATTCTGAAAGTACCAGCTTCATTATCCGTTTCCATGTTTTGTTTTGTAAATAATGACTCCACTCCTGCACTCTTTAAGTCACATGCCCGTGTTTGAAGAGCCTCTTCCCTGTCTGTATTTCTAATCTTTAGATTTGACTGAGCATCAGACACAACGAACAATTTAAATAGGTCTTCTTTTAAATCCACATAATCTCCTCCATCAAACCACAGTGTAATTTTTCTTTTAGCTTTTAATACCCTGTTTTACAGAAGAAAACTCTGATACATGCCTGGTATTTGTTTCTATATGGTTATACATTATTTCCATTTGCACTTCCTTCTCTATGGAATATTGTTGAATTTTAATATTTTTGCCTTTGGGGAGAAGATCATAGGATTTTCTTGAGTGCAAGATTACTAAGGTTATCTGCAGTCTTTGATCTTCAGATGAGTATATGTTTCCTTTTTCTAATTCCGTATCATAATATTTACTATCTTATATCATCCTCCATCACTGGAGAAGTGAGCAGAGAATAGTCCTGAACCAGGGATGTGGATGACTTGCTCAGAACCCTTGGTTTTCAAGGGTTCTGCTCTTTCATTTTTCCAGGTTTAAAATAAGAAGGCAGTCTGCATAAAGAAGGCCTAACCCAGCTTCCATGAAAAGTCATAACATAGATTTGTCAAATTAGATTATCTTACTTTCCCTCCCTGGTCTCTGATTCTATAAATGTTTATACTAGAAAACTGAGGAAAACTGGAGTCTTTGTGTGACATCCATTTTGTAAAATACAACTCCTAATTCCTTCACACATGGAATCACTATAGGCCCTGCCTTGCCCATGCTTCGCACAGCTCCAGTCTCTGGTGGGGACAGAGTAGCTACTGTGTCTCCTTAAGGCCATCTATAGCTAGCTGGCACAAACTTTGTTCCAGGCTAAACACTGAAGAGAGCAGTTGGAGGCTACCCTTTTCCTATTATCTGTGCTCACCAAATAGAAACTAAGCTATCAGTTCCACACCCATAAGCATCTTTCAATCTATCCATAAGCATCGGAGTAAATAACAGACTCTGAAAAACTTTTTGGTCATCCATAGTTTATAGCTCAAGCATTCAATTATTTGTATGATCTTAAAACGTCACCCAGAATGAGAGATTATAACTCAGATAGGACCAGCCTTGTCTTCTGCAAATTGGCATTGCTTCAGAACTCTGCACCCTATGGCCCGCTGTGGAAAGAATGCAACTGTCAAGAGAACACAGATGGAACAGGCATCTTCCTCAGCCCACAAGTAAAACCACATTATCAAGGACTTATAGGATAAGGGACCACTTGGAGTTTCCTGGAATAGGAAGTTCTTCCCTCTTCTTCATGATATTATAGTGATACCAGGCATGTATGGATGAAGATTATTTGGAAAGTTGCTACATATCCTATACATGTCCAAGTGTGCTCTGGTTATCCTAAAATCCTTCCATGTAAGATATAAAAGGGTCCTTGGAAGAGTCTTGTCAAACCAAAGGGTAGATCACAAAATGAGGTGTCCCTTTTTTTCACTTGTAAAAGCTTTTAGGTTCATGTGTCCTGGAATTCTTGGATATAGTATATGTCCCAGTTAGTTTTATTTATCAGCTTGACACAGCCTAAGATCAACATTGAGGAAAGCAACCATTAAGAACATGCCTGAAACACACCATCCTTTGGCATGTGAGTGAGGAGATTGTTAATTGATGTAGGAGTGCCCAGCCCACTGTGGGTGGTACCATTCCTTAGGCAGGTGGTCCTGAATTATTTAAGAACACTGGCTAATCATGAGCCTGTGGGTGACTCTACAAGCATTGTTCCTCTATGATTTCTGTGTCAAACTCTTGCTTTAATTCCTGCATGGACTGAGCCAAATAAACCCTTTCTTCCCCTAAGTTGCTTTTGTTCAGAGTGCCCTATCACAGCAACAGAGATGAAACTAAACCATGATGCCTGCTATTGTTCCAGTGGAATTGGACTGTGTTGCACCTGGTACATAATATGAATGAATAAACATCTCATGACCCATGCAATCCCCATAATCTCTGAGTGTAAAGGAGCCTGAATGAAGAGTAGTGAAGGAAAGCCTCAGATGTAACTCTTCTGATATAGCCCATAAAATGATACCAACATAATACAAGGCCTGAATGACTTTGCTCTTCCTTGCAAAATCAATCTTTAAATCCCCATTGGTCCGTCTCAGAGATTCTGCATTCCTGCTATATCACAGCCTCATTTATGCCCCACTAGGAAAAGATGATAGTCAACCATCTCTCTTCAACAGAGTCTCAGACCCTGTTGTCCATCACTATTATCTAGAAAGAATAAAAACACATTCACTGTGGGTGGACTTTGTTAACGTAAATGACATCTCTAGGGTCTCTGCTTCCTGCAACACAGCTTCAATGTCAATGTGCCTATCTATGTACAACCTAAGAGTCTTGTTAACTGACCAAATATGGTCCCATAGTTCTGAGAACATCCTTGATTCTGCATTTCTCACAGGCTCCATGGTGGTGTCATCCCCATAAGTCTGGGAGCAAGGTCCTTCCTCTCTAGGAAGTTCAGCTTAGCAAAACTCATCCTTGACAAACAAAGCTCAAAGACTCCCCTTTCTCCACCTTCTTCTAATTCTTGTTTGCGAACTTCCAAAGGTTTGCTTTATAAAACCACTTTGTACTACTTAACATGCAGAAGGAATTTAAGGACTTTTCTGTTCCTCAATACCATTTTTTCTTTGCTTAGATTAAGAGAAACTCCTCTCAAATTACTTACACTGTCTTTGTACATTTGTCAACAAAAGAGGGAGATACTTATCGTAGTACCAAAATTAATTGGTTGAACTTAGAGCTGCAAAAGTAATTTTCAGTAACACATGCCTAAGCGGTAGAGAAAAAAAACAAAAAACAAACAAACAAAAAAAAAAAACCACAACCCTGTATTTATGGTTTTCACTGTATTTTGCGCACATTTTATTTTTTGAAAATTAAGAAACAAAACAAACAAATCTACCACCACTACTTCTCTATGAAACCTTTTCTGTCTGCCTTGTCTGGGTCATGATCTCATCTTACCTTTATTTCTTCATTTCTCCTCAACTACCCCTTGAGCACCTAGCTGATACCTTACGAGGGCTTTAAGCACCATGAGCTTTCCCAGCTGTTGTTCTGACTAAGTACCTCCTAAAAACAAGTTAAGGAAGGATGTGCTTCCTCTGGATTACAGTTCAAACATGTCACCCACCATGGGGTAGCTGGCCACACAGTATCTGCAATTAAGGAAAAAGAGAGAAATGGACTGGACGGCAGGGCTCACTTCTCTGTCTTCCTTTGGTTCAGCCCAGGACCTCAGCCTGTGGCATGGCACTGCCTACATTTAGAGTTGACATCCGCTGCTCTGTTACACCTTTCTGGACACACCTTTAAAGACACATACACACAGAGGCAGAGGCAAGAATGCACAACACACACACACACACACACACACACACACACACACACACTCATATTTATCCACAACAACAACAAATAAAGTACAACTGCTTTAAGTGATGTAGAAATAAAAGAATGAAGATGCTGTTATATTAAAAGTGGGACACACTGCCAGGTCTGTTTCCATAAAGAGAAAGTACATTGCATGCTGATGAGCATAGGCCACGGCTAAAGGGCCGACAAGTGCACAGATGGCTAATATCCACATTCTGGATAGCCAATAGAAGAGGGAATCCTCGGCTGAGACAAATAGAAAACAGGGTACGCAGTTCCTTGCTATTGCTGTCTGAGCTAGTCTCTTCTCACTACAGCTTCGAAGCAAAGCTCATTTGCTCTGTGGAGGACGGGCTGTCCTCTTCCCCCATTTCTCAGGCTAAACAGTGACTCCCTGCATAAATCTTTGCCAAGCTTTATCTGCTAGGTTTTTGTTACAACTTAACCACGAATCTTTAGGCTGTCATTTTTTTTATTTCTCCCACCCCTGTAAAGAATTGTTACTCGGCTATATTCCTTGTAGAAAATGCCAGGAACTTTCAGGCCAAAGAATGCTCTTACACAAGGAACTATTGATGTTTAAAATGAAAATACAATTCAAGTCAGGCTTCTGCAGTTGGCGAGACAAAAGTAACAACTTACTTGGGGATTATAAATAAAAATCTTGATATTGCTCTGGACAGGACAAGAATAGGGAGAGAACGTGGCTATGTATAGTTCCGATGTGTTACACAGAGCTGCTTCTTGTGCCTAGCATCAGTCTGATTTAGAGCCATCCTGCCCTGGTATTCCAGCCCCTGGCACTGTGATCCCTCTGTTAATTGTTGTGTACCATTTGGCTATTAGAAGCACCAGGTCTCCAAAAGCTTACCTGCCAAAACAAGAGCCCCTAAAGGCTTCTACCACAAAGCTGAACAATCTAACAGATCAAGCCTTCATTAAAGTGCCTTAGCTGCTAGTTTAAATTCATTATCTTCAGCATATATTGGCAATGGGGTAATCATGGGAAGACGATTGCTTCCAGTTTCCTGCATTTCTCCTGAGTGTCTGCTGTCAACTTGGCAGCATGATAAAAGGCCTGGTCATTGTTGTGAGACAAACTGAGCTATCAGAGATAAAAGCAACACCCTCAGACATCAAGCACATCATGCCTGTAAGGCTAAGTAGACACATTCAACAACCCCCATTCTTTAAGAGAGAACCCCAAATGCTTTCTGGAGTGATCAACTCATCAAGTCACCTACTGCACAGAGGCTCTTAAAGATGTTCCCATCTTCTCCCCTGTTACAGTCAAGCTTTGATCTCAGACGTCTGTGCCCATGAGCCACCCGCTGCTTCCACCAGCAATGCCCGCTCGACAGTCTGCAGACTCAGTGCTATGAGCAAGAAAGACTAGACGTAAGGTCACCCTCAATGTTTGGCCTTATGAAATGAGTTGGCCAGAGATTTGTCAAGATTGCACAGATTGGAAGAAAAGAGCTTGAGAGACAGACAGACAGATTCATAAAAAGCCACTCAAAATGTATCCACTTTTTTTCTCGGTTCCAAAATATTCTTTGATTTTTTTTTTTTTTAATTTTGGCAGGTTGTGTGCATTGATGTTCACTGCATGACCACTGTTATTATTAACACCACCTCTACCATTTGCGGAGTGATTGACCTACGCCAAACTTGCTAATGAATGTGTGATGCCCATTATCTGCTCCTTTTTTAACCAATCCTTGTCACCTGCTATGGACACTGGGACAACAGCCATGCTCACACCAGACGTCACCCTTTCTCTAAAAAACAACACGCATTACGATTTATCTGCTTATCTAGCTACTGTTTGTTATATATCGTTTATGTTTTGGAACTGATGTAACCAAGGCTTGAATTTTGACCCAGATGGATTACACAGTCGATAGGAGAGACATTGAAAACGTAATCCTGGCTCCACAGCTATGCACCTAACCTCACAGCTGCTCTGCTACTCTGAGGTTCTGAAATGGCATTGACACTCATTCGGGAGGGTTGAAAAGCAAGGTCAGGCCTTTGAATGTCGTTTTCTGCCTTTAGAATGGAAGACTTGTTGGTTTTCAAGCAGTTGGGTTAAAGTAGTCAGAATCAACGCAGCAAAACGGAAAGACCCCTGACGCTCTACATCTGCTCATTTGCACTGTTAATCTGTCGCCTCCCACTCAGACAATGTTTTTAAAACATATTCATCTCGGTCCCGAACAACGGCTCCTCGGATTTATTCCAGATGCCCATTAAGTGTTATGGGTTCTTTCTAACTCATCGGGACAACTGGGATATACACTCAAAAGGTACTGCACTGAGCTGTGTAGGCTGAGTCCACACCAGATGCTACATAAGACAAAGAATGACAGGTTGTGATATAACAAAAAGAAACATGGAAGGGACACTTTCAAGGCACACCCTGTGCTTTTCTGCAAAGTGTGGATGATTCATTATTTGTTTTCAGAGGCAGAGCTGCCATGGTGCCCATGAAGCAGATGATGTCACATCAGCCCCGTTATCTGGCTTCCTAGCTCTTTTCAACTCTAAAATCGACTCCTGAGAAACTGCATTTTGAAATTAATATAGAAAAAAAAAATAAAGAATTCTAGCTTAAAGTTCGTCGAGTATCCGCAGATGCCAAGTCCGCCACTTCCACAAATGTCCTTTGATTATTACTTTGCCTTTCTGAGGCAGATGTCATGCAGCCAAGAAGGATGCTTAAGTCCTGTTTGACCTGCCTCCGCCTCCATCCAGACACCTTCCCTTTTCTTAGACAAGTATTTTGTCTCCTGAAAATTAACCATGTCTATTAAACGGGGAAGTCTCAAAGGAGGAACGGTCGGATACTGCATGGAGATTAGCATAGTCTGCTTTCTTAGAATTGTCATCTCACTTAATGTTCTCTACCAGAATCCCCAGCGGCATGTATGTCATCATGAGGCTACTTTAATAAAACAGCGTGAGGTCCCAGGAAGTAGGTTGTGTAAGGTGTGAATGGCCATTCCCATCATTTAAGACTGGGACATTATTTTGTCCCTTGGGTTTAACTGACTGTGAGTCCCTCAAAACACCGCCAGTCTCTAAGAGCAGTTAGATGTCTGAAGAGGAAAAAAAAAGTTAGTACAAAGTGGAGATGCACAGACCTACAGAACACCTCCTGTGTGGCCTATATTGTTTCTGATTGTTTCACCTGTATGAAAGCTCTCAGTGACCTGAATGAAACTCGCTGTGGTGACATGACTTTCCCAGAGACTCCCAGGCAGGATACAGGGAAACTGACATGGCCTCTTGACCGGTTGCCAACATCTGTATATTCCCAATATTCTCTTCTTAATATTCTTAATCAGTGAGTGCCAAGCTACAACACAAAACACGTCAGGCCAGACCCCAGAAATACACGCATAACACTCCGTGCTAAAAATCAACTGAATTTAAATCTTTAAAAATAAATGTGTGCCATCAAATGCCATGTGAACTGGCAGGCTTAACTGCATACATTGAGGTCAACTTCACACCTTGACTAAATGGACAGAGGTAATTGTTTCCTCCATGGCCCTCTCCCGCAGAGCAGCTCAGCCAACCTAGAAGCCAGCCAGTGAATTCTCACAAGACTCTTTCTTTGAGTGTTTCAAGAGGAGTAGACACTGATCCTCCGAGACCTCGCCATGAATGCAGGGTATAGTGTGTGTAACCATGCTCAGTTAGCACGCTGCTCTCAAGACTCAGGGAACAGACAGACCTCATTCCAAATTCTTAGCCATTCTCTTCTTGACAAGTGGAGACAGCCAGTCACTGCTTGCAACTCCGAATCCTTAAAACCAAACACAGCATCTCCACAAGAAATCGTTCTGGGCGAAGGTAGTTCCTGCCTGTGTTCTGTGGGATCCGATACAGTCCTCTAAACTCTGCAGGGATGAGTACATTTAGACACAATGTACTTCCCACCCCATGTCCTTATTTCCAGGAGACTGGTCCTCAAGGCCTCATTTACCTAATAAGCATTAAGTACTTTAAGAGTTCCTGGGGGCTGGTCTTGAAAGAAATTTCAGAGTATTAAAAAGACAGAAATACTGAGTAACCACACTGTTGAGCATGTACAGCATGTTAACGCCAGCATCTGTGAGTCAGCCTCACGTTCTCTGCATGCCCAGCTGTCAGATATTGCCTGCCCCAACATGGTCCAAGGCTGATCTCAAACCTCCAATCCTCCTGCCTCAGCCTCTCAAGTGAGAAACAACACGTGTCCAGCAGGCTGGCTTCTTCCGCGCCGTTTTCATCACTGGGGTCCCAGCTAACACTCCACTTGAGGCATCCCCAGCATCCCCAGTAATTGCTCCTGATTCATCTTTCATGGGTGGAGTTATACTTCTGTGTGCAAGTGTGCTTGTCACTATGTGCATGTGTACATTTTAACTTTTAAAGACCAAAGAGACAAGAAAGAGAGTTAACCCTGAAAAAGGATTTATATTCAATTTTTATATGCAATGTAGGCCAGTCAGCAGATTCTGATCTTTATAAAATTATCAATTCCTCCTAATAAAAGAGAAAAGAAAGCCGAGGCTCAACTCAGTTAGCTTTACTAGAAACCAGAGTCAACCCATAATTAACTTGATGGCTCTGGGCAAATTAGCAAAGTGTCACTGGTTATGCATAAGACAGACAGAGCATTTCATATGGATTAAGCAGGTAACACAGGGGAAAGGTGCAGGACAGACCAGACTCACAGAAGTGTCAATCAATCATCACCCACAGCGTGCCTCAGTAAAGGTCTGCGTTCTTCCTCATTAAGGGCTCAGAATAGACACAAAGTCCACCAGACAACAAAGAATATACTCCCGCCATGAGAACTTAACAGAAAAGCATGACAGAAAAAACGGTCCCTCAATACGACCTGTTCAAGAGCGTAGAGTGGAACAGGGTGGCAGCTCAGTCAGTAAAGTGTTAGCCACACACATGAGGAGAGCTGAGTTCGACCTCCAACACCCATGTAAAGCCAAGGGCAGCAGGGAAATCTTTACCCTAGCCCTGGAGAGCTGGAGGCGAATCGCTAAAGCCAGCTGGGTAGCCAGTGCAGCCAGGATAAGCTCTGGGCTTAAAGATGAACTTGAAAATAAGGTGGAGAGCAGATAAGGAAGACAGTCAATGCTGACTACTGACCTCTGGTGTAACACACACACACACACACACACACACACACACACACACACCAGAGAGAGAGACAAAAACAGAGAGACAGAGAGAAATAGAGAGAGCCAGAGAGTGACAGAGAGAGACAGAGACAGACAGAGCAGACAGAGAAGAGACACAGAGAGAGATGGAGACAGAGAGACAAGAGAGATAGAGAGAGACAGAGAGAAATAGAGAGAGACAGAAAGAGAGTGACAGAGAGAGACAGAGACAGAGAGAAGAGACAGAGAGAGACAGAGACAAAGAGAGACAGAGACAGAGAGAGTATCAGTTGAAGCATCTAAGAGATCATGTGTGTGGCATATACCTTCCAAATGACCTCCAAGCCCTTCTCATTTGCCCTCCAGGCAGCTTCTGACCCCCTTTGTTAATGGCATCCTTTTTTCAGAGAAAAAAAAATACCTCTCTGCAAAACTCCCCATTTTCTCTCTTTGCCTAAAACTCTGTAAGAGCCACTGTCCTCTGAGCACATGGAAGATCTCAGCAGAACAAGTCTTACTCAATTAGAGACAGGTCGTTTCATCCCAGACTGGGGATTTTAGCCAGAACGCTACCCTAAAATGCAAGGCCTTTTACAAAAGATGGTGGAAATGTCATGATCTGGGACACCCGAGTGACTTAGCGTTCCACCCTTCAGTCTCCCCTGCTTTCCTTACACTCCCTAGGGACACCGGAAGGGCCTGGCATGGCTCTGGAAGGCCTTGCCTCTCTCTCTCATTCCCTCAGCCTTGCTAAAACTGTTACATTACTGAAGCTAGCACCCAAGGTCTGTTCCCCTACTCGGCCACTTCCTCCTCCTGAGGCTGACTACCAAGGTCCAGCTATCAAAGTATTGAAGTTTAGTATCAAAAGGCCCCTTTGGGTCCTCTAATTAATATGTTGGATTAAAATTAAACATCCCATCCTAACACAGGGTTTTCCCTTGTAATGTCATGAGCCACTGTTTTCCTGTGTGTCCTTCCTCTCTATCCAGAGGCAACCCTTTGTCATTCCCTTTCGGGGATAAACACCACTACCCCCCTTCCCTTGATCCCTTCCTCTTCTCCCTTGTCCTCTATCTCCTGTGGTTGTCTCTTATCCCTGCCCTGTGTCCCTCTAGGGCAAACAAATCTCCGTCGTGCTGAGAACTTGGCCTTGAGTGTCCTGAGGGTCCTGATACTTTTCCTTTCAACTCCTGTGTTCAAAGGTTACAATTTCACCAGAAATTCCCCTTTCAGACCTGAGGGGGAACCAAAGAGATAAAACAGCAAAAGAAATTTAATGGCACACATCCACCAAGCCAATTTCTTACTGGCAGCAGAGTGAAGACAGCATTGTGCTTAGGAGCTGCTGGGAGCTGTACAACCCCTGCTTTCCCCCATGGGAGCTGCAGTCAAGGACAAAGACGAGAGGGCAGGTACTCTTGTCCTCCATGTTTTATATAAACAGGAAACGAGGAGGGCCTGACTCACTGTTCTCAAGAACCACACACCGAGTGAAGGATGGCAACTTTTATTTCGCAGATCAGTAAGCTGATAAACACAAAGAGATGGGCATGAACTTGTTCAAAGCACCCAGAGGGGGTGATAAATCTGTAGATCGAAAAGTCTGAAGCCACTCATCTGTTGTCATGGCTTCAGCTGGTACATCTCATGACATATTAACAACAAACCAACAATAGCAGCAGAAGACTTCAGGCTGCCAACCTCACTAACACTGTAAGGGAAGAAAGTAAAACGTGGTGTGTTTATCGTTGTTTGTATGTTTGTTTGTAAAGGGAGCTCTTGTAGACCGGGATGGCCCTGAACTCACTAAGCACCTGAGGATCCCAAGAATATACCACTGCGACCATCAAAAGTGAAACATTCTTCACAAATGGATTCCCACAAAAAGGTACAGGGATCACACAACGAAGGTAAGCCCAGTGCTGGGCACTAAGGTTCTCTAAAACAATAATAAAACCCGAGAGAACAGCAGCTCGGGCTCTATGAGGAGACTGGCAGCTGGCACCAAGGTAAAATGTCATTTGTCATCAGATATCCAGCCTGAAAAGGCTTTTGTTTCATTACTGGCAAGGACTCCGTAGCAAATGAGCATGAGAGAACCATATTCATTTCAAAAACTGAAACTAGGCATCCTGCTCAGGAAAATGCTTAAGATGAAATAAATTACAATATTCAAAGCTATAAATGAGTCAGGGACACATAAGGCAGATGCTGATGAAGTTCCCTACAAAGGAACACGAGTTTATAAATGGTCCTCACTGGCGCATTTTGAACAATAAAAAGGAAATACTTGATCTTCAGAGATTGCTAGTTTGATTTTTTTAACTGACATTTTCTCTTTCTCCAGAAACATGCAGCTATCTGAACATTTAATCACAAAAGCCCTTACTTAGTTGGATGAAGAAAAGATTTTTCTTCCCAGATTCTCCGTGAAACCTTTAGCCCGATTTATCACTGGAAAGTGTTAAATGAGCAACATCTCCTTAACATTATTTACCCCACAGCTAATATGTTGCCCTCTATCTGTATACACAGCTAGGATTTTTTGAGTTTGATACATGTAATCAGTACCGTTACCAGGAAAATAAGAGAAGAATCCATTATTAAGGGTGGTACAAACAAAATCAATATTCTGTATCTGTTTTCAAGCTTCTCAATAATTCTCCCAGCATCCTCACTATATCAAGGTTACAAATACGTCTCAGTGGCACGAACAGCCCAACCTCCCAATAGTAAACTAAGTCCTGAAGCCAGATCTTCAAATTCACCTATCAACAGCAAATCCAAGATCCATTTGAACAGGAGACACAAGGTGCCTTTTGAAATGTAGTAGATATTATACACATAAGACTGGCAGTCACCTTTTTCACGTGGTATTTCCCTAAACTCTTGCCTCTATGAAGCCAGTGAGAACCAGGAGTTTCCAAAGGTTCCCTTACATAAAGCAGGTTCCTAAATAATCCCCTGGTATTTGTGTTGTTATTTAATTCATTAGGCTTATGAGCCTATAAACTTTGTAGAAATCCATAACAACTTCGAGACCTGTAAAGAAACATATGTGCTCAAAAATAAAAACCATAAATTCAATATTAGTACATACCAATTTCCCTAAAAAAAAAAGTGCCACCATATCGATTATGAAAATGACTGAATTCATTATTCAGTTTTGCAAATTATTAACTTCTGCCTCAAAACTACAAAATGAAAACCAGAGAAGTATTAATATCCATTGATTTATCAACAAAATGTATTGCCAGAGCATCAGATTGTGCATTACTAAAAATCACAAGCAGTCAAAAGACTCTTAAGATTTGCAGGGTGGATTGTTTTATGGGTACATGATCACTGATAAATCAAGGCCAATCTTTTTTTTTTCAATGAAATGGCTAAGAAAAATCAAATAATTGCAAGTGGAAAATTATGAAGTACCTTTCAAACCTTTGCAGCAAAAACTGCTACTTAATACAGGGCATTGGCATATTCTCTCTGATACATAGTGTATAATGCCTACAAGGTGCTGAAGCGCCATAGCCCTGCCTCTGTGCACCCATTCTCCATCCTCCCTAATTCCTCCACAAACAGAGCAATGAGAGTTATGTAAATGAGTCTACAATGCTCACTCTTGCGTGGCTTCCACAGCAGACAATATCACAAGGCATCCCGCGCCCAGTGTCCTCTTGGACCGCAGAACCTCCCAAGCTAACTTTTGAGGAAATTCAGTTGTCTCTATCTTTGACATGTATCAGCATTCCGACCGTGTCTCGCCCCTCATCTCCTGTTTAGCTGCTGTCATCCGGTGCCTGGATAATGGCAACTGCCTCAAAGTGAGTTTGCTACATCTTCTTCGTTCCTTCCCTACAGTCCTCTCGCAGGAAACAGAGTGAAACTCGCAGACAGGACATTAGGCCCTCTGCTCAAACACGTCCAGGTGGAAGAGTCCATGGAAATAAGAGCCACAGTCTTCTGTGATCGGGCCCCGTCCGCCTCTGCCTCTCCCCTTTATCTTACCATGGTCTCATGGCTTTGCTCAAGGCCCCTTCTGGCTGTTTCCTGACTGTGCCATGAACATCTCTAAGTTTAGGTCATTTCACTTCCTGTTACCGTAGCCTGGGACATCAGTACCCAAGATTTTAGCTATAATAATGACTGGCCAGGTAAGGTATGCCCACTGATACAATAGTGGCATACATGTAATGGAAACAACCAACCACTTTGTGGTTGGACTTAAAGCAAGTTCCACAAGATGAAATGCATGCCTGATTCTGTCAGCTGGGCCAAAAATGTGTGGCCAACTAGGTCGCTGGTCCTAAGGGAGAAACTAATAATACTATTATTCTGCTAAATACAAATGACAATAAACTATCCCCTGTTATTGCCTTTGTATCCATAGATTAGTTCATCTTCCAAGTTTGATTACAGTGAGCAGCAAATGACCCAGAGGCCTACAACCAGTGAATACGCAGAGAATAAGAGATTGTGGAATGCTCAGTCCTAAATGGGACAACTGTATCACATCCCCTCTCCCCAAGGCTCAGAGTTCATCATGGAAGAGGCTTCAGCAAGCTTGTAAGACCCACAGATAGAGGACACCGACAGGAAAACAGCTTTTATTGGTCATAGCAGAGCTATGGCACACATGAACTTACATAGGCTATGACTAATAAACAGGATCAAGCCAGCCAAAAGCCCAGCATGGATGGGGGAGTCAATCAGGAAGTCCCACTCATAGCTGGGGAGTCATTGGCAATCTGGTTACTGAGGGAGGAAGGGTAAATTTTCCTCAGGATGTGGGCCTTAAAAAGTTACCTATACTACAGGAGACGGGAGGGGAAGTGAAGTTGGATAGGACCAAAACCCATTACATGTGTGTGTAAAATTCTCAAAAATAAATAAAAAACAAATAAATAAAGTAACTAAATCAGATCAATCATACTGATCTCCTCAAACATCTACCCTGCATTTACATTAAAGACTTTAAAAATCATTTTATCTAGGCTTTGGAAGGATGCAATTCACCGTGTCTATCTATTGTCACCCAACTGGGCAATGCCACCAGACAGCTCCTTACTGCTATTGAACCATCACTCAGTACCTGTTGTTTAATCTTTTTGGTGGTCTCCATCCCCCAGCATTTGGTAATCACCATTCTGTTCCTAGCTTAATCAAATTCGATGTTTGTTTGTTTTGTTGTTGTTGTTGTTTCATTTTTTTAATATTTATTATTATTATTATTATTATTTTTAATGTCTCTCACATACCTTAGAGATTATGGAACACTTGCCTCTCTATGCCTGGCTTATTTCATTCCGTGTGAGATTTCCCATCTCATCCAGGTTGCTGCGAAGAACAAGAATTTAGCTTTCTTTTTATGAGTTAAAGTTTCTAGAAGCAAGCCACAGGGCGGAAGCTGAGATTTCCTCTGGTTTACTTCTCTGTACCTTGAGATTTAAACTCATACCTTGTGCACTGAGTAGGAAATCTAACAAATCCCCCAAGCAGTTCCAGGCCTTTAGAAAGTTCTAGATCCAAGAAAGTCAAAGTTCCTTTACCCATTAAAAACAGAAAGGATGGCGGAGGCCCCAAACGCAGGCACTTCCCTTGGACACAACAGTGGAGCTGGTTCGAGGCTGTTCACGGACTTCCTTTCCTCGGTTTTACTCTTCTACACGCTGGTTCATTATTGTACATAATGGGATGCTGAAATCAATAGCATAACATTTTACTAGATGTCAGCACTATAATGAGAATTTGGTTGGGATGTTATATAAAAACAATACAGGGGCAAAGACCATCACCCATAGAGATGCTGAGACAGCGAAACCAAATATTCACTGGCAGCCAAATCACGCAACCTATTAGTTAATACTAATAGCTAAAACTTTTAAGTGCTTCTAATGCCTAAGCTCTGAATGCATGTAATATAATTTAACCTTCCCAAATTCCTATGAATAGTGTCATTCTCATTACACAGAAAAGGGATATGAGAGGGAGTTAATTAAGCATCTCTCCAACCTGCCCAGAGCTAATAAGTAGCAGAGTTAAGACTCAAACTGCACACCCTCAGCTTCGCTAACTAAGAAAGGCTGGAACTATGGAAAGACAAAATGACCTTCACAGCAGAGAGCGACACAAAGGTCCTATTTACCTAATTAATGTGCTTAATCCCATGTGGCTCATTAGCTTAGTGCACGTTTCATTATAGATAGGGAGCTGGCCCAGTAGGTGAGCTCTTGAGCATGTCATGAGATGGACTGGATTTTAAAATTTAAGAATAGCATTCCCACCTCTGACTCAGCCACAGCCTCCTCCTTGCCCCGCTTCCAGTGACAGCAGAGATAGAAGCAGGAGAGCAAAAGCAGACCTTTGGGCTTATCCTGGTGTGCCTCCGCCAGGACCCCCCATAGGGCAGAGAAGAGATGACAGACAGTTCTGCAGTATGGGAAGCCAGATGCATGATGGGAATCACTACCCCAAAAAAGAGAAGTTCTTCATTTCTCCAAATATGTTAAAATACCAATTCTTTTCTTTAGGTTGGTAAAATAAAACATTGTACCGGGGTAATTAACAATATCTCCTGGAATGCTCTTTGATGCATCAGGACGGAAATCTGGAACAGGTTAAAGTTTTCATGCAGGCAAATGGAACTGTTTCCCTCACCATTGCTCAAAAGGTACCTGGGAAATCCCAGGGCTCTCTTTGGCAAAGGTGGCCAATAGTCATTTAATAACAACTGGGCACGGTAAAGAAGAATTTGAATAAATCTGGGTCAGTGTGCTGGGGGGAAGCTCGGGACCTCACAGGTGTGGATAAAGAGCGAACGGGATGAAGGGCTTGTAATCGGAGCTCCAGGTAGAGTACCGTCTGAACATCAGTAGTAGAAAGCTTTGCTCTCCCGGGCATCAGGCAGGTGCCACTGGCATTGAGCGCTGTAGATAAGCAGGGTTCACAGCTCATCAGCTCAGCACAATGGGGAGCACTAAGACAACTGACAGTGCTCAGCAGAAGTCTCCAAGTAGGGTGGCCACCGCCCACCAAAGCTGGCTCTGGGTCCCTGGTGAGTGGACTTGCAGTCTCTCTATGTAAACAGGTCATGAACCTCATTCTGGAACCTGACCAAAACGCAAGCAAACGACGCATCAGTGACAGGGTGGGAGGAAAGGAATTAGGTCTATGGTGTGTTGGGAACCCCACGTAGTACCTCTGATGCTTCCACACAAGACCAGGCACTCTTGTCCAAGATAGATGTCACATTTCTATAACATGTTCTGGGGGGCTGGAGTCCAGTCTGTATAAATAACCCAGCTGCACCTCAACTAAATCTCCCATTAAAACAACAGAAAAGCCACAGCTCCTATTGGACCCAAGAGATCATCTTGCTTATTCCCACAAGGAAATATCATCTTCCTCAAGACTGTGGCAAGAGAGGCAATACTAAGAAGTGGAGATTTATTCTGCATGTTATGCATGTGCATGTTATCCTGCATGCATGTAAATGTGTGCTGGTGTGAACATCCATGTCCTCTCGTGGGAAAGCATGAGTAGGACATCCATCTCTTCCTCTACAGTCGCCACTGTATTTCCTTAAAACCCTGACCTGGAAGCTCACCATTTCAGCTTGCCTTGCTAGCAGTGGGATCTCGTGGGATCTCAAGATCTGCCTTTCTCTGTCACCCAGCGATGGGGTCAGAGGAGCAGGTGGCCACACCCGGCTTTCCTATGGATGCTGGGAATGCAAACTCAGTTCCACCAATGGGCACTCTTACCCACTAGTCCACTTCCCCAGACTGAGAATTATAGTTTTAGGAACAACATTGTAGAAAATATGCAATAAAGGATGCATGAGTACTCTGCGTTAGGCATGTGCAGGTGGGGATAAAATGAATCCCACTATTGAAAAGCAAAGTGATTATCATAATACAAGTATCATAATACAAGCAAGGCAGGCGCTAACTCTCCTACTCTACTTCCAAACCAAACCTCAGCCTACTGTACAGAGAAAAAGAAAGGGCACGGAGTGTGCCTGCTAATAAAAGCAAAAGAAAACAACAATTTAATTCAAATAAGCTAATCCAAACATCTGCTTCACTTAAAGCTGGGGAAATGTCATTTCATTAAATCACGATGTTTTCATTTCCAAAGATGACTGTCAGCGCAAAGCTATTTTATTTTAATGAAAGGCATGAAACACATGGAAAACAACACGATTTTAGATTAAGTAACTTGAAATATGTCTCAGTTCTTTTGTTTAAAAGAGAAGGTATAATGAACTTATGAAGCTTCTGTACCTAAGTCAGGGGACAACAACAGCAGACTGATTCATGTGGAATGTTTTTGGGGCTAGCACACACCCAAGCAGCAGTCCCTTTGTTCCTGAACCCTGAGCATCCACTTGGGGGAGGGCCGTTGTCTTGAACACAATGCGGCCTCTGCGGCCTCTATTACAGCGTCTTCAGTAGTCTGTTTTTACAGCTCCAGATCAACTTTATTTTGTTCAAATGTAGTCAACAATTGACACAGCGGTGTTTAATCAACCAACTCACCACATAGGGGAGAAAGTACAAAAGCATAATGAAAGGAATGTCTTTAAACCATTTAAGAACCTCTGAAAGCAATTCAAGTACTTACCTTTTCTGGAATGAAATTATTTTTATGATCATTATAAAGAAAATAAAGAAATACGGAGCCAGCAAGATGCTCAGCAGGTTGAAGTGCTTGTGTCAAACCTGCCTTTCTGCATGGAATGGGTTCCCCAGGACCCATTGGAAGGGGAGGGACACTAACCCTGAGGGCTATATGTTCTCTGTGACACACCTCTCCCTCCCTCTCTGTCTCCCTCTCTTTCTCTGTCTCTCCTTCCTCTCTCTCTCCCTCCGTTTCTCCCTCCCTCCTCCCCTTCCTCCCCCTTTCTCTTCCTTCTTGTCAGGGTGATGACAATTTCAGTAATTCCTGAAGTCTATATTGTCCCTTCATGAGAGAGGGAAAACAATCACAATTGCAAAGTGGCTATTTGAAATTGCTCCAGAGTTCAAATCTAAGTTACCTCTGAGGCTGAGTCATAGACACACCCCAGAGCCAGAAGCACCTGCACCTACAGCATGACTGACAGACAGCACAACTCTACACACACATACAGATGCACACACAGATATACACCTACACACAAAGAGACAGACAGACAGACAGACAGAACACACACACACACACACACACACACACACACACACAGATGCATACAATGTCGATAAGTACATGTGATAAAAACTTTTAATTTTTTTTAAAAAAAATACAAGCAAGCAATTCAATTTAAATTATTCACAATCTATCATCACTTCTAAGATTTGGGAAATCTATTTCCAAATATTTGGGTACCTCTTCTACAGAAAAATGTCAGAGAATGCTCACCTTGAGCTAGAGATTCAGCTCAGTGAGTGGTTGAGCCTGGGCAAGGCCCTAGGTTAGCCTCAGTTCTAGAAGGAAAACTAAACAGAGAATGGGCAAGGCCCTAGGTTAGCCTCAGTTCTAGAAGGAAAACTAAACAGAGAATGGGCAAGGCCCTAGGTTAGCCTCAGTTCTAGAAGGAAAACTAAACAGAGAAAAACCGCATCTTGATTCTTGCACAAAAAATAATGCTCCAAGGATTCCCTTTTCTTCTGTTGTGTGTCTTCTGCAACATCTCAGAGACCACAGCCTTCATTAAACACATTTGTTTTAATGACTCAGACGAGCTGATGCTACTAGACATTGTTTGATGGCTGGCACTATTTGAAATTGCAGGTAGAAGTGCCCCACACAATCATGTTTATGCACAGCCATCATCCTAAAGTAATTCCAAGCAATGGAATCGCAGGCCCAGTGACAGGTAAGATGTTTGGTGGCCTGGCTGGAAAAATCATGCTCACCCACTTCCCAAGGGACAAGTGTGAGGTTGTCCACACCCCTGACACTTACACTTTCCTAATGGTGACTTACTCAATAGATTGAATAAAAGCACCTAATTGTCTTAATTGGCATATATTTGAATAGCAGAGAAATTTATGCTTCTAGTGGACCATTTATTTTCTCTTCTTTTATGAAATGTCTTCCTACATGGGTTTTATGTCTCATTTAAGGAATTTACATATTTATCTGTTTCGTATTGATCTGATGAAATTCTTTCTATACTGAGGAAACAGTAACCATCTATTTTGCTAGTTTGTTATATTGCGATGCTTACCTTTTAAAGCTTTCAAATTTTGAAATTTATGACCCTCTTCTTCATCTTTATGAATTTATTTACTTTTTCAGCTCTATAAACCCCAAATTAAAAATATATGCATAGTATGTATCATGAGATCAGAGTGTGGTCGTTTGAATATAATTGGTCTTCATAAGCTCATAGGGAGTGGCACTATTAGAAGGCGTGGCCTCGTTGAAGTAGGTGTGGCCTTGCTAGAGGGAGGGTGTCACTTTGGGGATGGGCTTAGAAGTCTCTATGCTTAAGCTACACTTAAATCAGTTCACTTCCTGTTCCCTGACTGCCAGTCAAGATACAGTACTCTCATCTTCTCCAGCACCATGTCTGCCTGCATGCTGCCATGTTCCACCATAATAATGGACTAAACTTCTGAAAGCGTTAAGCAATTCCTTTAAATATTTTCCTTTATAAGAACTGTCATGATCATAGTGTCTTTTCACAGCAATAAAAACCCTAACTAAGACTTTCAGAGGCCAGAAGAGTGTGTCAGATCATCTGGAGCTAGAGTTACAAGCAGTTGTGAGTCTCCTGACATGAGCTTTGGATCCTCTGGAAGAGTAGTACACCAATCTTGACCATGGAGCCACCATTGTCCAATGGGCCCATGAATAAAGTGGCCATGATGGCAAGACGGAAGTTATGTGTGGGCATGACCCTTGGGAGCAAGTCTTTACCATCACCTTCAGACAACTGTTCTACCTTTGAGAGACAGCTCTTAGCCTGTTCTTGGGCCTTAGTGGAAGCTGAATGTTGATAGCAGGCCATCAAATTACCATGTGACCTGACCTGGCTAACACTAACTGAGCATTATCTGAGCCTCCAAACGGTAAGGTAAGGGGTGCACAGCAGCAATCCATTATCAAAGTGAAGTGGTATATATATGATTAGACACATATAATCCCCAAGACACCAGAGAGTTGCATGAAGAAGTTCCCCAAACGCTATGGTTTCTACTCCTCTTATAATGCCTCCTACTCCCAAGTATGCACTTATAAGCTCTTAGGGTGTGCCCTCTGATCTGCTGGCTGAGGAAGAGAAGATGAGGGTCTGGTGTACTGATGGTTCACCATATCATGCGCACACCACCCAGAAGTGGACTGCTACAGCATTGCGACCACTTTCTGAGACAGCCATGAAAGACACCAGTGGAAAAAAAATCTTCACAATGGTCAGAGTTTGGGCAGCGCATGTGGTTGTATATTTTATTTGGAATGAGTAGTGACTAAGTTCACTAATTTATGACCTGGACGATCAGGGACTTGGAAACAACATGATAAGACAAGTTAGTGAAGAAGGTATTTAGGGAAGAAGTATGTAGAGAGAGCTCTAAAACCGAGTGAAGGATACGACAATACTTAGGTCCCATGCAATTGCCTACCAAAAGGTGATTTGAGCTGACCAGCAGTTCAATAAGCACATACATAGAATGACTCACTCTGTGGGCAGCCAGCCTCTTTTCATAGCCATCTTTCTCATTGCCCAATGGGATCATCAACAAAATGGGCATGGTTGCAGAGATGGAGGGTATGCATAGACTCGACAACATGAACTTCTGCTCATCAAGGCTGGCCTAGCTACAGCTACTGCTGAGTGCCAGATCTACCAACAACAGAGATCAACACTGAGGCCCAGTATCCTGATGGCAGGTTGCCTATATTGCTCCATTGCCTTTGTGAAAGGGGCATCACAGGAAAAGATACATATTGTGGTTATGGATCTGCTTTTCTTACACATAATGCTTTTTCCAGAACTACCAACCATGGACTTACAGAATGTGTTACCACCATGATGATATGCTGCAGTATTTGCTTCTGACCAAGGGACTACTTTCATAGCCTGAGAAGTGTGACAGTGGCTCCATGCTCAGGCATCCACTGCAAGTTCTCTACCGTCTTGAAGCAACTGGCTCGATATAACAGTAGAATAGCCTTTTAAATACACAGTTATAGTGTCAATTTGGTGGTTGTAACCAGGAGGGTTCAGGGCAGGGATCTCCAGAAGGCAGTATATGCTCTGAATCAGGCTCCAATATATGGTATGCTTTCTCCCAAAGCCAGGATTCACAGGTTCTAATCAAGAGATGGAACAGGGTATCGTTCTACTCATTATTAACCATAGAAATCTACTGGGAAAAAAAAACTGATTCCTGTTCTCATGACCTTAAGTTCTTTTGACCTATAAATGTTGGTTTCAGACCAGGAGGCATCCCTGCCAGGAGACACAACAAACATCCCTTAGAACTAGAAGCCCAGACATCCTCGAGCTTACTTTGGAATTCTGATGCCCTTAAGTCAACAAGTGAAGGAAACAATAACAGTATTGGGGGGGGGGGGGGGAGAGTTATTGATTCCAATTACCAAGGGGAAATTAGATTGCTTCTCAACAGTGGAGGTAAGGAAGATTATGCCTGAAGTGCAAGAGGTCCTTTAGGGTGTCTCCTGGTATCACAATATTTTGTGATTAGAGGTGATGAGAAAATACAGCAATCTAGGTAAGATGACAAAGGGCACAGACCCTTTAGGGATTAAGGCATTTGTCACTCCTCTAGGAAATGAGCCAAGACATGCTGAGGTGCTTGGTGAGGGTGGGGAAAATACAGAACGGGTAACAGAGGAAGGTAGATACGCCAGCTAAGGCCACTTGACCAGCTCCAAAATGAGGACTGTTATTGACATGAGTCCTATTTTGTGTGCCTATATACACATATATTAAGAAAATAGTTGTGTTTTCTTTCCTCTGTGTCATTTGTGTATAACATAATATCAATTAAGACACATCAACTTTTTTAATATATTACCATATTTAAGTCATGAAACACTAAAAGAATGTCCCTCAAAAATATATGATACATTTGCAGTTGTATGTTATGTGGCATAGTTATATCACGCTGGTTATTCTTTTCATTTGTGAATTTAGCATGATATAAGTATAAATGATTGTGTGTCAAGTTGGCAAGGGATAGCGTTGTAATAGCTAATCTTGGGTGTCGATTTGATTACATCTGCAATTGGCTAAACCCAGTTATCTGGGCATACCTGTGAAGGACTTTCCTTGACTGGACTGTCTAAGATGGGAAGACATACCCTAAATCTTGGCCACACCTTCTAGTGGCAGCCCACATAAAAGGACATAGCACAAGCTGTAGCAGAAAGTAAGTTTTGATGCACATTTCTGCCTTGTACTCCCAGTGAGGTTGCAGGCAGGAAGTCAGCACCACCCAGCGCAGCCTCTGTAGCTGTATGATCTCTGAGTATATTATAGCTGGAACATTTGCTGGTTCTATGAACTGGCAGATACAGAAGAATCCACTGGGTGTGCATTCATGCCTTAGAAAGACATTCATTTGCAACTTTAATAATAATAATAAAAAGAGAACAATTTAACGGAGAGGGAGCTTGTCAACAAAGTTGATTAACTAAAGGAATGAGCTATCTGCTTAATAGGGAGCTTTAGTCTTTCTAAAGTGATGCTGATTCAAAAGGTCTCCCAAAGTTCAGATTGTTAAATTATGAAAGCTTATATAACCCACCTTCCCGTTCCCTTAATGATTCCAAGGCTAGAAGAAGGTGACAAACAAGTCATACATGATGGCTGAACAGGGGCCCAGGTCTCTTCATTTGGAAGGGATGTTTCCTATAATATGGACTGTATTTGTTTTGTGAATCAGCTACAGAAAGTTTGACCCTGAAATAGTAGGTGAGGAGTTATGTGTGAAAAGCACATCTCATTAACATGGCCAATGGTGCCACTTTATGCATTGGGAGGAATCCGGTGGGCAGCATGACAGGTCAGTCCTTGGGAGAAAGGGCCATGGAATTGCACTCAGCTCCAGAGTCAGGCTCCAGCTCTGGCTGTCTCTATGATCCGGGTAAATTGCTAGACCTGCCTCATTTCGGGTCTTCCATCCTCAAAATGGAGGTCATAAAATACCTACCTCATAAACACGTTGTGAAGATTAAATGCATTAATCTATATTTAGTGCCTGGCCCAATGCCTAGGCCGCTCAGTAACTGTTAGCTGTTAGTGATCCATTGACTTGAATATTACAATATTCCGATGTACATAAGGCAGAAATCAATACACCCCTGAGCCTTCCATTCTCAATCTCACTATTAGCAACATCAAAATGAATCATTCAAATAAACTGGAAAGTATTTTGTGAGAAAGATTTTCAGGGAGCTCCTCTGACTCACTCTCCACACTGCTGAGCTGAATTAGGAGAGAAAGAGCCTGTGCTCAGACAAGCTCCCTTCCCAAAGGTATTGCCAGCCCACCAGGGCCATGCAGACAAGGTTTAACCCGTTCTCCCTCAGGGTTTCCTCCAAGGAAGAAGCTTAGTACAAATTAAAGCCACAGGCTCACATCCTTCTTAAACAGAACCAACAATCCATTAGAAAAAATAAAATAATCCAACCTACCTACAGCAGTGAACCATAGTTATAAATGACATAACAAAAGAATAGAGATTGCCAAACCTTATTAAAAGATAGGGACATTAACTTAAAAACAGACCCACCCATTGCCATCCTATAAAGACAGCTGTCTTCTCAAAGTTATTGTAATATTCATTTGTTTTTATTTTATGTTTATGAACATCTTTACTGCCCATAGATTTTTCACCATGAATATGCAGAGCTCGTGCAGGCAAGAATAAAGTCTTTCAGATGGCTGTAAGTTTTCAGCTGGATGTGGGATACTGCATCCAGGTTCTCTGCAAGGACAATAGTATTCTTAATCATAATTCTGTACTCCCAGCCCTCAATATTATTCACAAATGGTATGTAATCCCAATAAGATAAGGTCTACAATGTTGGTAGAACTGTTAAGAAACATCCCCTGAAAAACGACAAAGATTAAAACAACTTTTAAAGAAAAGGAGGGGAAGGAAAGAATAAAGGAAAATTCAAGCTGAGAACCTATATGGCCTAAGAGTGAAAATAGAAAATAAAGCTGGAAAAAAAAAGGACTGACCCAGGTGTTCATAATTGGGTTCATAATGAAAAAGAACATTTTAAATTAGCAATAAAGCTAGGATTATTTACAGAATAGTTCCAGTAAATTTTATCAACTCTTTGAGAGAGAGAGAAAAAAGGAATAATACCAGGCTCTCCTATAGTACCCCAAGGCAAGCTAATACTCAAGTGGACAATTAATTAAAATTAAACGGCAAAATAATAAAGAAACTGAAATGGTCCACCATGAAGGAATATTGTTCTCAGCATAATGCACGTGAAGAACAGACAGAAGCATCAATTTTTCTGTGGCAGCAAACCTGAATCCTCTCACAGCTGGTCAAACAAGTCTTCTGCCCTCCTGTGACAATCTCGAAATGAGGAAGACAATCTGGAAGGTTCAATGTCAATCAAATACTTCTGTCAAACCAGAAAAACCATAAGCAAAATAAAAGGAAAACAATTCAACACATACTCATTCAAAGGTCAAGACAGGCATTGTTTAATCCAAGCTCAGGAATGTGAGCAGGAGGGTCAGAAGTTCAAGGCCAGCCTAGGATACACACCATGCCTGAAACCAGTCAAAGGAACAACAGAAACATATAAAATAAAGTAGACTCTTCTAAACGAGAAATGTGCAAAATACAATATGAAATTTCATATAGTACAGGAATTTGCAATTCATAAAATAAGTGCAAATTTGAAATATGGGCATGGGAAATGCTTAGCAAGTTGGTAACCAGAATAATGTAAATTAAGCAGCGAGTCTGCCATTTCTTCATCTACTAAGTGAACAAGAATTCAAAATCTACAGCATCAGTGAGACAACCAGATAACATTTGTTCATGGAGTCCAAAGTCTGCGGGGTCCAAATTACAAAAGAGGAGGCTGAGGCAACGTTACATTTAACAGTGAAAGCTTAATGGGAGCCTTACAATGGAGCAATTGAATTGTCTTAGCCATTCTATAGATTTAAGGGAAAACAACAGAGGCAATCATAACTATATACACTATCACTATAATATTTTCTTTTAAAAGTACTGAACATTAGAGAAAGCACATAGGCAGTATCTTGTGAGATATAATTAAAAATCATCGTTTTAGATGTTCAATATCAAAAGCTATGTTAAATGAGAAAGTGCTATGATGCTCATATTGACTGTTAACAGGATATAGAGTCACGTGGTAGACAAGCCTCTGGGCTTGTCTGTCAAAGGAAACTTCCACCCCAAGACCAGAGCTAAGAAACAGGCCCAAGACTTCAAGAGACTGGCTACCCATGGAATTCTGGAAGGTGGTCAATCACATCACACAACATAGTGCCCGGAAAGCCCCCAAACATGAAATCAGACTTTTCTCCCATTCTGCCCGTCTTCCCCCACATTCCACCTTTTCTACACTGAAACTGTGTTACTACTGAGGAGGAGAAGCAATCATAATTTGAAAGATTCATAGAAAGGGTCACTGAAATAGCGAACAGAGAGAAACAGCAAGGTTTTTGTCACTACTGCTATTTCTATTGTTTGGGCTTTATGTGAACAGGAATTGATTTTGGTCTTGAATGTTGTTTATCAGAGACACATTCATTCCAATAAGACACATTGTATCCTAAAGAAGACCAGTGTTAAATAAGAACATACAGACCCCAGAAAGCAATTGTGTCAAAGCATGACATTTGAGGGAAAGCATCCCTGGGATAACAGTCTCTCTAACTCTCTGTTTTAAGTTAATGGGGACTGAGGAAGGAGGCACAATGGAAACACTGACTTGCAGGCTAGTCGGTATCTACTTCTAGTATGTAGGTCTCAGTAGCGCTTTACTAGTCTACAGACAGTGGGGCTGAGGTGCCCAGTGCACCCTCTGAGCTCCCTGGGGGATGCTCCTGCAAGAAAGCTTGGAATGGTGACAGGGAACCTAAGGTCAGAATGGGTCATGCTAATGCAGACCAGTCACCCATGACTGATGATATCTTCATTTTCCCCTCATGTGTTGGGATGTGACCCCTTGCAAATCCAGAGAGAGTCTGCGGCATTTTTCCAGTACCAAACACGGAATGCCTCCCATCTCCTCTTAAGCGACTTGTGTCTGCCATAGCATCAAGGAGCCAACCCCTCCTTGGTCTACAATGCCCTACCTGTTAGAGGGAGTGTGACTTTCCAATGTTACTGTCTACTTCCTCTTCCCTTTGCTGCAGCTCACCTGGTCACCTGGACTCACTTCTTCAAACAGAAAACCCTGCAGCTGCTTTCTATATTTTTGCATGCCCAACCCATGAGACAGATCGCTATACTACAGTTTGATATACTGGCGCTGCTTCATTCATATCTAGAGTGAGTGACCTCTAAATGACCTCTTCAAGACCGTGAAAAGTCTTTCCCCTGACCCGCACTGTAGAATCCAACAGATAATCTACTTTTTCTTTTTTCTTTGCACTTCTGGAAGCAGCAGTACTTAATAAAGACTGATCAACGAATCCACTGACATGAACACATTCACATATTTGGCGGTAGAGGGAAACGCATGCGGGATGTTAGCACGTGTGGTGTGGTCCAACCACCTTCTCTTCTAAGGCTTCTTCCCCATAAGACTGAGTGGTCTGTCTGCCTCTACCTTTGTCACATGCACCTGTTTAAACGCAAGTGTGATGATGTGATACTTTGGCTCAGAACCTGATACAGTCTCAGTTTCACCCAGAGCAAAAGCAAGAGTGTCTGCAGTGATGTCTAAGGAGATCCTACCCACTCGTACTTCCCACTTCCTTTATTACTGTTCCTCTTCTCATCCCACTCCGGTCACAGACGAGTATGGGTATTAATGGAGAACGTTTCTTTAAGAACTGATTTCTGGGGCTGGAGATCTAGTTCAACTTTTAAAGAGCATTAACTGCTCTTCCACGGGACCTGGGTTTAGTTCCTAGCCACCTACATCAGATGGCTTACAGCTGCGACAGACTGCAGAATCATACAGTGATAGTCCATTGCATACGTCAAGGCTCTACCCATCAGACGTGCATATTTCACAGAGATGTAGACCTCATTTAGCAAGGCCATGAACAATATTGTCACAAGAAATGCACATATGATGAAGATGCCTTATTTAGCAGGGCCATAGGGAATGTTGCCTTCTGAATGTGCTAGCTGTCCTCATTGCTGGCTTCCTGTGTGAAGAACTGTTTCCCTCGTGTTATAGCTCGGGAATTTTCCCCAAGCACTACAGTGTGTTAATTGTTTACTGGGCACATATATCTGTGGATAGTCTGGAAGATGACTTTTCATTTAGTTGTACACTTTGGATGCATAGAATATGTATTGCAACAGGCTTCATAACTGAATCTATTTGACCCACGAGGACTGTGGGTCGTTAACAGCCTGCCTTGTTCTTTTGCTCAGACTATTGCACACAATTAGCTCGTTTTCACCTCAGAGCAAGTTCAAAGGAAACTAAAGGCTTTTAGAAAACTTTCCAGCTTTCACAGGTCAGAGGAACAGATGTCTACCAAGGTTACTAAGAAAAGCATGCCGAGTCTTCACTTGCCAGCCTACTAACAATAGATCTGTGCCTTAAAGTTGTCACTGAGCACTGTGCCCCCCCCCGTTTGGTTGAGGTTGAGCAACTATGGCCTTGGACCCTTGTGTTGTCACCGTAAAGGGCTCAGCTCCATATTACTTCACATAGGAATGCGCTTGTGACCGATGAGAGAAATTTCTTTATCATTTCAAGGCTCCTGAAGGAGAAGAGTTTTTAGAATAGAAGAGAAAGCTAGAAGAAGAAACATGGAGAAGTTAGAAGTAGAATAGGATTAGTAGAGTAGAAACAGAGCAATAAAGAGCACAGGAAATAAAGAGCATGGCGCTCAGATTGTGTGTGAGTTACTATAGAAATCTTTTCCCCCTCCTTCACTGCTGAGAAGCATTTCACCTTTGGGATTCTGGGTAGGGGCTGGAGCAGGCCTTTTAGCTCTAACATAACTGCAGTCCCAGATAGTCTAAAGGCTCCCTAGGCATCTGCATGCATGTGGTGTCCATTAACACATGTAGACACTCACATATAATTTTTTAAATTGCTGGACAATGACAACAGGAAGATCTCTGTGAGTTTGAGACCAGCCTGGTCTACAGAGCAAGTGCCAGGACATCTAGGGCTGTTACACAAAGAGATCCTGTTTGTTTCAAACCCCTCCCCACTCAAAATATCATTTTGGTAGGCATAATAGCATATACCTATAATCCTATCTGTCTGGAGGCTGAAAGTGGAGGGTTACAGCAGGTTCAATGCCAGCCTGGTCTGCCTAGAGAGTTCCAGGCCAGGCAAGGACCCTGATAATAGGATCCTGACTTTAAAAAAATCATTTATTCCACAAAGAGGCTCAGCTGACCTAATCAGACCATGCAGCTAATTCAAGACTTCAGTCTGCATATGTATGCATCACAGAAGACTTGGAGACAATTGTTCTTATTTGAACAAAACAATACCAAGCATTTAACCGTGCTGGTCATCACAGAGCCTGTACTATATAACATGCACATGATTCCTTATTAAATCAGCTGTCTTTTCTTCAACCAAAAATAGACTGTCTCAAAAAAGTATGTTTATGCAATTTATGAGTTTTAAACAATCACTGTTCAGATTGTTACTTCTAAGGATTTGATTAAAATTACTAGTTTATAGAGGGATGATTAAAGCAAAGCTTAAAAGCAAGAAAGTAGGTGGGTTTGATTTTGTGAGTCCCACCTACCCTTGATATTGCAAATCTCAATTACCCTCTCTCTCTCTCTCTCTCTCTATCTATCTATCTATCTATCTACATCATATATATATATATATATATATATGAATGAGAGACGGAGTGGGTGAGCTAAGTTAATGCTGCTGAGGAAGGAAGACAATCACATCTTGTTTACTTCATTCATCACTCTCTGAACACATTTAAGATGCAGCACAGATATCCTCAGTGACTGACATTTACATCTGTGTTTGCCTGTGGCTTCACTTGTCAAACTAAAGTTTCATTAGCATTTATTTTATTTTCAGTTTAACTTCAAGAGCGCTGAGCACAGACCTGCGATGGGGAGCTGCCCCGAGCACTTTGCAAAAGACTGAGCCCATCTGCAGGAACACAACGCTGGGGTCCTGGTTAAGACAGAGCTGTTATGAGCTGAGGACCACTGTACCATGAGGGCAATGGAAAGAGAAACTTGTCAGAGATAGGAAACTTAAATAGCATTCTGTTGAGTATAGAAGGCTAAGGTTCTAAGAGATTTCCTCTGATTCCCATTATCAATATCCCACTATTTGAGAGATTTATTTTACATTCCCACTTACATATGGGGCCGGGGAGTGCAAATGCATTCAAGTGCCCATGGAGTCCAGAAGAGGGCACTGATCCCCCAGCATTGTAGTTACTAATGGATATGAGCTACCCAATATGGATGCTGGGAACAAAACAAACGAAGCTCACGTCCTCTGGAAGAGCGGCCAGGGCTTCCACACTGAGCCATCCATCCTGCCCAAAGACGCCACATTTTAAGACTAATATGGCCATGCCTAAGAGGCAACGCCAAGCAAGGAGTTTGTGTTCACTCTAAGGAAAAACTTTTCTAAACCGTCCTATTAAGCACGATAAGCATGCTTCAGGAAGACAGGTATGTTTTGTTCCCCATGCAGAATCTAAGTTAACATGAAAGGGGATATGGAAGTAGATGAGGAATCAATAAGGGAGATGAAGATGCTTTGACAGATGAGTTGGGGTCAGATGAGGCCAGGGAAGGCAGGCAGTGACATAATCAGTGTATGTTTCATACATGTGAAAATGTCACAAAGACACCCACTTTTCTGAAGCGTTAACATATACTAATCTAAAACGTTTACAGGGAAAAGTTAATGTGTCCAGCAAACCATTCGGTAATTACTCTTCAACGATACGATCTATGATTCACTGCTTTAGTGATTCACTCAGTAACCCACAATCCAGGCCTGACCAGGGCTGATAACGCGATAGAAAACAGAAGGGATAAGTATCTTACTGAACATGAAGCAGTGGGTAAGAAAAGGATGATTTCCCACGTGGATCTGTCTGTCCTTAAGCCAGTGGGCGGCTCCCTGTGCAAACTCAGAGCTCTGGGTTTCTTTGGTTGGGAGTGTTTCCTTCTTCAAAGCTGCTGCCCATCAGGGAAGTTTGGAATCTTGTTAAGAGTGAGCCTGGCTGTAGACACAGGTACCTGGGAGGCTGAGTTAGGAGCACAGCCTGGGTCCCGGGATCAGAAACCAGCCTGGCCAACTCAGTGAGTGTCGCACCCAACTTTGGCAGCGTTCGCTGGGGGAGTGAGGAGGAAGCAGGGACACGTAGCCGTTCATCTGCTTCTTTAGACTCCTGCATATGTTCTGGTTATATGCTCACATCCAGGGAGCATTGCTGTGCTGTCTTCAGATTCATTGAGCATCAGCTATTCTTACCCTACATGAGTTTCTGAAGTCTGGTTACATGGTCTCCAATGGGTTAGTGTCACATTGAACCCTAAAGACCAAATGCCATCTGAAAGACATCTCCAAGATAAAAACTATTTTATTAATGCATACAGTTGTGAACTACTGGGAACTTTCTTCTTGACGGTTTAGAAATTCTGGAAATTTTGCATCTGGAAGTAAGTATTTAGTATTTCACTAAATTTCACATTCCTTCAGTAATGCAGAAAAGGCTCATATTAGAAAATCTATTATGCAAACTGGTTTTGGTCGTTTGTTAAAGACTGTCTAATTATAAGAAGGAAACATTAGGGAATATTTCTGTAAATTATAAAAATAAAGAGGAAGAAGTATACTATTAATTTTTCCAACATTAACGGCCATCAGACAGCTCTGGATAATAAATTCATACAGAATGTAACTATCTATAAAAGAATATAATAAGGAATGTTTTGTACAAAATACATGGTTTGTGGTTTCAATTATTTGCTTGTATTACTTTACTAAACAAAAAAGATGGGCTTCATCATAATATTTCTCCCCTCCCCACTCTCCTCCCGGATCCCTCTTCCTCCCCTTAAGTAACTCCTTCTTTTGCTTTCCATCACTTTTGTTTTGTTTTGCCTAAATCTTCTAAGAATTATGCTTCTCATGCTTGAGTTCAGAGAACCCTAAAGGTTCCAGGGTGTGTCACCATGGGTCCTCCAGTCCAGTCCTTAGTAGGAATGGTATATTTATATTTTTTTGAAAATCTGAGAAATAAATGTAAGCTTTTTATACATCTAGGACTAATGAATATGAAGCGTAGAGTAGCATGTGGTTAACTGAACAGTTGTATTATGTGGTCACAGACCAGACCAATTTGGTTACAATTGCCACTATGATGGTTTGGAGCATTGGGTCCTAATAAGGGTAAAAAACCAAGACATAAGAAACAAAAGGATGGCATGATTGACAGCTCTGTGATGATGGAAAAACAAAAATCCAGAAAACTGAACCTTTTCAGAATGATTATACTTGAGACATGATAAACTCTATGACATTAGACTTCAGTAACCAGAACACTATCACATAGAAGATACTTGTTAAAATTCATCAGGATACGTAGAATTAACAAGAGACAAAGAATTTTATTAATCTTATAACCACTAGTTTGTGACAGGTAAGTCAGAGCTACCAGGATAAGAAGTGTAGCCATGATTTTAAGTTCCATAACTTAGAAATGTTGTTCTGATCATCTCCAGAGAGAATCTCTAAGCCATCACAGCTTGTTGATTTTTCATTTCCTTTGGAGGCCAGTTTGTACCTTGCTGAGGCTTAAGAAGCACCATCTTCAAGAATCAGTTAAAATGCCATTAATGCTGGTGAGACTGTTCAGTAATAAAGACAGATACAAAGTAAATATAAAAAAGTCAATACCATCCTTAAACACCAGCAATAAAAAGGCACAGAATATAATGGGGAAAAGATAATTACCATATTAGCAGCACAACAAAAGATAACCAGAAATAACATTAGCTAGAAACATTCAGGAAGAGCATATTTTGTGCAGGAAGGGGTTATAAAACTATCTAGAAACAGGAGACCTCTTGGAGAAAAGAAAAGGCATTCATGATAAAGGTAAATAATGACCAGAAAGCTATTCTGAAATTTAATTACACATTTAATTCAACTTCAATTAAAGCGCACATGGGACTATTACTGGAACGTGACTATGATGGTCTAGACTAGTGGAATGAACTGGTGAGAACAGTGAGAAAATTTGGCAAAAGGTGAGAAATAGAGCTGGTCCCTGATGGGGGAAGAAGAGTCAGATTTCTCCAGCGATGTGGGCCCTGTTGGGCTGGCTGACATTGCTCCTATTGATGGCCCTATATCCACGTGAGCAGTACTAATTGGACTGGGGGTAAGCGTTAAAAAGAAAGACATGAAGTTGGGAAGGAGATGTGATTTGAGGAAGCATGGAAGGAGTTGGAGGGGGTAGTGGGGTATGGATATAATAAAAATGCACCATATACATGTAGTACATTCTCAAAAAATTAAAGATAGGTTTTTAAAACTGGCATGAGGGTCTAGAGAGATGGCTTGCCACTTAAGAGCACTAGCTGCTTTTCTAAAGGACCTGGGTTCAATTCCAAACACCTACTTGACAGTTCACAACCATCTGCAACTCCAGACCCAGGGCATCTGGCAACCTCATCCAGCTCACGTGGGTACCAGACATGCATATGGCACACATACACACATACAGACAAAACACTAATATAGAGAACAATAAATAAAATCAAGATTATAAATACTTTAAAAGAGACTCACTTAAATAAACCAAGTGAGATCTTTCTAATAGAAAATTTAAAGACTTTTGTAGGCTGAGATCAACAGCTGATGGAGAACTCCACAGCTTTTACCAAGTGTGTCAACACGTACACTTGTCTGCGGAGCAGTTCCCATACATACCTGCCATACACCCAGAGCATAGTTCAGGAAAAGTGCACGCCACTAGCTCCTCTGGACTCCTGGCTTCTTCACCTCTTCATCTATCTCTTCGATAACGCTGTTCCTCCAGACCACTTTAATCATTAATGCCATGATTCACATTCCAACCCTCACCATGGAGAAATTGTCTCATTTCCTGCCTGATACCTACACCACTGTCTGATGCTATGGTTGGTTTTTACTGATCAACTTCTGCCATAGCCCTTCTACCTCAGGAGGCCACTGATCCAATCATCTGCTAACTGTGTCCTTAATCAGCCTCCCGTCTTTGCTTCCCTGCCTAACTATTCTTCTAACTGCATTGGCCATCTGTTCCTGGTGTACTTGTGCAAGTAAAACCCTAAACTGTATGAAATTTAACTGTCCATCCCTGATAGCCTCCACTCAATCAAAGATTCAAAGACAGAAGCTCTGTCGATTGGCTTTAGAGCAATAGGAGAATCGTGGTCTACATTCTGTTTGGCTTATCTTGTTCGTCTCTAGAGAGACTGCTCACACCTCATCCAACCCCCAGATTCCTACCCATGTATACCCAGCTCCCCTGATGACCACTTCACACTCTGCTGAGCAAACAAGTGCCTGCCTGGTGCAGATCACTCATGCTTCCACCAATAAATGAGCATGCCGCTGGCACTTCTACTCTTATTAAAAAGAAAAAGAGGATCCATGCTCCAGTGGGCGATGCCCCATGCCCATGTGGATACGGGCAGCATGAATTGGACTCAGTGGGTAAGAGGAGAAGGATAAGAAGACATGAAGATGTGAGGGAGATAACAATCCCAGAGGACTGAAGAGGGCATAGGAATGGGTGGATATGAATTGATAATACTAAATAGTAAATGAATACAATTGTTCATGTATAGAATTACCAAAGAATAAATAAAAATTAGGAAAAGTCAATGACTATTCTCCTATGAATACTGTTTTTACTTATAGATGCCAAGCCAGTTGTCTCCTAGAAGACCCAGTCTCTCCTCCTACATCACTAATATCTTTTGAATTTTTCCCATTTACATAATACTCTCTCTCTCTCATCTCTCTCATTTAAAAAAATAATGCAAACATAGCCAGGTGTTGGTGGTGCAGGTCTTTAATCCTAGCACTCAGAAGGTAGAGGCAATAGGATATCTGTGAGTTCGAGGCCAGCCTGGTCTACAGTCCAAGTTCCAGGACAGGCTTCAAAGCAATACCGAGAAACCCTGTCTCAAAAATGATGATGATGGTGATGATGATGATGTAAACAAACTTCAACTCATCATTTCATCCCCTTGCTGCTATTATGGAATATTTGTTTACACAGTAAAAATGTGTGTTTGCCTAAGGCACCTCCTGATTGGTTTAATAAAGAGCTAAATGGCCAATAGCTAAACAGAGAACTAGGTAGGACTTCTGGGTGAGAGAGGGCAGTCAGTATGAATCCAGGCAAGCAAAGAGGCGCCAGCCAGGTATGGAATGAGTCGGAAGCATACAATGAGACAGAGGTAGAAGCCATGGTAGAATGTAGATTAATGAGAACATGGCTTAATTCAAGGTATAAGAGCTAGTTGAAAAACAAGGCTAAGCTAGAAGTCAAGGTTTCATAATCAATAAGTCTCCATGCCATTATTTGGGAGTTGGCTGGCAAGACAGATAAGGACTCATTATCTATGGTGTCCCACACCGGCTGCCAGATGTAATGTTCACCTAAATGATGTGCTAGCATTAATTAAAAAAAATCAGGAGTCAGAAATGGAGATAAAAATGTGACAAATCCAAGGAACAGTGGAAGGACCATCAGCTGACCCTACTTTCCATGTTTTCTTGATCCAAAAGCCCCATGAGTCCCCCTCAGCTCCTCCTTCTGTCTTCCTGTCCCTGGCTATCCAGCATCCTCAGTCCTGCAACAATTTAATGGCTAATCCCAGTCAGCCAATCTCTGACTCTGTCCTCGATTCAAGGTGGTTTTATTGGCACCATGAAGTGGCAGTGCAAACAATTCTCCCAGAGCATGCGGCTACCGTGCAGTTCTCTCTTTTCATTCAATGCTTCCATGTACCTTCCCTCCAGCACGTTTGTAGGCACTTCCTTCCATTTCTACCACTCCCCTGCTCCAGTGTCCCTTTCCTTCTAACGCAAAGATATGTATCTCATGTTTCAAGTAGCATCGAGCTGTATTAAACCTTCTTCCTTCAACCTTTCCAAGGCTTCTGTCTCCTTCTAGCTCATTGGGCACAACTTATGGGCTCATGTTGCTGGTCTTTTCTTCTTCACCCAAGCTCTAACCCTGAAGGTTCTTCCAGGATTTGGTTTGAGTCAATACCTAATTTTCTTAATGACCACAACAATATTTGCAATTTTAAACACTGTGCCCATGCTGATTGGGCCAAATCTCTATAAGCTGTATAGACTATTCCCCTGCACTCTTACATTCCAGGTTCCTACTCGTCACCTCCACTTGAATACTGTCAGAACCTCAGAGAATGGCACCAAAAGATAAGCCTTGACTTCCCCTCTCAACACCATTGTGCACAGTCGTGAAACCAGGCACTTGGGATTAACCCTGGGCTCTTCCTGCTCTGTACCATTCTATTGAGTCCAGCAGGAGGACTACTCAGTTGAGGTTCTCAGATGCCTCCACTTTCCTCCAGTTCCACTGCTACATCTCTCCCTGCTTCTGGTCCTCTGTCTGTCTCTGTCTATCTCTCTCATTAACTTTGGAGTCCCAGCTCCCTGCTTCTCCCTTCAACCTCCTCTTCACAAAGCTCCGATCTGATCCTGCGAAAACACAGACCACCCTCACCTCTCCCCTTAGACTCTTTGAGTAGTAAATCTTTAAAACACATTAACATAAGCTCCAGGCCCTTCACAATGCTCACCTGTCTCCCTTCTACTGCATGTGGCCTCTTTGTATGCTTTCTCTAAGGAAAATACGCTACAGAACACATTAGGCTTTCTCCAAACTTAGAACCTGTATTGCTGAAATGTATTCAGGTCTGTGCCCATTTTATTTTCTGATTTTATCACATAATATCCACCTGCTACACCAGAATACAACTTTCATGAGCTTTTCCAGATCTTCCCGGTCTTCTTACTGTTATATATATGAAAAGAAATAGCACAGGGCAAATTCTGTTCCACTTAGCCACTGCCAAAATATTGCTACCAACAGCGTTGTAATGCATGGCTTAGAATACATTTCAGGAACATCTCTGACCTTCCATTCACCTCTCCTCAGATGTTTTGAGGCTTTGTCACCTGCAAGCCTTCAGGCCAGGTTGGAATAAGACTGGCTATCAGCAGGGAGAGATGGGAGCTTGGCAGCTGCGGTGAGAAGGCCGCTGTCTCCAGAGTGAGTTTCTACTTCAGGTTCCCGGTCCTAGGAAAACCTCTGGTCTCTTTGTGTTGGAATCCTTCTTGTGGTCTCGGCTACAGTCTGTATCGACTAATACCCTCATTGACTCTCTGAAGGAGTTGCTTAGCTATAAGCCAAGCTCTAGGATAGCTTTGATATTAGTTCTGTAGCCCTTCTCCTGCTCCCTTGAGTTCCCAGGTTCTCAGAAATAGCCTTAATTACGAACAATGGATGCAATGTGGTCCAATCCCTAAAAACAGTGCTGTGACTTCAATGATGTATAGTCCCTGCCAGGTTAAGAATTCTACATAGAACAACATGTTTTGACAATGCTCGCAACACTTTCCATGACATCTTTGATAATTTTGGTAGATCCTTTATGGCGAAATAACTACCATGTATTTTTGTTTCCTGTTTACAATGTGTTGTTACCGAGAGAGAATAGTTTTACTGTTGCTAACAAATGAGAAAAGAGGTAGACTTGATTCATCATGATGTATTCAGGCCAAATGAAAACAAAGTGTTATTTCGAACCTGCTTTTCAAAAAAAGATTCGCCAGTGGTTCATACAGCAAGAGAGGTAAATGAGTCATCACACTTCCCCGTGGGCCCACTTGCCTGCCCCTAAAGCCTGCACCACAGCATCCAGGCTTCACACACGTTGCCACTGCTGATTTAATTTCAGCAAAACACTATCTCTGGGCATGTTAAATCAATGTAGTTAATTTAAGTCTATTGGCTTACAGATTAGTTTATCCATATCTAGTAAATCACTTTTGTAGTTCTATAAGATCTATGCTTATTAGGAATACATACCTGACTCTACAGTTGTACATATTTAAGATCTGTTATAATAAAGATAATTAAATCAAGGTCTGTATTTTCTTGTACTTTCATTCCCAATTCAAAGTTTGTGAATAATAGTAGGATCCAAGGGGACGGTTCAGGCAGTGCAATAATTTCCAGCCTGCCTGAACTGGTCAGCTCTGGGCTCATTGAGAAACCACGTCTCAAAAAACAAGGTGGGGAAGACACTTGACATTGACCTCTGGCCTTCGCACCCCCACACATATGTGTGCAATCATCTATCAAAATTAAAATAAAGTGTATGAATCCTGGCTAGTATAAAAAGATAGAGTTTAGAATGCAATAAAATTAGCCCACAGCTCAGCTCCACACATGTCAGTTGTGTGGTCTTGTGAAGCTACACATGCATTTTCATTACCACAACTTCTCCTGCATAGCTGAGAGTACTCTGAAAGGCAACTTCAGGCTATAGTTTCTCATCTCATACTAAGAGACAAACTTGCTCTCATTGCACGAGACTGTCTTACACATGTGTACAATTCAGTTCATGGTTAGCCTAGCTGGTGAGCCAGATTATATTGACACATAAGTACTTATGGCACATAGAGTGTGTCTCCGAAGGTGTTCCTATGACATACATTATGTGTCTCTAAACGGCTCCCAGAGATGATGGACTGAGTATGAAAATCCATCCTGGATGGAGACAGCACCATCCTATAGGCAAGAGGCCTGGGTAAAATAAAAGAAAAAATGAGAAAACCAAGGGTGGGGCCAGCACTCAATCCCTGATCTGCACTTCCTACCTACCACGGGGTTCGTGGACCGGTGGGAGGTCTCCTTAGCCAATGCCAACATGAGTTCCTACCCAAGTGCTGGTGGCCAACCAACCATGTCTCAAGCCCCATGAAAGCAGTAGCAAAAACAGATCCCCCATCCCTTTATAATGTTTGTTGGGATATTTCACGGCAATGATATGAAACAAATGCAACCTACAGTGTTACACTAATTCTAGCTCTTCGTAGTTGCATCGCATTTAGAAATGTTTTGTAAACCCTAAACAACTGAGTCAGGGAAGGTCATTAAAGTCTACCTGTCCCCATCTTGTCAATGTGGAAATCTAGCTTTAGAGCCATCTGTGTGTGGAACTCAAGCCATAATGGGTGCAATATCTCACCACATCTTCTTTATTCATGTTCCTGTTCTCTGTCCAAGTTAGGATCAAAAGATTCATTCTCTAAATTTCCCACAGCGAAGTCTTAGAACACAGCTTCCTGTCAGGTGTGAGAAAGAACCAATTTCATCAAGAATGTACAGAAGGTATTTGTGAAAGAGGAAACTGAGTAAGGGAAGCTGGAGAAGGATGGAGAGCAGCAACAGCCTTACAACAGGACACTGCTATCATATCATCTGCCTCTTCTTAGGATTCCCCCACGACAGCGCCCCTACCAGCAGGAAGCAGTTTGGAAAGAACGACGCCCAAATTTCCAAATATTGTTTAGAAATGTTTGTTTTCATTTTAGTGTTAAAACAGGACACTGCTTCAGGTCTTCTGTCTCCTCCTCCCCCTCCCTCCCTTCCTTCTTTGCCTCTCTTTCCCCTCTTGCTCCCTCTCCTCCCCACTCCCTTTTCTCCTTCTCCCCATCTCTTTCATCCTCCGTTCCCCTCTCCCCCTCTTTCTCTTAGCAATTCCCCTTTTAACTGCACCCTTTAAAAATATTTAAACCTATTACTAATTCATGCTACAAAGAGAATATGGAATAGCTTTATAAATTATTGTAGATCAGAGTACAATTATTTTTTCTAATGACCCAAGATAGCAGCAATAATTAAATTAAGCTCCATGAAAACACAGGTGCAGCTGAATGCCCAGTGACACCGGGAGAGCTGTTCCCTCTCATATTTTCATCCAAGATTGCAACAAAGGCCAGAGCAGTTAAAAAGCTAATGCTAGCGACAAAGGGACCCTTCACACAGGGTCTGAAGACACCGGTATACAGATGCTTCAAAACACCAAAATTAGAACTATTTTTGTCACCCAGCCACACCCCTTCTGGATATGTCCCCGAAGGACTGTCATTTGACATATCACAGAGATGGTTGCATATCCATATTCATTACTACTACGTTTGTTCACATTCTCAACAGAATGAGCACGGGCGCCTGCCAACAAACGACCGGATAAAGAAAATCTGGTACACAAACAATGACATTTTAAAACATGCTTTACTTTGACTGGGGGGGGTGTGCACATGCACGTGGCTGCCACAGACCCAGAAGGGGAAGCTGGGTTGCGCTGGAACTGGATCAGCTAGTGTTCTTAACCACCGGGTCTCCTCCCCAATCCCAACAATGTGGTTTTGTAACAGTGAGAGCGTTAAATGGGAGCTAAAGTCCCTTGCAGCCAAGCTTAGTGGCGTGACTTTGATCCCTGTGACCCACATGGTGGAAGGAGAGGCCTAAGGACTCACACATGAGAGAGAGAGAGAGAGAGAGAGAGAGAGAGAGAGAGAGAGAGAGAGAGAGAGAGAGAGAGAGAGAGAGAGAGAGAGAGCACAAATACAAATAAAGGGGGGAAAGGTTAAACAATAGAATTTAAAAATACTGGTACTGCTTGGGAGTTCTGCAACAGAGTTGAGCTCTCACCAAAAGGAGACTTTAATTATAGGACCAATCACACACACACACACACACACACACGCACTTGTGAAGGGCTATGGAATATGGAGGTCTGACCACTATGAAGTGAGCCCACCATCCTTCAGGATGTACTCTCTTAAAACAAAGAAAGGTTCCTTCCCTGTGGCTCAGACATGAGGGCAAACACACTACAGTACTGCATGTCTTTATTGAGGCAATAGAGAAAGACTGAGTCAGATGACAAGGACAATGTTTCATCAGAAATAACAGTATAGACAATCCAGTGGGTGTGAATATGTTCCATTCAGAAAGTCATTGAACAGAGGGTTTTCGTTTGTTTGTTTGTTTTTCCTTTAGAGATCTTATATAAAACTTCCTTGTGGCCATATATGCATGTGCCTGTGAAGAAAATGCAGGTAAAATCCTAGGATAAAGAAAAGCTAACGTGTGGCCTCTCTACCTATGGCATTCCCATACGGAGTCCCAGAGGCATCATCTCACAGAATAGTTCCATCCTAACCAACTGTGATCAGCGTCTAACCATACAGAGGATGCTACTGAAGCCCCTCCATGATTACCCCCCACTTTGGCTTTTCCCTCACTGCCTACCAGAGGCTAGATCACGATGAGAGCCTACTGTTGCATCATCCAATGCAATCATAGATGGACACAGGACACAAGTCATTTGCCTGAGACAGGAGAGGCGGTCTCTGTGCATATTTCAGGAAATACGTTTTCACTTCTGATTGGAGGGATGATGTGGCTGCAGCTTTTTCCTCTACTCCCAGCTTGATGAGATTCCTAGAGTCCCAAAATCCACACTGCGAACTGGAAATAAGCTTGGACATTAAAGCAAGCTTGGCCAAAATGGCAAAAGAAAAATGAAACCACATAGATGCTTGCCATGGCTGAACCAACATCCAGTCATCTTACAGTATGGAGAGAAAGGATGGAGACAGATGCAGACTTACACTTTCACCTAGACCACCCTCCCTCTGATTCCATAACCCGACACATGTAGCACCAGAGAGTATTTCTAAAATGAAATGAACTGTCTCAAAAGCAGACATGCGTATCTGTGCTCAACCTTAGCCATATTGATTATGAGTTACGTGAACGTTTCAGTTTCTCGGTTTCTCTGCATCGATGTCACCAACTGACAATGTCACCAACTGACAATGCGATTACAGTGGAACCTAGGAGGGGGCCCCTTACTATTGGGGGAGATAGTGAATATGGCTAAAGTACTTGATATAACTGAACAAATCTAACTATCTGCACAGTGCATTTACACCAATAATTGTTTTACAACCAAATAAGCATATATGGAACCGCACCTAGAATATAATTACTGGCCAGTCAAGGCTAGCACTGACAGTGATGTGCGGATAAGGTCAAGAGAGTCAGAAAATGAGCTACTGGCCTTTCTTACCCCACATGTGGTCTCCTGAACCGTCTTCCTAGTAAATTTACCTCTGGCCTTTCCCTTTCCTATTATATGATTAATTGTCCTATGTTGGCATCTAATTCACACACACATTTTAAAATAGAGAAGACTATATATTGACTAGTTATCATCAATAGACTCATCAAGCCAAGATTACCATTCAAAAAGCAAATAAACCATTGATGGTACTTACAATCTACAGCCCGCAGGCTGAATCTCATTATGATCTTCCAGCAATCTCACACAGGTGCTGGAAGGTAATTTGACCTTCACGGCACGGACTTGAGGCTCCCACATCAATAATCCTATGTGCCATGATGCAGCCAGAAAGAAAAAAAATAGGATACTGGACGACGGCTTGTTTATAGTTAGGGCTTAACATACCTGGTTTATGAGGAGAGTAGCGTTCAGTTGCCAATACAAAACACCTTGTCTCATTTATTTTATTCATGGGCTTAATGGCCCATGAAAGGGACTTATTTACAATCCCGTTCTGTTATTTAACTGCTAACAAATCCCTCTCTCTGCGCCCAACAAGAATGTATTCCAATGCCCGTCCTCTACCAAGAAATTATTCAGTCAGCCATGACTGGCGACACTTCCATCCCCTGCAAAAGGACTGATTGAC
>JANBXA010000732.1:4612500-4775000 GCA_030556225.1 Cricetiscus sungorus
GCCAGCAATGTTAGAGAGTATGCATTATCCAATGCTTATTACAAGAAACTGTTGTTAAAATCAAACATGAAATAAAATCTGTAACAAAGGAAAGAGATACCTTCAGGAAAGATCAGACAGACTTCAAACAGCAGCTAACACCAAGGCTAAACGTGCATTCGTATCATCATTAAAACTACAAGTTCAGGAACTAGATGACCAAGTCCTTAAAGAGACAATACATCTGAGAATTTCCAAGGCTGCAGGTATGAAAACAAATGTTGCAATGGTTTTAGAGTGAAATGCACCCTCAGGCCCATGTGTTTAAGTGCCCCATCCCCAGCTGCTGGTGCCGTTGAAGGGGTTGTTGGAACGGTTATGAGGTAGAGTCCATTGGGGGAAGCAGGTCACTGGAGGATACCGTTGATTCTGGGGCCCCACCCAACTCCCTATCCACTCTCTGCTTCCCACCTGTGGTCATAGTGTTACCAGCTGCCTAACTCATGCCACACCATACTGTCATGCCACACCACGCTTCCTTCCTTCCTATGATCTACTGTATCCCTTCACGCTGTGTGCCAAATGGACCCTTCTCCTTGAAGTTGCTGCTGGTCAGGTATCTATCTGGTCAGGTATCTAAGACAACAGTGAAGAGACAGCGAGGGCAGAGTTTGAAACTGTAATTGGAATCCGACGGCTGGAGAAATAGAGAATATGGAGAAGACACACAATAATTGGAAGAGAATGGTTGAAAACTTCCAGACCTTGTGAGAGCAACCAAACCTTTAATCCAGGAAGTAGGATGAAGAAATCCATTCAGGTAAACGGTGACAGGAGTGTAGATTACTATATAAAAAAAAAAAAAAAAAGGAATCTACAAGTAGAGTGAGCAGAATAAAAAGAACCTTCCTTGAAGGAGTATGGACAGCTTCCGCCCAGATATTTCTACACTGGCCATCAGCTACCAGGGTGGTAATGCCTGTAAGTTACTGCTAGGGGACTGGATGTGTCTCTCCATCACAGAACTGCTATTTAGCATGTGGGTTTTAGCAATTAGGAGACCTAAGTTCAATCTGAAGGACTCCCAAAATTCTACAAGACAATAACTATCAACTTGGAACTAAATTCTAACATAAATGAGTAGTTGGGAGTGAGAGTAAGTTCCATCAAAAGTGAAAAACAGCTGTAAGAAAGCCATCGCTCATTCAAGCCACCACACGGGTACCATGCACAAGAGAAAGTGGAGCCAGACTACAACAGGCTTCGGAACAAATAAAGAAATGAGAAAAGTATGTGGGGGCTGGAGGGTTGGCTCAGTGGTTAAGAGCACTGGCTATTCTTCTAGAGGACCCAAGTCTAATTCCCAGCACGTATGTGCTAACTCACAATCATCTGTAACCTTAGTTCCAGGGGACTGCACGCCCTCTTCTGGTTTCCACAGCACCAAGCATGCATGTGTGCACTGATGTATATGCAGATAAAGCACCCATGCACATAGAAAAAGAAGGAGAAAAATGGTCCTAGAACATGGTTAACCTTCGTCCAGCCGTGAAAGAGAAGGAAGTCACGCCATCAGCAGGAGAACGGATGGAGGAGGGGACCACTGCTCAGGATGACAGATATCACATTCCGTTTTGTATGCAGTGTTCGGATTTAGGTGTATGTGTGTGCACGCACATAGCATGTATTTATAGGTCATAAGAATGGAGAGGGTACTGTTGAGAAGGAAGAAGAAATCTATGGGGAGGTGACATGGGGGACTTAAACGCAGAAGAGGGAACTGACTGGGAGGAGGAAGGGACACGAAGAGGAAAACAATAGAGGACAGTGGGGAGCACAAAATAAAATAATCTTTGTGTGGAAATTCCACAAAGGAACCCGATATTCTATATGGTAACTTTGAACATACTTTTAAAGCCCACTTTATTTGGATGGAGATGCTGATATAACCACTGGCAGGGATGATGGACAAGACGTATAATTAAAGCCTAGAAAGAAATACACCAAATACTGTTACTTGTCAAAACCCTGCCCGAGTTGAAATGACTGACTTGTACTCTTATTCTCCAAACAAACAAACATTGCTATCATCATTGGAAGAAACCAAAAATAAACCACTGGTTTCAAGAGCTCCTGTTTTTGCAAGAGCACAAAAAAAAAAAGCTTTCAACCCTGTCCCCTACTTAGGCCAAGTAAATAAAATAAATAAATAAATAAATAAATAAATAAATAAATAAATAAATAAATGAGAATGACGTGGAAAGGAAATAATCCAAACTTTGACCTGGTGCTGCGTGCCTGAAGTCTTAGACCTGGGGATGGAGGATCAAGAGATCCAGGCCAGCCTGGGATAGACAGTGAATCGAAGGCTAATCGGTTATACCAGGCCTTGTCTCAAAAAAAAAAAAAAAAAAAAAAAAGACAACACAGGACGAGGATAAGAGTTTCTGAAATGAACTGCATGCGTCCACACCATCAAATCAATAGAATAGCCACAGATATGAAATCAAAACCTAGGACAGGACCCCAGTGCCCTGAGTTTCTGCTCGAAGGAGGCAGCCCAGCCCTGGCATTTCGTCTGTAACAGTTGTCTGTGCAGACAAAAGGTCAAATGCTTCCTTGAGCAGTGCAAACCACCCAACCACAGAGATGGACCACATTCTTCCTAGCCATTCACAGCGCCCTGACCTGACATGCCGCCAGAGCAGTGACAGCTTTCCCACACTAGATGCTCTTTCAGCAAGGCTCCTCTGCTGACCCCCGAAGAAGTCCCTAATGGCATTTTAAAGTTCACTTCACAAGCTAACATCTGGGAAGCAGGGAACCCCCCCTCTCTCGTGTGTGTGTGTGTGTGTGTGTGTGTGTGTGTGTGTGTGTGTGTTGTGCCCCGCAAGCCTTTCATCTAATGCATCCTGATGAGCCCTCATCAGTTCATTTACAGGGTACCACTCTCTCTCCCTCCCTCCCTCCCTCTCTCTCTCTCTCTCTCTCTCTCTCTCTCTCTCTCTGTGTGTGTGTGTGTGTGTGTGTGTGTGTGTGGTGTGTGCCCCTACAAGCCTTTCATCTAATGCATCCTGATGAGCCCTCATCACTTCACTTACAGGGTACCATTTTTTCTCTCTCTCTCTCTCTCTCTCTCTCTCTCTCTCTCTCTCTCTCTCTGTGAGTGTGTGTGTGTGTGTGTGTGTGTGTGTGTGCCCCGCACGCCTGTCATCTAATGCATCCTGATGAGCCCTCATCACTTCATTTACTTTGGAACTGGCACTCTCTCAAGTACCTATTCCAGAAAGTCTTGCTGAGCCTGTGGAAATTTCAAGATCTTCAATCTTATTTCCAGTTATCATGAACCTGCCATCAAAATAAAAGTGCTTAATGGTTTTTCCATTTCTTTTCTGTTAGGGCAATGGGTGGATGGACAGGAAAGCCAGAGCTAATATAGAAGGCAATTCTTGCTCTAATTTGAAGCAGATATACCTCGTACTTTTTATCTAACCTCTAACCCCTCTCTCCCATCTTCTTGTGCTTCCTCTTGAGACCATGAGCCTGAATCCAGGTCTCTTCGGGCATAAAAACAAGTGTGGGCCTCAGAAAGTCAAGTCATCATCACTGACAGTATTCAGAGACCACCCTCAGAGGCCATGATGCTGGACAGGGATTCAGAGCTCAGTGAGGCTTCCAGGAGCTTTTGTGTATCCACGGGGAGAGTGGAGGAGGGCAGGGAGGAGGAGAGGGAGAAGGGAAGGACGGGTAAGAATGGAGGGATGGGGAGAGGTGAGGTAGAAGGTGAGGAAGGAAAGGAGATAGCTAGGAGAGGACAGGGAGGGAGAATGGAGAAGAAGGGAAAGGAGAGGATATGGAGGGTGGAGGAGGGGCAAGTGGAAGTGATAATGGGCTTGGTGATGTTGGTGACGATGGTGGTGATGAAGACAGCTGTCAGGTGGAGAATGAGCATGTCCCAAACCTGGGGCAGAAACTCAGCTTCTTAAACAAATGCCAAGTGGACCGAAGAGGATTACATCAAAAACAGAGGGTGTAGACTTCGTGAAGCTTAAATTCACTCTGTACATGTGAGTGAATGAATCTCGTTTTCCCGTGAGTAGAGGACCAAAGCCTGGCCTTCCTCTCTGCGAATGATGGCGAGGGCTAAGAGAACAAGTCCATCTCCATCATCTCAATACGGCGCTCACAGGAAGCCAGGCTTCTGTGAGGAACCTTTTTATTCCTGGCACAGCTGGGAAATCTGTGCACGTGTCTTCTTGGTAGCAGAAATGTTAAAAGCCACATGTAGAACTCAGGACAGAGGACGAGGAGGGAGCACGGACTGCTGTGGGTGACTACGTTTTATCCAGTAGTAACATCGCATGGGAGGGGAGGGGAGCTATTTCCATTAAGGTCCAATGACCCACGAGAGAGGGAGTAGAGAAGCAAGGTGTGCAAATTTCCCTGGGAATCTCTCAAACAAAGAGGGAAATCTCGAGAGCACCATACATTACGGGAAATAGAAGTCATCCCGTTAGTTTTATTTTAAAAATAGCTCATCGGAGACACACAGTTTCTCAAGGAACACTGCAACCAAAACAAAATGTAATAGTGTGTTTGTTGGGCAAACAGAGCGATAAGGCAAAAGTATAAATGTGGATACACACGAGTTAAAGAAGAATGGAGAGGAAAGAGAGTATGGGAAGCGTAGAGAGGGTAGATGGCTGGAATAGAACTAAATTGGAGCCGTTTCTGCAGATTGGTGAGGAAATAAATGGCGAGGAAGCCAGCACTTGGTGAATCCCTGGTTTTTACTTCGTCAGTGAGGTCTACCTGCTTTTAATGTTCTCTAGAATGCCAGTATCAATCACATCTTTTGTGTGGAGTCATTTATTTAAACACGTTTTCCAAATGTTTTCTAGCTCTGAACTGGCCGAACTTCTCTGACCCAAATGCATTCAGCCTGCAGGAAGAAATGATTCCCTAAGCACAGAGGCCAGAGATGGCTGAAAGGACTAGTCGTCAACCCTGGGGCATACTAGAATTACAGCAGAGGGCTTAAGAATACGACACGGATGGGTGCGGTAGCACACCTGTAGTAGCTATGGGCACCCTGACGTGCATCTTGTTCAATCTTAAAACCATGCAGGGAGTAGGGGAGGTTAGAAATTGGAAGCTGTGAGAAATCATCTTTAAAAGTCTTGGCCCTCTGGTTCCAGGAATCCCTGACATTGAGTGGTGGCTATTTCTGAGATGAACGGACTCTGAAAGAGGCAGAGAGCACGGGGGGGGGGGTGCTCACCATTCCTGACACCCCCTGAGAGGAGAGGCAAGCAGCTCGACATGGATGCCAGATTCGATTCCGAGACAGCGATGTTGAGGAGACTTCCCACAGCCACATATTCACTTCCCCTGCCAGCTTGGATGTCTGTTTCTCTACCTCACTAATGGTTCGCAGCATATTACCAGCTGCTGACAGAAGCGAGGTTCTGTTTACCTTTCTTAATAGTCACCAGGGCATCACAGGATGGCACAGCGATGGTTCTTTGCTCAGCGGGAGCTTGCAAACTGGGTAGGAAATCAGACGTACGTGGGGAAACAACTAAGGCCTGCTTTCTCAGAGCAGCCAGGGGAGCATTCTTCTGAGATTTCAAAAAGAAGGTGTCCTGTAAGTCTGGCTGTGGTTTGGATTTGCAGATTATTGCCATATGGAAACTAAAGGAGAGGTTACAGAAGCGGCTTGGCTGTTGAGGGAGCTTGCTGCTCTTCCAGAGGACCTAAGTCCCCAGCACCCACATCGCGTGGGTTCCAATCATAGGCAACTCCTACTCTAGTGGATCTGACGCCCCCTTCTGTATGCATGTGACACAAAGGCATTTTCAAAAAGAACCAAAACAATGCATTTATTGTTTTCCCCCCAAATGCTTTAAACTTGAGCCTTCTCCCAGCCTGCTTCTCTAATGCTCACTGGGAAAGAAATAAATGCCTAATTATCCTTCAAAGGACACTGGGAAAGGCACATTATAGTCCACCAGGAGGAAATGGACCAAGAGAAGAATTACATGTTTGGAGGAGGGGAAAAGAGTCCAGACTGAAAACAAATGCCAGAAAATGCAATTATTGAGATCATGTGTTTTTAAGATGTATAAAGCAATGTGTCTATACTTAGCTGTATAACCTTGAATAAGACATGTAATTTCTACACACTCAGGTTTGTCACCTATAAAATATATACAAGAAGATCATTTAAAGAATTACCGTGACCCTTATGTAATAATAAATGACAAACTCTCAGCATGATGTTCTATTCCAAGAGAAGCCACCATGCATCCATTCAACAGAGATTTAACAATTACGTCAATTTGATAGTGAATTTGGAATTTAGTGAGTGATGGTTGCTATGGAGAATATAGACGCAAAGTAGGGGATCCAGGGACTTGGAAGGATGTGAACTTTAAATAGAGTCATCAGAGAGGATGAACTGATGGGTGACATGTGAGTAAAAACAAGACAGAAGGCAATGAGGCATACAGAAGAAAAAGCCACTGCCAAGGCCCAGAGAGATGGCTTGCCTGGCGTGTTTGCAGAGCAGTAGGGAGGGCAGTCTGTCATGAACAGAACCCTGGGAGTCTGAGCTAAGTACAGGGAAGTTAAGAGGAGATGGGATCGGAGCTGGCTGGGAGGATCTTCGTGTTTAGCTTCTGCAGAGTGGCCGGGGCATAGTATGCTTTAGACTCTAATATGGTTACATTAACAGGAGTCGCAGAGACAAGACGGTGGAGAGGCAGGCGCAGGGACAGGACCAGGAAGAAGTCATTTCCAAGTACAGGTGAGAGTTGGTCAGATCAGTTCCAAATCATTTTGAAGGCTGAGATCACAGGACGTGCTGATGAATTGCATTACAACATGAGGAAATAGAATCGGAGATGACCAGGTTTTTAGCCTAAGCAACTGGGCTGATTCCCTTTGCTTGTGGAAAAGCTGAAAGAAAAGCGGGTTGGAGAACAGAGGTTCAGGAGTAGCTTGAACTCCTTTTGGGATGTGATCTGCTTTACATGTGTTTTAAACACCAAATGCAGATGTAAAGTAACCAGTGAAATTAGTGAATTCAAGATGCAAAGGTCAGGGCTAGACTTATAAACGTGGGCGTCATCTGTTTCCAGATACTACTATTTAGTACCAGAACACAGTATGAGATCATTAAGAAAACTTTACATCTCAGGGAAATGAGGAGGAACCAGCAAGTGAGACTTAGAATAATTAACCAAGGAAGAAATGCACAGGGATAAATAATGGGAGGGAGGGAAAGAACAAGGGAGGAAGGGAGGAAGCGCATGGTTATGATGATAGGTACAGAGGTAAGTATAAGTAATAGATGAATACATAATGATATATGTAAATGATAGATGCATAGATAATGATGGATATATATATATGATATACAGACAGATAGATGATAGATGCATAGATAGAGAATGATGGACATAGATAGATATAGATATAGATATAGATATAGATATAGATATAGATATAGATATGATATACAGATAGGTGTAGATATAGGTATAGATATAGATACAGATACAGATATAGATATGATATACAGATAGATGTGGCAATAGATGATAGATAGATGATAGGTAATGAAAGACACATCGATGATAGACAGGTGACTGGGAAACAGATGATGGATTCAACCTTCCTAAAGATTAAACCCATTCCCTTACTCAAAATCAGTTACAATCATCCTGATTCCCAGCCCTGTGACCATGGGCAGTGTCTTAGCTGGGTTTCTATTGCTGTGATTCCATGGCCACAGCAACTCTTACAAAATAAATCTTTTAGTTGAGGTAGCAGCTTACAGTTCAGAGGCTCAATCCCTTATTATCGTGGCAGGGAGCATGGCGGTGTGCAGGCAGACATGGTGCTGGCTACGTCTTGATCAGAAGACAGCAGGAAGTGGACTGTGACAAGGAAGGAAGCCTAAGCAAAAGACCCCACAGTGGCACACTTCCTCCAGCAAGGCCACACCCACTTCAGAAAGGCCATGCCTCCCAACAGTGCCACTCCCTACGAGCTTATGGGGGCCAGTTACATTCAAACCACCACAGTTGTCCTAGATGCTGAGCCTCTGCTGTCTCAACTATGAAACGGGAAGAATAACAGCAACTTTATAAGACTGTAATCACGGAACGGGGCATTTTTATACAGAACGCAGGAGGGCTTGCCGTGGCGAAGATTCAATGAAGAACAGCAATAGCTCCTTTAACTAGCAATCATCAAGTTCATTTTGAGTACCTCCAACGGACATTCAGTTTCAGATAGATACGAGGATTCAGCTCTCCTGGGTGAGCGACACTGGGTATTTAGTAATACTGAAAGTACTGTTGAAAATCACTGTGAGCATTAATAACAAGCCCTTTGAGGTCTTATTGAGAGAAACTTTTATGTTCGTTTTCCTGAAAATAAGCAAAGGCTGAGCAATGGTGCGAGTTGACCTTCTAATTAGCAGCCATTCTAGTCGGCTTTTGCTACCCTAACTACTTGAGTGAAAGTACTTTAATCTAATAGCCAGCCGGGCTACCCTTATGTCATCTATGACCACAGACCATCGATCCCTTGAGGGAACTGAAACATGGCTGTTTCAAACAGTGTCACCAGGTTCTGCTGCCACAGGCCTCAGTAAACTCTAGATCAGCAGTTCTCAACCTGTGGGTTACACCCACTTTGGGGATGGAACAATCTTTTCACAGGAGTCACCTAAGACCATTGGGAAACACAGAGATTCATAGCACAGCAACATTACAGTTCTGAAGTAGCAACGAAAATCATTCTATGGTTGGGGGTCGTCCCAACATGAGGGACGGTGTTAAAGTGTCTCATTCTTAGGAAGTTTGAGAACCACTGCTCTAGATGGTACTGAAACTAGTTTTCCTTCAGCCGGAAGGAAGCGCTTGACCTGGACGTCTAGCAGAGGAAAAGACAGTGATTGGTCCAAGCTCATACCTAGATTTGCACTCTTGTAAAGCAGACTTGCTCGCTGCCGATCACATTTCCTGCCTGGGTAGCTGAAGGCCATCAGCTAGTGCACTAATGAAAATATCACCAGGGCAGGCATGGAAGGGGAGGACTCTTCTCGGGACAGCAGCCTAGCAGCAAAAGATGGTATGTGTGAACAGCTCATAGACCATGGTCCCGAAGCACAGCTCACTACGGAGGGCGATCTTTTCTTCCCTGCCTAGACAGGATTCTCAGCAAGTGCAACATGCCACAGAGCTGACACTGAACTGCCAGTCATCTATTCATAAGTGGTGAGCGGGTGACATGCTGAGAGAAACACATAGTATGTGACATTAACTTTAAGGCCTAAACAGCTATCTTTTATAAGACAACTTTCCAAAAAAATATTTAAAGAGCCAGGGATTGAGCTCAGTGGGAGAGCACTTGCCCAGTACGTACAAGTGTCTGGGTTTTATGCATGGCAGTGGGAGATGTTTTCTCGCACCTGATTTGTTGGAGCCAGTCCTATGTAATGCCTGTAATGTCACATTGCCCTAGAGAAACATTAGTCATTGCTGACATGCAAAAATGCGGTGCCCTAAGACCTACCAAGGATACGAGCAAACAAGCAAAAACCACCTGCGGTAAAAAGACACCTGTTCTCATTTACTTTCTTCCCATGGTAAGTCAGTACTCAAACACATCATTCAGGTCTCCTGTGGGTATGCAGGTGGGAGTCCTACAGGGTGAGAGCTGGTCAGAATTGCTTTTGTTAACACTTCCATGGTAGCTGTATCTCTGGCAAAGCAGCCCACCATGGCTGTGCAATGCCCATAACCTAAGAATGAGTGTATGAAGACACACAGGAGAGTGTTCATTGTTCTCTCTCTCTCTCTGTATGTATGTATGTATGTATGTATGTATGTATGTATGTATGTACACACATACATATATTTATACGTACTGTATGTGATGTGCACAAGTGTTTGTGCAGGCATGTGTAGATGACACAGGGCAGATTCAGAAGGTTTTGTTGTTGCTGTTGTGTTGTGTTGTAGTGTGTTTATTTGATTTGGATTTGTACTTTTCAAGACCAGGTCTCTTACTGAACCAGAACCTGGCTATCTCAGCTACAATGGCTGGTCACAGAGCCCTGAGGTCCGCCTGTCTCTACCTAGCTCCCAGCACTTAGGCTACAGACACACTTTACAATGCTCAGTTTTTCCTTGGGTTCTGGAAATCTGAACTTAGGTCTTAATGCTTATACAACAGGCTCTTTATGCAGGGGACAATTGCCCCAGGACCAGGAAGCTGTTTTCTGAGTAGGGATTATTTTCCTATTAACCTAAAACTGTTGTCAGATTCATAGACATGACAGTCAATTAATCTGTTATGTCATAGACATAACAGATTAAATAATTCCAGGGTTGCAAAGAATCCATGTGCACTGTAGAATATTTGAAAATACCAGCAGACCTGAAAATGATGTCTCCCTTACTGTCACTCACTATCCTTAGACTCAGAATTTTAATCTCAAACTACAAACTAAGAGGAGAGAGCTGTGGCCTCTTGTATTGTTTCCTTAGATTTCATTTAGCATCACTATAAATCTCTCTATCTCTTTTTCTAATAGGAAAGAAGATATTAAGGCTTAGTTCAAAATCCTCATTTTATGGGAAGAAACGTGAGGCTCGGCTGCTTGGCTGGGCAGCCCAGAGGGCTGGGTTTCTAACTCTTGAGTTAGCACTCTCTATGCTAAGCTGTTTGGAGGAAATTCCATGAACACATAGCCACATCTTTTGATCACCATGTGTTTTGCTTTTAAATAGCCCTCTTTGAACTTAGAATAGAGGAAAAGTTTAAGCTTCAGGTTACAAAATTACAATGAGTATTCTGTCTAGACACAAGCCCTTCCAACACAGAGTCCCACTGGGTAAGCCATCACACTGCCACTTAGCTTGGGACCTTTCCCCATCCAGCCCTTCCTCTTACCACAGTCCCCAGGGTTTTGCCCGTACCTTCAATTTTACCAACATCCCCATGCTCCACTTGACTAACAGAAACCTTAGGGGCAGCCTGTGCTCGGTTCCCTATCCCTACTTTATGAATATAGAAATGGAAAAGTGTAGACCCTGGAACTCAGGCTTGACGCTGGGACTGTTCGACTCTTCCCATCTCCCGTCAGTAGTGACAAAGGTGAACCTGCCAAGGTCTTGCCTTCTTGGTTGCATTTGAAGTCCTTCTGTTTCATTGTAGGTCACTATGGGGTCATAAATGAGAATCACAGCACTTCCTAATCTTTTTTCCCTGTATATGAAATACTAAGTAGAGTGCTTTTCAACCAAGGTCAGTTTTTCCAACCAAGGGTAATTGTGCCTCCCAGGAAATGTCACGATGTCTGCAGACATTTTTGATTGTCACCACTGTGGTAGGAGATGCTACTACTTTCCATGGGGTAGAGTTAGGATTTACTACCTAACATCCATAATAGGGGATTAATTTATCAGCCTCAAATGGAAATCCTGCTATATCCAAGAGAGCCCAGGGGGGATAGAAAGCTTGCTTCTAGGACCATGAGCTCATTTTACTTCTCATGGCATTATCCAGGGTCAGCCCAAACGTATATTCCCTGGGAGTTCAAGACAAATGGTACATTCTTTTGATAGTATGATTACGATCAAGTTTGCAAATGAGCCTATCAGCCTTCTGAAAGTAGCACTTCACATCTCCCAGGCAATTTGCTGTGCAAGGGAACAAGAGAGAAGGTGGCATACCCATCATGCAATCTGCGTACATTCACAGAGCAGGCTTGTGTTCCACACAGGTGCTCCTCTGAAGGTACCAGATTACAATTAGCAGTAATAACTCCTTCATCTGACGTGTCTTCCCGGATGAATTCTGACTGTGAAAATAAGTTAAATGTTAAGCTTGAAATAATGTTAAGCCTGGAACTACTCGGGGCACCGAAGTTGTCCGAGAGAAAGAATGAACAGTTACCCACAACTCTATGAGCCATAATAAATTGGCCACTCAAATTTCATGCTCCCAGATGAACATGAAATACACACGCAAGCCTAAGACGTTCTCCTAAGATGTATACACTAGCCTCATCCTCAGCCCCAGCCTAGTCCAGCCCCATCCCAGGGCTCATCAACCCAAGCTCCAGTATTTAATGTTGTGTTCAGTATGTGTGTGGCCAGGCTTAAGATCTGCTATAACAGGAGGTGTCAAACCCACTCTTACCTCTGCTAATTCCAACAGTTCATTAAAATATACTTACAGATGAACCCTGACTGTTGATTCTCATCTGTAATTTGGGTGGCCTTTTGAAGATTGTCTCTAAACTCCAGGAAAAAGAAATTAAGTTTTGATGTTTGTAGGACTGTGTCTCTTTCTATACTCTCAGACAGCCAATCCTCCCCCAGAAGGGCATCTGTGTACTCTTCACTAGGGTGATTGAGTTCCAAGGGCTCTGTAGATCACTACTGTTTGGTGTAACATCCCGCTGACCTACAATGTGAACTACCAACACCAGCAGGGTTTCCTGAGCTTCCTGGGGAGGGTGTATCCCTTCCAAGGAGGCAGAGGACATAAACGGAGTACATTCCAAGCCCTGCCTACACAGAGAGGTGGTTTCTACACAAATCTATTTGCTAAGGCAGACAAAGTGAAGTGAGTGCCCCCCGCCCCCACCCCACACCCAGGTACCACAGATCAGAGGGATGAAGTCATCAAAGTGAATCCAGCCGTGAGGACAAAGTAGTTTAGATACGGAGATGATTCAAGAGGTCAGCCAAGCCTTCCTTCGCTAGACAATGAGTCGTGTCTGCTTTCAAACCTCTCCTGGCATCTGCTTGCCACCCCTTAAAAAGTGACCTTTTAAGATTAAAAAGAAAAAGAAAATAGTAGGTTTCTTTTTGGTGGCTTTAGAGACTTGACTGTCCCCAGGCCGCAGCCACCATAGCAGTACACAAATCTCCCTATTGACTCATCAGGGCAAGATGTGATTTCCACATCTTGCAGGAAATAAAGCTTCAGTCAGTTGACCTGAAATGTTACAAAACCACGTAAGGCGCTGTATTGATGTGCTTTAGGCTGGCCATGAGTTACATTACCCACTTCTACTAAGCACTTAGAAAATGTGAGGTAACATCCCAGGAACTAACTCACTCGCCTTGTTCTTTGAACATATTTATCAGGTGCTAATATTGCCAGTTCGTATCAGGATAAAGCTAAAGCTTAGAGATCCATCTACAGTCACATGGCGTACAAATGGCAGAGCAAGACACAATGTGGGTGTTCCACCTGCGAAGTCCAAATTCTTGACCTCCAACAGAAACAACACTAAGAGGAGGGTTGACGGTCTAGAGGAAGTGACTGCGGTAAGAAAATACTGGACTTTTTAAAAATGGAATCCCAGAGAAATGTCTGCAGAACCAGATCCTGGAAGAACCAAGAAGCAGCCACAGACAGGTGACAGATGCAGAGGTCGTCACATCTCTCATGTCTCACAAAGGCTACTACTAACAGCCTGGAGATCCTACTGCTTCTCGCCCACTGTGCTGGATGATTGGAACTAGATGCTTTGTGGTGCTGAGCTTGCTTTGCACATGGTACAGTGTTCACAGCATCTCCGCTCCCTACCCACTAGATGCCAGGCACAGCTCTCTTCTCTCCTGAGCTCGTGACAAAACATCTCCAGATAGTGTCAAATGTCCTCACCCAGACAACATTTCCTCTCACCCCTGATCCAGACAAGAAAAACCCACAAAATAATCTCTTTTCTGTTCTTGCTATGCCTCAACTGTTACCCTTTGGGAGTACCCCTTTATTCCTATTCCGCTCACTCTCCCAGGCTGGGAGGTGGACCTGAAGTAGCCACATCCCACTCAGAGCTTGGGAGTCTATATTCCCTGAGCAAAGCCTTTCTCTGGAAGAGAAAAAGAAATGCTGTTTTTAGCCTTGCCGTATAACTAAAAAGCCTTAACCAGATTGATACACCCTGGGAGCTCAGAAGAGCGATTACAATCATTGCACGTCAAAGGGCACACACATAAGGCTCAGAAAGGTTAAGCCATTTGTCCAAAGTCACAGAGGTAGCTCCTGTTAGAGTGAGGGCTCCAACCTAGACCTGACGCTCAGATTTTCTCCTAGCTAGCTACCACCCTTGGGGAAGTCAAGCCTGCAAAAGACCAATTAAAACAAAAAGAAAAATGAAGACTCTCTGACTACTCTCCAATGACTAAATCATCCTGAGCAGGATGGGGGCGTCCCGACATTAAAGACACTTAAAATGAAGTAGGACGCGGAGCAGATTGGGAGGCAGCTTCTGCACATTAAAAAAAAAAAAAAAAAAATGAGTAAGGACCACAGCGCATCCATCTCTCACGGAGTCATTTGGTAAATAATAGATCTGAGCATTCCTGTAGTAAACTCACTCAATAAAAAATTTCCACATGCAGCTCAAGAGTCACAAAAAATATCCATCTCTGGGCCCAGCCAGGGGAAGAAACAGCGTCTTCCATGTTGGTCTTATCTCTGCATCAGCAACTGGGACGTGTGTCTTTCGCTCCAGGGCAGACATGATATAATGTGTCTGCCACACTGAACCAGCCTAAGAGGACAACAGGACTGACAGGGAGGAAATCTATACTCCCCAGTCATGAGTTCTTACAATCAGGAAGATCATGTCCAAATATCTGGCCGCACGGTGGCCTCGGCAGTGGCAATTTATCCCCTTTTGCTGCAATTTAATAGGTCCGTCCCCTGCCTGCCAGCCAGTGCCCTGCTAGTTGGCAGTGGACAGAATTTTATCGCTGTTCACCCCCACGACAACACATCTTCCTTTGAGGACTATGAAGCCTACGTGATTGGTTGGACATTTACTATTAAAACCTATTCTGTTCTGATTGCAGAGCTAGAGACATCAATAGGAGTAAGAAAGGGTCCTTCACCCTGATATCTCCCAGAGTTAAGAAAGCTACAGGAAGACAGCTTGTCATTTGAATATTTCAGGTTGGATTCCTGAGTCCAAATTGTGACTCCGAGTAAGAGTTAAGTTTAACCAACTGTCCCTAAGATATCTGCGGGGATGGCATTTAAATAAGATATGACATAGGTTTAACTGTATGGATGAAAGGGTCTGGGAGACGTCCTAGTCAGTAAAGTCCTTGCTGTGCAAGTATGAGGACAGGATTTCAATCCCTAGCATTGGACTTCCAGGGCGAGAAAACAGAAAAGAAACAGGGGGGTCCTGGGGACATGATGGCCAGCCACTAACAAGCTGTAGGTTCATGAGAGACTCTGCCTCCAAAGCCAAGGTGGAGAGCAATTGAGGAAGACAGTGTTTCCCAGGAGACTCACTTTCATCAGTTCTCCCAAGTGAGTCTGGTCTAGACTAGTTTTGAGGCCACTGGTCCACACCTAGACTGCCCAGTACTGTCCAGGAACAACTGAATCAGTCAGCTCATTCAAATTGGAAAGATTAAAGTCTCAGCCCCGCACCTGTACTAGGCACATTCTGAATGTTCAACAGACACAATCTGCTTCTATATTATAATGGCATAAGGCATTTTCTTTATTGAAAAAAAAAAAAAGGACATCAGTCTAGACAGACACATGGATCCCAGACTGCCAGATACAGTCAGTCCGTGAATGTGCCAAACATAGATGTCTCGTGACATGGGGATGGTCAGTTCTACAGGCAGGGGAAGGAGGCTCTGGTGGCCTAGCAAGGACAGGATGTACATCAGGGCCCTTGCTGTTGGTGAGAAGCAAGGAAACTACAGCAAAGATTAGTAACGGGAAGCAGGACCATGTCATATACAAGATACTGCAGGGCAAGGCGGTCTCAGAACCATGGTCCTCTGCCTTGTGGCTAGAGCAATGCAGAATGGAGAAAGGGCCGTAGAGTGATGCTGGAAAAAGGTCATGATGGGACATAGATTTTTGAGAATTAAAGGAAATACTGGTCTTTGATTTTTATTTTAAAGTGTGTGTGTGTGTGTGTGTGTGTGTGTGTGTGTGCAGGACTCACACAGGCCAGAGGCCTCAGAGCCCCAGGAGCTGGAGCAGGCCAAATGCTGTGACTCAGGACTTGGTCCTCTTTTAAGCACAAAGTCGTCTCTGCATCCCTGCTGCTGGCATTTTAAAGCACAGTAAGCTGATATTTCCCCCAAACAATGGCCAGCCAAATGCTTCCAGAGTAGCAAGAGGAAGTGCATTCAGATCGGACTTGCCCTAGGGCTCCCCTAGTTAATTGGTTCATTTTCAGTGATCGTAAGGGAGAAAGTGGATGAATTAAGTCTAAACTGAATTGTCATTAGGAGGAAAGCATTTAATTATACCCATCTTGGCCTGAATGAACCTGTCTATACTAACACACAAGAGAAGCAGAAAGTTAGACTTCTGATATGGTCACAACCTGGTATCCATCCAGGACTGTCCAATTACACCTGTAAGGCCCTCTCTTCCTGAGATATGACTTGTCAGTACAGCTACTTTCTGTCAATACCAGAAGCACAAAAGGCAAATGCTATAGAAACCCACAGCTAAGACACAAAAGGACTATATATATTGTATTCCCATAAAGAAGGTGAAATGGCCATTTATGTAGCAAAAGAGCCACAGAGAAATGGCAAGAGTGCAGGGACAATTACTGGAAGTTTGGGAGTTACAAAACCGACTGTGTCACCAACAGCATGCACCTGCCTTAAGAGAGGGCGACGCCACGTTTTACTGAACGGTGTCATTCATGCCTACAAGAGGATGCTTAGTGGAAAAGCACAGATGAGATGCTGGAATTGATTCTCCAGTGGGGAAGGGGAAAGGACCAGAGGAGAGCGGAAGTCCTGGAGGTGAGCCTTAAAGAGTCCATTACAAACCAAAGGCTACCAGAAGCTGACCTTTTCACAACTGCATTGATTCAGCCACGGAACAAAACAAAACAAAACAAAGCAAAAGAGCCTTGAGGCAAAATCACTTCAGGGCAACGGGTTAAAGCAAACAGTAAAAGGAATGGAGACTTGACCTCCAAAGACTAATGCATTGTCGGGCCAACACCACCTAGACAGGAGCATCTGTCACCAGTCACTTGCAGGAGAAGCCACTATGTGTGCAGGTGCGGTGCGTAGATCAAGTCCTCAGCTCTCCATCTGCTCCATCCTGGAGCCACAGCAGGAAGGCATTTCCTCCCTCTCCCTCTTCCCAACATGGATGCACTCTCTCTTGAACTTGGAGAGGCTTGCTGCTTTCAGGACTGGGTGAATGGTGCTCTTAACAATAAGTAAAGCCAACACATTCATGTGGCTCCTTGAAGAAGATGGAACAGCACATTTCCATCATGAGAACAAAGGAGGAAAGCTGGAGAATAGCGTAACAGAGGCGCCACGTTAAGAACCGGCGCAGAGGTCTGAAAATGTGAACAGTGCAACCAAGTGACCAGGTAACAACTCTCAGAGAGAGCCATGGCCCCTCTGGCCTGGGTAGACGCTGAATTTTCCCTTGGGGAGTTTAAACATGGCTAAGATACTAGGAAGACTGCTCACCTTGAACCATGCTAAAGAGGCAGGCAGAATAGTTATCCATTTAGTGGGGTGATATATTTTCCTTCCCAGAATTCCTACCTGAAGTGTGGTAGCTTACACGGTCATGGACATAGGGCCTCATGAGTCTGCTGCTATTCAGAATTACTCAGAAAAATGCAAGTTCTGGTCTTCTTTTTCTATCTCTGCCCTAAGGACGCAACCCTTCCTACTCCGGGCTTACTTTCTCTAAAGCCCACGCCCCTCCATGCGGCTGTCTGCCACCGCGGGGCTACAGTTTAAACAGCCTGAATTTTCTTTCTTCTCTTCTCTATTCTCCTCCATGCAGCAGCTGAGATTTACAGCTCACCTACCCTGCTTTCCTTTCATCTAGACTCTAATAGAATTGGCCCCGAGATCTGCTGGAGCCTTTTAAGTCCTCTTCTTAAGGAGACATTAACCCCAAGAGAGGAACCTCGGTTTCCCTGCCATCATCTGGCAACCGCAAAGAACTCCCCCAAATTTTTAGAAAAGCGGTATGTTCGGTGCTGAAACCAAGAGGAAAATCATCTGACAAATACCATGGGGAAAGTTCATCCAAGGAAATTAAGAGCCAAAATTGAGGCCACTGTTTCCACAAGAACAGGGGATTGCAACTGGACCCCTAGCCTGTCTTCCAGGGCAGTGATGTTATGGACCAGAGAAAGGACTCTACCACCACAACTTTGCCAGATCAAAAACATCCCTTACCACATCCTAAACCCTGTCTTTATATGTCTTTATATCCACAGCTACCACTCATAAAAAAAAATAAAAATAAAAAAAAGTCTTTTTACAACAAATAGAGACCATCACAGGAAACACAACTGGACACAATGCAGAGATCCAGGGGTTGTGGGGAATTTGGCCACAATGGGTACATTGCCATCAGAGATCCTGCATCTATAGCTCTCAGAGCATCTTGGAGGAGGGGAGGAAAGATTGTAATAGAATACAGGTTAGTCTGCAGAGAAACTGCCTCTCCTAGAAATAACTGCACAAAAGATAGCAACATCAATGGACAATGGGCATGTCAATGTAGAAGCAAGAAGACGTTGCAGGGCCCCACCCTGAGACAGGAACTACAAGCAACTGTTGACTGCTAGGAGAAAAAGACCTGGCCCTCCCAGGGCTTAGCCCCTATTGGCTGTCCAACGAGAAGTGGCCAGCCTTGAAAGCATAAAACCATACACCCAACCAACGAAAACAGACTCAGTAGATTTTACACAAGCACGCGCACACACACACATCCACACACGCGCGCACACACGCATGCACACACATGCACACATGCACACACACGCACACACGCATCCACATACACACACAAGCATATACACATGCACGCACGCACACACATCCACACACGCACACACACACGCATGCACACACATGCACACGTGCACATGTGCACACGTGCACACACATGCACACACGCATCCACATACACACACACAAGCATACACACATGCATGCACGCAAACACACATACACATGCACACACACGCGCACACACGCATGCACACGCACACACACTCACACCCACACACACGCATGCACACACATGCACACACACTCACACACACATCCACACACATGCATGCACACACATACACACACGCACGCAACACACATCCACACGCGCGCTCAAGCACACACATGCATACATGCACGCACGCGCACACACTGACACAAACTCACACACACGACACACACACATCCACACACTCACTCACACTCACACAGGCACACACACGTGCACACACACACACACATCCACACACACTCACACACACACATCCACACACTCACTCACACAGGCACACACACGGATGCACACACACGTGCACACACATGCGTGCACACGCATGAATATAACCACCGCCACCACAAAAAGAAAGAAACTTGAGCGTAGGAGGGTCGTGAGGAAGCAACTGAGGGGGCTCTAGGGCAGAGGGAAGTAAGGTAATGCTATTTCAATTAAAATCATGAAAAAATAACTAAATAAATGTGAAATTAACAGGGACCCGTATCTGTCCTTAAATGTACATCATTTTATTACATGAGGCTGGTTAGCAATCCTCACGCTCATCAGGCTATGTGAATGAATGAATCGGTTTTCCAGTTCTGCAGTCTTCATTTGTCTCTGCAACATTACTCAGGGGCTAACGAAGACCACGGGCTCACAAGCCTGTGCACAACACTCTCTGCCTCAGAGACGGTGGCAGCTCCCAAGATCCCAGCGTCCTGGGAAGGAGTAATCACTGAAGCAGCTGGGCTCAAACCAGGACTGAAGGAAGCACCAGCCCTACGACTGGGAAACTTACCTGCGAAATAAGCCGCATAATGCTCAGTGAGCCAAGGAGAAAAGAAAAAGACTCTTTGAGGAATGCCAGCATTGTGGGCTGGGGACACGGCACATTACACCACATTTCTTCACGGATCTGTCCCAGGAAGAAAGTCCTGGTTGTTCAAAGAGAATTTACAATGTGAACAGGGAGATAAGGAAACAAGGTGAGCAAGCTTGGCACCGCCCCAACAGCTGCATTCCAGGCACCGGGAAGACCAGCAGAGCGCCGTGCTCGACACATCTGCCAAGTGGAAGGATCCAAGCGTAGCCAGAGGCGGAGTGAACATGGGCAACCCCCTGCTCCGAACCCCAGGTGCCTGCTGTACCAAATCCAACCCAACAATTTTCACTCGGGCAAGCCAACTTTAAAATCCCGGAACAAAGGAGGCAACTCTAACAGCTGCTATTTGCCAGGGCTGGTACAATCACAAACAAAACGAAATATGATGGATTATAATCTCAAGTATAAAATAAGCATCTATGCATCTTTGTCCCCGAAACGTGTATTCTATGTGTAGTAGTGAGAAAAGCTTTGGAGAATCGGGAGGCATCTTATAGAACGGTGACTGGTCCTTTTTAACTTGTAGCGGAGCAGCAATAAACAAAGCATAGATGCCAATGAGACCCCCCCAGGAGATGTGAGGAGAGGGCTGCAACGGACAAAAGATAAAAGGCTAAAGCTCGGGGAAGCCGAGCAGGGGTGTGGGCTGCCAACATAGCAACACGTGTCTACGTTATAGTATATAAATATACAACATATAATATCAATAGTAAAGGAAATTCAACCCTATGTGCTATCTATGAAACTTTTCCTGAAATCTAAACCTTTGTTAACATCAGAAGTTTATTTTAAAAGCCCGCCTCGAGCCACAGTTGGCTGGAGAGAAGGCTCCTCAGTTAAGAGCACTGTAGTTGCTGTTGTATAAGACGCAGGTTTATTTCTAAGCGACCACATATGGCTCACAAGTCTGTAACTCCAGTTCTGGGGCATCGGCTGCCGCCTTCTGGCTTCCTCAGGCACTTCCCATTCATGGTACACTTACATATATACAGATAAAACCCTCATTCACAAGAATAAAAGGAGAGAATAGAATATTCTTGATAGCTACAGTGGGGTTCACTTTATGCCCATCTGGGAGTCAGCTGACACACGCCCTTTACTCTGCTGAAGAGAGTCCGAGGCAGAGACGAGGGCAGTGACTTGCTCATGGTGACATGGATGGTGGAGTCAGAATTCATATTCAAGCAATCCCACCTCAGAAACAACATTGTGGCCTCCATCGTGCTGTCACATGCTAAGTGCTTCTGCTACGCATGCACTGAGTTCATTCACACCACCCACACACAGGGACCCTTTCTCCAGCCCAGACCATAGCAGTTATGTACGTCCGGCATAGATGCTGGTGCTACCTCCTGACGGTGGCCTGCCTCCTTCCAGAGTTGAGAGTTTCACTCTTCTCTGTCGTCACATGCCTCATCACTGGAAGCTAGACAGGCCATTTCCCCACCTCTCCCTAGTCAATTCCATACGTCTCTATTGTTTCTAAAGCTAAAATCCACACCCCTGCCTTCTATCCATGAAGCCAAACTGAGCATATGAGTCAAGTAACCCTATACTTTGGTTCTAAGGCAGCAGATCTTAGAGGGTGGGCAGGGTCCTCCATGTATGAAAGCAAAAACAGGGGTGTGAAGGAGGCAAACCATGAAGAGAAGGAGAATCTCTCTCCTAAGAGATTCCAGCCAATGATTCCTACAGGTTGAGGGGCGATAAGTGGGCTCCTGGATTCCCCGTTACAAGACAATGGCCTGAGTGGAGGAGGAAGGAAGATGATCTAAGAGGAGAACTTGGGTTCCTGCCTAGAAAACTACCAGGAAAAATAGATCTGAATGTAGCATATAGGTCATATCTGCAAGATTATTCTCAATGTTTGATCAGGTAGAGCATAGCTTAGGTAGTAGTGTATCTCCAGGATGCTGTTCAAAACAAAACAAAACAAAACAAACAAAAAATCATGACGGAACAGAACATTCTCAGTAAGGCAGGAACTGAAAAGTGTCTACCATTATACTCAACTTGAGTTCAATACGGTAGGGATGGTTTGAATGTCTCCCAAGGACTCACCTGTTTGAACACTTGCTTCCCAGTTGGTAGCACTATTTCAGAAGGTTATGAAACATTCAGTGGGCGGAGCCTTCCTGAAGGAAGTAGCCTCCGTGGGCGGGACTTGAGGCAGTATAGTCATGTTCCGCTTTCTGGTCAACCTCTGCTTCCTGGGTTCTGATGCAATGTGACAAGCCAGTTTACTGCCCTTGCTGTTATGCGTTCTTTGTCATGGTGGGCTGCTTGATGAGGGGAGTGTAAGTCTAAACGAGCCCTTCCTCCAGTGCATTGCTTGTGTCAGGGTATGTAATCATAGGAACAGCAAAAGAGCTGAAAATATAAAGCACCCAAAGATGCCACGGGTCCCATCCCACACCGTGAGAAATGCCCTCAACACAATTGCCTCCAAGTCCAGTTTCACCCACGGAAGCAATGTGGCACAGACCAACCTCTCTCCAACGGCATATCTCCAACCGTAAACTGAGATCAATATCCCTCTTCACAAAGCATTTATGAAGATTAAATCAAGTTATAGCTATAAAGCTCATATCAGAATGACTGGCATCCAAGAGGGGCTCAGAAAAGATGAGCTTCCATCCTTCAGATGAAATTGGTGGCTACAGTGGTAGAAATAACTCTAGGATTTGAACTGGCTTTATGATCATTTGTGGAATTCCCATCATGTGCTAAGTGCGAGGGGTAAGGCACAGAAACAATGGGGGGGGTGGTTTCGTAGAGAGAGGATGCATTAACCTCACAGGAGTGTGTTCGCCGAGAGACTGGAATGAGAACTCTTCATGGCTATTAAAAGCAAAGATAAACACCCATTATCTCTTCTGAAGGAGGAAATGGACACCTAGTTGCAACGTATGGGTGGCAGACACCTGTGGCTGAGAGCCTGAGCTTTAGAGAGGGACCTGATCTACAGATAGGGACTTCCACGTGTCGTTTGCATCCGAGGACGGGAGTGGGGAGAAGTAGAAGGGTTTGGATCATTATGGGCCAAACAACTCCTACACAAATTTATACAACATCCTTGTTGCTTTGTGATGGTTACTTTTCCCCAGTCCGATCCTACATCCTGCATCCTCCTTGCGGAAGTAATTGATCTCTAATGAATGGCACCTAGCAACTAAAACTGCATCAACTTGGACTCCCATAGCCCAACGAGGAACAGGAGGAGAGGCACAAAACTGCGTAGCAAGTGAATATTGGCTGAATTGCCTTGAGGCTTCACTATAAAGGACATCCTTAAGTTGATTAGATCATGGGGAAGCAAAGATAGGAGGAATAACATTGCCACCTGTGAGTTAAATGCATACAACCTACGAACAATCAGTGGGATTAGCCATCTGGGGAAATAAACCTAGAATATGTCTGCAAATGTGAGAGGGAGGAATCAGGAATACTGAAAACCCCAATCAAGGTGATTTGCTAGTAATTTCAAGGAAGGAAAGCAGCAGTGTGACTGTGGCTTGCTAAAGCAGAAGGAGCCCAATCAATGGCATTGTCCCCTCATCATTGAACAGAAAGGCGGCTGGGCTGCAGAAGCAGAACATTCGAGAAGGTGGCACGATCAAAGCTGGGCCACATAATTGTTGATTGTTATGATTTTTGTTTTTAATTGTCTGGGATGGGGAGATGGTGTGCTTTGGCCTGGGTTAGAAGTTCTTTAGTTAAAATTTAACAAATACTGTTTGGGGCTTGAGAGAGGGTTCAGTGCTTACAAACACATACTACTCTTATTCAGCTTGGCTTCCCACACTCACACCCGCACAGGGTGGCTTACAGTCCTTCTAACTCCAGCTGTAGGGGGTGAACTGCTTTCTTCTGGATGCTGCAAGCTCTAGCATTCACAGAAGCACAGAAGCATGAGCATGAGTGCGCGCACACACACACACACACACACACACACACACACACACACACACACACAGTTTGCTTTAAAAAAATCTTAAAAAATTATATTGTACTTAGTTTAAGGCATCTCTGTTTCTGTCAAACTTCTCTATTGCCTCTTCTTGTTTATTTTTAAGGTATACAATCTGGGCACTTTACATAAACTGATTTCGCTTCCTGTCAGTCAGTATTGTCACCTTGATTTGGAAGAGGGTGAGCCCCAGGGTTTTAACTTTGAAATGGCTGGCATGTTGGCTTCGCTGACAGGTCAGATCATGAGCTGCACATCCTGAACTGTGACGCCCAGCACTGGCGGTCACAACTTTGAACACATACTGTTAAAACCTCACCTGGGGTTCCAGTTAGTCCTGGTTGCATTGGCAGTTTGAGAAGAGATGGACGAAGGCAGAGCAGGGAAGAGAGCTATTAGCATGCTGAACCATCGTGTTAAGAGGGGGTAGGAGAGGGAGGACAGCAATAGATAATAAATATAATTGTATACATAATAGCGACAGGAAATGGCATACCAATAGGAAAAAGGGAAGTATGTTTGAGAAGAATCTTCAGCAGGAATGCTATTAGGGGTGAGTTGGGAAGGAGGAAGCAGGGCGAGATGTGGGCTTTCATCATAAGCCATGTAGCAGCATTTCTCTTTAAAGCACACACACACACTTTATTTTGGTAAAAATAAATAAAGGCATTTTTAAAAAGCAGTCTGAGACACTCTACTTAGGAAAAAAACAAAGGTGTGGGGTACATTCTGAAAAATTTGCAGCCTATCCATTCTTGCAAATATTTATGTCCTGGCTCCTGGCAGCAAACAGTCTGGTTCCAGAAGAGGAGGAGGGGGCAGGAATGGTCAGAGTGTACCACAGGGGTAAGGAGAGCTCTGACTGCTCAGGGATGGGCGCCTCTCTACCGGCTGTACACACGGTGGAGCTGGACTCTGCAGCCAGCCAACGCCTACTACTATAAAACCTTTCTCTGAGCACCCGCTCACTAAGGAAGCTTCTCGTCATTCTTCCTTCCCTTCAAGGTGAGCATACCCTACTCTGCCTCAATGTCCAACTTCCCCGATGGTTACTGCGAATTATTGAAGTGACAGTCTCAGATAGAACATATGATCAGACTCAAACAGGAGCCTGTCCCTAAGAGATGGTGCTCTTCACAGCAAACTGGGACAGTCAGATTTCTGAGGCAGCCAAACACAGAACCCGGGCACACCACAGAGTGAGCTCAGCTACTGTAGATGCTCTCCTCCGCATCTCTGTAAACCATGGGAGAACAGGAGAAGGTAAATATGCACAGGGGCCACAGGCGTATCTTCTCATCTGCAGCTCCTCTACGGTTTCACAATACCCAAGGGACAGAAGACCTTCAATATGTGTTTCATGCGTGGATAAATGAATCGATGAATGAATAAATCAATGATGAACAAATGATGCTACATCTCCTGAGGCTACTTAGAAGCAGATGGGAGGATGCTGTGGGGATCAGCAGCAAGGATGATACCTTGGAACTTGCAGCAACGAGTCATAACTAGGCACCATCCTTGCAACAGTAAACTGAAACACAGGTGTTTAACGTGCCTCGTAACTAAGGAACCAGACATCAACGTTACAGACATCCTCCTCTACCAATCATATTTCCGTGAATGCTGTTCAGCTGTAGATACTGGTTGAAACCTGTTGGGTACTCTAGGATTCTGACATATAGAACTTCTCAGCTGAGGGTACCTTGAGGATAACAATATATTGGAAACTTCATTATCTTCTTCCATGTTAATTTCTATTCCCCCTCCCTCATACACAAAGTTAGTAAGTTGGTGGGAGAGCTAGCACTATAATGAAAAAGAGAGTTATCACTTCCTGGGTACAGTGAATTTCTAGACTTTTCCTGTCCTACCTAACTAGGATGCACACAGGCTGAGTGTGGGAGTCATACAAGCAAACCTTCCTTATAAACGCCCCTCCCCACAATCCATCTTTAGCTTTTCTCCTTTTAGTTCCTTTCCAGCATTTTTACTCATTTACTCAACTTTTTTTCTCATCATCTATAAAATATTAGGTCCCATGAATCTAAATATTATGACAATATAGTGTCACTTCCACTAGCTCATTTCTAGGTTCCTGGATTCTACATGTACACAACGCAAAAGACTTGGAGCTGGGACCCACACACCCCACGCACTATGTGTTGCTTGTCTCTGCACCCTGTGTGACCTCACTCACTTGGTATAATTTCTCCCAGGTCCATGCACTGTATATGCAACCTCCAAGATTTCAATTTCTTTACAGCTGAGTAACATCCCATTGTGTATATGAACAGTTTTTCATTATCCGTTCATCAATGAACAGAATATCAAGGAAGAAGGGGGCAGAATAAAAATTAAGCATCTTAAAATGGGGAGGACCGCCGGGAAATGCTGTCTTCTCCACACAGCGTGGTTCTTGCTCATGTGTACTCACAGCTGTGGTTACCAGAACAAGACCAAGCCAGTTAAAAGTCCCACTTGGGAAGGGAGAGGGGTGCTCTCAAGGCCTCACCCTTAGATGAGGGCCTTCTGATACTCAGTGGCTGCTGAGAGGATGAAAGTCACTCTTCTTTGGGGAAGTGGCCTCTGGAAGTTTGCCGATGAACCAGTGGACCACTCCACACCCACGTTTCTGTGGACAATGCTAAGTGGACTCAATGAGTTACACATAAAAGAGAGAGGGAGGATGTGAAGTTGGGATGTGTTGGGGGCTAGTATCTGCCAGGGGAGACGGAAATAAATATGATGAAATTACATTGTGTGTGTATATATATATATGGAATCTGCAAAGAATGAAATGACCAAAACCAATTACAATACAAACCCTGCTTTATTCTAGACCTCACAGGCCAGAAAGAAATCAGAAACATCCAGATATGAAGAAACTTTCCCAGCCTTTCACTTAGAATCATGCACACAAAAGACCCAAAATATGGCAATCAATCGCTAAGTCTTCCTACAAAAACAAAAAACCCGGGATCAATTGGATAGCCTTCATCACAGAAAGCATTTAACAAAACACGGAGCTCATAGCCTCACATGTGTGAAACAATAAGCAAGCAACACACATCCCAAATGTGACTGTCTTCTTGGTGATTGAGAGCTATAGCCACTACAGTGTTGAGACAAGGCCAGTGGGGACAAGTCAGCTGAGAACTTATGGGCTCAATCTCTTCCACCAACAAACTGTAGGCAGGTGACATCATTTATCTAGGTAGCCATATCGCTACCTTACAAGCAGGCTGGCATAGGTCGTTTTAAAGCCACTTCTGGCCCTAAGCTCCTTGAGTTGGCTGAAACACCACTTTCATCACGGCTTTTGCAAATAAACCTCTGTGCTTAATTCCAGTCTTGTTTACACCTTCCAGTATATATGTTATGAAGATCATCTTAGATGATAGGCCACGCCATAGTGACACTTTTAATTTTATTTGCTTAGGTGGGTACCAGCATCCTTCTATCATTGTTCTTAAACCTGGGAAATGGAAGATGTGATAAAGTACTTGCTGTTAAATTATAATGGCATAACACAATTATAGATTTAACACGTGTGCATTCTTCCCACACAAACCCAGCATGAAGACATCAAGAGGAAGGAATGTGGCTGCCCTGTTTTTATCAAAAGAAGAAGATCCAAGAGAGGACTGAGACTACAGGGATGAGGGTTAGCAGAGCTGTGAAACACACACACACCAAAGTCTCCAAACACAGAATGCCGCAGTGTCAACAGAGAGCAGCCCCAGGCCAATAATAACTCTCATCCCAATCGCTCTGAAGTTTCTCTCCTCGTGCCTGATTGATACATGCTAAATGTGAACGCCTTCATCCTGTCAATATGCTACATGCTACTGTGTCTTCTGAGGAGAATATGTCACTAAGAACTGACATTTGTACCAAGTGTAAAGATTTCAGTAATTTCAGAAACACCTCCTGCCAACCCAACTTTGAAAACAAAATGCATAACCAGAGAGTAAAAAGATAAGATATTGTGTGTGTCTTTGTTCCCTTGATTGAAAGACCAGATGGGAAGGTGGGTTTGGGGGAGAGAGGGAGGGAGGGAGGGAGGGATAGAGAGACTGACTGACTCATGACTTCAAGTATATGGCTCAAGGCTAGTAGTAAACAGAGTGTGGGGACTCGAACCCGGGTCCAAACCCACCTTACTGTCAATTTGTTACTCCAGTGACAGAGAGATATGCATACAATCACAAACAGCAGTTAGCCAAGAAGAAGCCATAGTAGAACACATTGCTTTGTCTAGTGTGTCTCTAGAAAAGTGGATCTCAACCCACGAACCACCCATCCACAGGGGTTGCCTAGGGCCATTGGAAAACACAGATGTTTACAATATAATTCATAACAATAGCAAAATTACAGTTATGAAGCAGCAACAAAAGTACTCTAATGGTTGGGGGTCGCCACAGCACGAGGATCTGTATTAAAGGGTCTCACCATTAGGAAGGTTGAGGACCAATGTTCTAGAGCGTCCATCACAGTTAAGCTTGCCTCTGCAAATTAAAGTCATTGAACGGTGATGAATCCAGCCAGGGTACACAGATAATATTAAAAATGAAATGCCATTGTGAGTTAATGAGACAGCAGAAAGCTTTTAACCTCGGGGCCGCAAAGCCCATGCTGGTAATGCTGATGTTCATAAACACTGTCTTTATCAAGAGAGGAAATTGGAAATTGCATGCTCCTGCTTTAATGGGCAGGAGCCAAGACGCAGCAAAATGCCAGTGAACAGGCAACAATGTGCTGTGCGAAGTGGCCTCCAAATGCCACCAGTTCTGTGACCCCTCAGTGCCCCTTCCCTGGAAGACACTGCCAGAGTTTAGTTCATAGTCTCCAGGCACAAAAGCATATTGCCACAGGACCTGGGACTCTGAGCACCAAGTTCCAGGTCAAAACGGGGGCTCTCTGTGTGAGGTAAACCAATTTCTATAAAGACAGGAAAAGAATATTGTTCCAAATTTCCTGGACATAATGGAATTGGCTTAAATGGAGAGCCTCAGTAAACATCACTTTAGATCCTAGTGTGGGAAGTCATCGCGTGAGTCTTTATAGCTGTACCTGAGATAATCAGTGAACATAGAAATGAAGAACAAGTCCCTCGGAGTCACGTGACAAATGCCGTTACTCTTGATAGCATCCTGGCTTTGCAGGGTTGGAGCTGAAGCAAGTATGAGAAATTAGATTTGATGGGTTCTGATTCTGAGGCATGCCCTGGATAGGTTTTAGAAGGATTGTTGTCTTAATTAAATTTCTGATATGAACTTATTTTCTCATAATTTGCTTCCAAAAGGCAGATGCAAGGAGAAAAACTTAACCATTTGAGGCATACAACAAAGACAGCTAGGGTCGCTATGTTATGAAGTATTGGGACCACTGTGACACTAAAAGGGTCATTGTGCTTTACCAATACGTAAGCAATGTTCGTGAATAGTAAAAGGACTTTTGATATACTAGGTGTTGCCACAAGCATTTTATTTTTAATAGAAAAATTCCACTCTTTATTTTTGGTGTTGCTTTTGTTTTTCAAGACAGTGTCACACTATGTAGCCCTGGTCATCCTGCAACTTACTCGATACACCAACCAGGTTGGCCTTGAACTCACGGAGGTCCACCTGATTCTGCCTCCCAAGTGCTAGGATTAAAGGCTGCACCAGCACCACCCAACTAGCTTTTCACTCTCAGTTTTCTCATTCAATCATGGTCACAGCAAATTTACCAAACAAACAAACAAAAAATACAACAGTGGCAGGAAGGGACTGTGACGTTCTGCCTTTGTGAATGGGTTCATGTCATCATCAGGGGATAGGGCCAGCCATGACAGAAATGGCTATATCAAAGTGAGTCTAGTTCAGTTTGGCTATAGCCGCCCTGTGCTTCCTCCCGCTGCTGCTGTGAGGGTCACAGCATGGAGTCCATCACCACACGTACCTTCTTGGTAGTGAACTTCTTGAATTTTACAACTACAAGGCAGGTACATTTCTTTATAAATTACAGTTTGTAGTTTTCCATTACAGCAACTTAATGTGAACTTTATGCCATCACGTGCCTGCCTCTTACATAAAACCCTTAGAAGCTAAGGCATGAAGTCTACAGCCGGAATTTTTTAAAAATGCAAACAGCAATGGGGATGAGGATGAGAAAATGATTTAGCAATGAATCCAGTAGCTGATGGAAGCAGAAGCAGACACCCACAGCTAAACACTGAGCTGAACTCCTGGAATCCAGTTGCAGAGAGGGAGGAGCAAAGGGGTAGAGACCAGGCTGGAGAAACCTACAGAAACTGCTGTCCTGAACAAGTGGGAGCTGATGGACCCCAGTCTGATAGCTGGGAAACCAGCATTGAACCAACCCAGACCCCCTGAACATGGGTCTCAGTTAGAAGGCCTGGGCAGTCTATGGGACCTCAGACAGTGGAACCAGGATGTATCCCTGGGGCACAAAAGGACTTTGGGAGCACATTCCTCATGGAGGGAAACTCCCTTAGCCTAGAGGCAGGAGAGAGGGCCTAGCCCCTACTCCAAATGACTTGACAGATTTTGAAGATGCATCACCCTCCCTGTGGAGTGGGTGGGGAATGGGATGGCAAAGGGGTGGGGAGAGCATGGGAGGATGGGAGAGAGGGAACTGGGATCAATATGTAAAATAAGAAAAAATATAAAAAGGTAAACAACAACATAAAAGACTGCATACTGTACAAACACAAGGACCCAAGTTCAGATCCCAAGAATGCACATTAACGGCCTGGCTTGGTTACGTGGTTGTTGGTGCTGTGGAGGTAGAGACAGAAAAGCTGAGGAAATGCTGGTCGGGGGCTCTACTCTAGGTTCAGTGAGAGACCCTGTCTAAAGGGACTAAGGCAGACAGTGATAAAACACCTGATGTTCGCCACTGGCCTTCACACACACACACAAACACACACACACACACCATCGTAGTTACCTGTCTGTTGTTCTCATAAGACACCGTGACTCTGGGTTGTCATAAGGCAACCCATATAAAGCAGTTTATTAGTGGCTTACAGTTCCAGAAAATTACAGTTTATAACCATCACGACAGGGAGCATGGCAGCAGGCAGGCATGGTGCTGGTGCAGTAGCCAAGAGCTCACATTCTTAACTGTAAGTATGAGGATGTGGTGGTTTCCATATTTGAGTGCTTAGGAGGTGGCACTATTTGAAAATATTAGGAAATGTGACCTTGTTTGGGGTAGGTGTGGCATTATTGGAGGAAGTGTGTCACTGGGGGTGGGCTTTGAGGTTTCAGAAGCCCATGCCAGGCCCAGTGTCTCTGCCTTCCTAATGCCTGTGAGTCCAGACAAAACTCAGCAACTTCTCCAGCTTGCCACCATGCTCCCTACCATGACGATAGTGGGCTAAACCTCTAAAACTGTACACAAGCCCCAATGAGATGTTTTTCTTTATAAGAGTTGTCCTGGTCATGATGTCTCTTCACAGCAGTCAAACAGGGACAATGCAGACTGACACAGAGGCAGAGAGCAAACTAACTTGAAATGGCATGGGCTTCTGCACTCCAAAGCCTACCTTCAGTGACAAAGTTCCTCCTACAAGGTCACGCCATGCAATCTCCCCAAACAGTTCCATTGAGAACCAACTATTCAATTATGTGAGCCTATGGGGACCATTCTCATTTAAACCACCCACATACATACACACACACACACACACACACACACACACACACACACACACACTCACACACACACACACTCACCACCCACACACACACACACACACACACACACTCACCACCCACACACACACACACACACACACACACACACACCACTCACACACACACACACACACACCACAGAAGAGAGTTTTAGAAATGAACTGAAAAATGGTTTCCTTTGACTGGAAGTGAAAATTACAAAATAATAATAGTAACTGTTTTCAGTAGTTAACACTGGAATCAAATAAACAAAGATACTTTGCAGTCTATAAAATTTTATAATAACAATCTATACATATAAAAGTTTGCAGGCTTAAACTAAGCCTAATTAGGTATTTTTTTCCATTATTTCAATTAATCTAGCATGGACATCTAACATGTGTCAGTACATATCTGCATTTTTTAGTGTAAAAATAAGAAAGAACCACTAATCTCTGTCACTCAAATTCAGCACAGCCAGAGAGAAAGGCACAGAAATGAATTACTACATCCCAAGGTCACAAATGTTAAAATGTGTCCCAAGTACAGTGAGAACACACTGGGGGCGGGCACTGGATTCTTCAGGAGAGTCCACCAAGTCCGGTGATAGGACAATGAGTAAGAAGATAAGGACAGAGACAAATGACATGGCAGGAGAATGCACATAGGACCTCCATTTTTCTTATAGTTATCTTTCTACAAACATCTGTACTTAACTGATTGCCTACATTACACATTTGAGCTCACAAACTTTAGAGGAAGTGAAATGCAGGAAACTGTGAAGAATTCAACAGGCAGTTTGAGATTAGTCCTTGCAGTTTAGTTCTTAAGAGTCAGAGACTGTGAGGGGAGCATCCTGGATCCAGCCCATCCTGCCGCTCACCCATTATCAAAGCTCTTCCAGCTTTCCCTGTTATGAAGCCCAACATAAGATAAGACAAAGCAAGGAGCCAGAGGTCCAACACTCTCTTTAAGGACCTTGTTACCTTGAAAATGCCTTTGGTTTTCACCTTTGGATTCTAAAATCTGAAACTAAATGGGGGAAATGCTCTCCCCTCCCGCCCAAATTAGACATATGTTTACAGGCATGATCCATAAGGAAAACAAAAAGACCAGAGGTCACCAGGCACTTTATCAACCCGCTTATTCTAGTCCATAAAAGCCTGGATCACAGGCTATGCACAGCAAATGTTCCACAGAGTGTGCACATTCAATTAACTACCAAATGATTAATGGAAATAAACAGCACATTTGAAAACAAACATCAAATTATCCATTATGTCTAGACGTAACAGTATGTACCTGTCATCCCAGAATCTGGGAGGTAGAGGCAAGAGGACCAGGAGTTCAAGATACATTGACTATACACCAAGTTTGAGACAGTTCTGGGCTACGTGAGGCCCTGCCATGACACACAGACACACCCTCTGCCAAACATCTCCATTCCATGAATGGAAGGAATCAACATGCATAAGGTTATCGTGTTGATGTGTTAAAATTAGAAGTATGCCTTTAAGGAAGCAGTGAGGAATCCTATGGATAGAGAAGTTGGGAGCCAGAATAAGGTTGTGGAATTCAAGGTTACTGTTAGCACAGCCCAAGGTCGCAGAGGAGAGCGTTGCTGGTATCCTGGCAGGAGGCAGTGCATGGCAACCGCAGAGGAAACAGCAGTAGAGAGGAACAAGTGGAAGGACGTTGGTCCTGCCGAGGTGAGCCTGGAAGATGAAGTTTTCCACTGGCTGAGAGCCACAGCATCGTCCTTGCTCACAGCAAAGCTGTCCCCAGACAGTGATGGGGCAGAGGAGGGAACGCTAGGAAGAAGGGGTGCATAAGCAGGTTGATTCAAGAGCCACAGCTGAAGTTGTTCCGAGGTACATCTAACCTCCTCTAACATTTTGAAAGAGATGCATTTTTATTATCTTTAACTGTGTGGGTGCCACGCGTGCCTGCATGCATGTGCATGTGTGTGTGTGTGTGTGTGTTCGCACATTTAAGGGAGGGGCTTCATGCCAACCACTCCTAGAACTCACTGCAGCCACACGATGCTGAAGAGTGGGCGTTCCTTCTAGGTACCCCCCACGCCTCCCCATCAGAGGGCACTTAGTATTCTAGTAGGAATGCTGAGGTTGGTCCACTTATGGCCAACTTAAACCTTTTACGAGATACCAGTTAGAAACTCCTTATTAACAACCAAAGCTTTATTAGACTTACATGTGATCTGAGATTCCCCCTCACATCCTTTCCATTGTTCACAGGTTACCATTTCTTGATAAGGCATTTGCCCATCTGACTTTGTCTCAGCACCTCCTATAGAGACGACACACCATGGACTCGTGGAACAGAACCCCAGTGTGAGTGCAGGCCTCTCCATGTTAGCCTGTGCCCCGTGTCTGCTCCCTCCTCAGATGTGCAGGGTGTGAACCAGGCTAGCTCAGCATGTCCCCCCGCTCCAACAGTAGCATCTTCCCCAGAGGTGCCCTCAATGCTGAGCTCACCAGTCTCAGGAAAAGAGGAATCTTCCTCTCCCCTTCCCCATGGAGGGAAGTGGGAGCATGGCTGAACACCTCTATACAAGAAAAAAAATGTCTTAAACACCTCTATATCAGAAAAAAATGTTTCCTATAATGTTCTCTTAGCTCTCTTGCCTCTGAGGAGCAAGAATGATCAGCTAAGACTTCTATCCACAAAATAGCAACATGTGTTGGAGGAAGCTGTGGATGGAGATTAATATGTCTATGATCATAGATAAATATATCCATGATATAGCAATATATCCTGATCTGTGACAGAGGCAGTGGTCTATGTGTGCATAGACATGCTCCAAAAATGAGCATCTAAGTGCTTCTTTATACTAATTAGTGAAAGAGATCCTAGACATGTCTTCGCCTGCCCTGCCGAGTGGCTGACACTCCATTAAAAAAGAGTGTGGTTGCCTTGCATTCTCTTCTATGCACACAGACTTCTGTGGCAGATAGGAAAGCCTATCCTAACCTCCTGCTGCATAACATTTAACTTTACAGAGGATGACTATCAAGAGCCTCACCCTCTGTGACGGCTTTCACACAGGTAGTTTACCCGGTCTACACAAACCCTGGTTGAATGTCCTTCGCTGGGATGTGCAGAAGACCGCATTGCTCTCACCTAGAAGTCTCTTTATTTAAAGAAAACAAGATTCTGTAAGTCACCAAGAGCCTACTTGTCTTCCCTAGTTTTCCCCGGTGTGTCTGTGTATGTCCACACACGTGTGCCTGCCAGTGTGTTTTCCCAAAACTACTAGGAGAAGAGCACTGAAGAAACTAACTTATTCAGAGAATTCTGGTTAAATAACAGCCAACGTGTCTGACAGTCTGATTTTGGCCCCTGGAAGTGGTGATGGGAAGACTGTACAGGTTGGGGTCACCTCTGGAAGAGCTAGCCCACAGGTATTATGTAGTGATCTTGACTTTTGCCACCCTTCACAAGCAACTAGATCAAGGCTCTTCCTCAAGCTCGACAAAACTAAGAATGTCATCTGATTAGAAAAGTCAACCAAAGTGCGATGCACATTTCAGTGTGATTCACTCAAACACTGCCTCCGCCTTTTGTTCAACTTCACTCGTTTGACCTTTGGGGGCTCTGACAGATACCATCCATCAAAGTTCTGATTTAAACACCTCTACTCTAGCACACACTGAAACCTTCAGATGACCTTTCAAGTAATCAAATGGAATTAGCAAACATACTCTGGAGTATCGATGTCCTTTACAGAGCAGGTGGCAGATTGGAGCTAAATCTTTGACACCATAATGAGCAAAAGAACAACAGGATCCACGGTGCTTGAGGCTGAGTCACATTTCTACTCAGAACAGATTAAAACTTGAAGCAATAAAACTTCAGAGTCAGACTCAAAACTAAGAGGAATGAGGGCTTCTCGGGAGGGTTGCAATGCTCTTGACAGGGCGGCTTTCAGAAAACAGTGTATGTAGGGACCATGTTGGTAACTGAGGTGACGTTTTTACAAGTTACCCACAGCCAGATAAGGTCACAGCCATGAGAATGAAATGAAGAAGGTAAGGGGGCGAGGTTGGCCTCAACTAGTTAACTGGTCTAGTTAGTGACCAGCCTTGGCTACGTGAGAGCCTGCCTCGAAACACGAGTTGCCTGTTTGCAATGCCACCACTATTTTAGACTTGTAGAGTTGCTGCCAATTTTTGCATGAGAGATGGGGGCTCTAATTTACGTACGTGGGTGGATGCAACGAATGTCCCTCAACTTCTTCTTCAGGCTGCATTTTCCTTCTTTGGAACTGTAAAACTTGCACGTAAAAAAAGAAAAGAAAACTCAAACTGGGATATAATAGTTTAAATATAGATGATTTAAACTACCAGGTGTGACTTCGTTCCCAATTACTATCACCACCAAAAAGTGTCATGTACCAGGTAGACTAGAGCCAAGATCCTGAGAACAAAATGAAATGTGAATATACTATAGGCTAAAATGGTGGCCGTGAGGTTGAAAATGGAGAGGAGGCACCAAGAGAAGCAACCCCATGCGCCATGCTGTGCAAAGATGGCTTTTATGCCCATCTTGTAGGAATTCTACCCTAACTTTTGCATTTGACTTCCATCACTATTCAAGTGGGGGGGGGCACAGAGAACATGGCAGGATGTCACAAACTTCTATCGATAGCAAACTGGGATACACGAGTCTTTCTATAAAACTGACCGTAACATGATGTGTGATAAGAATCTCATTTATTTTGGTACATGAACTTCATTTGTTGCTTGTCCAGCAATGACAGAAATCATCTTCTGTCTGGCTCCTACTCAAAGTGTATTTCATATTGAGAAAAGCTGAGCTCACAGAAGGTCAGAAGAGTTTTGCACAAGCAGCATTCACAAGACAGAGAGATGGTTTCCCTTGTCCTGGGCATCATAGATTGAATTTAATTCAAGTTATTATTATACAGAGACATACAATGAGTAAGCAATTTTCAAGTACACTCACAGACTATTGAGTTAATGATGCTGGCCAATAGGAAGCTGGAATGCAGCTGGAGTTTTCCTACTGGTCAATGTTATTTACCAAGCCTGAGCTGTTTAATTAGCTGCTGTTTTAGCCTGGTAGCTTGTGTTTGGTGGCAAGCTGCTTACTCCCCTAGGAGAGAGCATTCTGGTAATAGGAAGCCAAGCACCACACAGAGATGGCGCTTAATAGTGGTTGTCACCATTATCATTGTGTAAAAGAGTATAGGACAAGGGTAAAATCACATGCCAAACTAAATAAAATAGCAATCGCACCACAAATTCAGCTATATATAACTGAAACCCAACAAAAATAATAAAAATGAAGCCATGTTATCCAGGCTAAATCACTCGCATGAAGATCAGCTTGTTCCCTTATGGGAGATGCATCTATCCAGAGTTTTGTAGGACAATGCTGGGGAGATGGCTCAGTTGGTAAAGCCCTTGCTACACAATCATCCAGACCTGGATTTGGAACCCTAAGAACCACATAAAAGGCTAGCAAGGCTGCACACAGATCCCAGGAACCGGCCTAGCTGAACTGGGGAGCTCTGAGTTCAGTGACAGATGATGTTTTGAGAAATAAGCCAAGATCCCAGAATGGATGGAGAGAGACTTGGGAAATCCAGCCTCCAGATGAAGGGCTATTGACAACTGGTGGTTTCTGGGGGAGGGAGAATCAGTCTCCTTCAGGGATGCAGTCACTGACAGGATGTGCACGCTTCAGGGCACTCAGTGGGTCATACAAAGAGTACATGAAGGCAGGAGAGGCAGGTAGGGCCAAACAGGAGGAGCTGAAGAAGATGGAGTGGAAGTGTATTTGATCAGAATACACTATATGTATTTATGAAATTTTCAAACAATAAATTTATAAAAAATAAGTTAGGGAAATTTGAATTTTTGAGTATAAAAATAATAATAATAATCAGCAAATTAAAAGGCAAATAGTAAAGACATTTAAAGCAAAAAACAAATGGTGGTGGAAAACAATGGTATAAAGCGATGCCTGATGTTGACTCTGGCTCCCGCACATACAGGCACACGGGCATGAGCAGAGAAGAACCTGTGTGCATGCCTGCACGAGCACACATACCCAGCACACACAGACGCACAGAGTTTTGGAAGACTTACCTTCCTCTCTGTCTAAAAGCCTATTTGCAGAAAAGAGTACACTTAAATAAAACAATGTAAAAGCACACACCCAGAAAGGAATATGAGCTTTTAAATTGCATAAATTTTTATATTTTTATTCTTTTGATCTTAAAGGATAGGAAATGTTAAAAATAAAAAGATTTGAGCACTACAAACTGCACTTTACATTCTGCTGATTGTTTCAAGGTTTTGACCCTAAGTACAAGTAATTTATTTTCAATAAGTTCTATTCCAATAGGGGATAATTTCATACACACAAAAATTACAGGCCCAGTTCAGAAATTTTTCTCAAATAAGTCCAGCGTAATTTCCTCTAGTAATTACATCATGTGTTGACACGGTGTGTTTGTCAAAACTAAGCCACTAGCTTGGACTGGAGCATTACTATTAACTAAATTTCAGAGTCCACTTATATCTGATTTTCTCATTATGTCATCATCTGCTCCAAGATCCCATCAAGAGCAACCTTCCTGAGTTAGACCTCTTGAGGGTGACCCCAGTGCTCTGATGTCACACTCAGAGGAAGCCCTGAGCTGATGACACCCAACATTTTGTCTTGTCATGCTCTCTGCATACTCCTGAAGAACTGGGGGGGGGGGCAGGGTTGGAGAGATGGCTCTGCATTGGACATCACTGACCGTTCTTTCAGAGGACATAAGATCAATTCCCAGCACCCACATGGCAGCTCCCATAACGCTCGTTCCAGGGGTCTGCAATTTCCGAAGGCACTGGCCACAACCCAGGGCATTCAGACAGAGGCAGGCAAGACACTGATACATATAACACAAAATAAATACATCCTTTTTAAAAGGGGGATTTTCTTTTTAGCTTTGGCCAAGCAAAATTGGAAGTATCCCCATGAGATAGGGAAAATGGAAAAATATTATGTAGCTGAAGTTTCTAAAACACAAAATGTGGAAAACAAAGTCATTAAGGGGATATGGAGAAAGGAGAGATTTCAAGGTAATGTAAGAAAAATGAAGGTGTTAAGAACCCAATCCCTACAGCTTTTTAGCTTAATGGAGCGAGGCATTAGGAGATAAAAGCCCCACGGAAGGATGGAGAAAGACTGAAGGACAATTCTGCTGCCTGTAACAGGGCATCCTCCTGTCCACTCATTCCTCCACTCATTGCTTTTGGCTGTGTTGCTTGCCACAGCAACAGAAAGCAAGCTAGGACAATTCCAAGAGCTGACAAGGGAACACGGAGAGCACACCTTACCTGTTCAACACTTTTCCTTTGATGTTATAGCTGTCCCACGTGAAACAGAGAAGCCCATAGGCACGTGCCAATTAGCTTACTGACTGACACACAGTAGAGGAAGCGCAGCTCGTAGAAGGACTAGCGGACAGGAAATGTGAATTAGGAATTGGAGCCATTCTGCTGTCTGGGGTGTGGAACTCTATGGAAGGTGGTTTGGTTTCCTTTGCTCCCTCTGTCTTTGGTTACTCAGTTACCGGAACAAAACACTATTAATCACAGGAACAGGATGAGCCAGCAAAACTCCTCCAGTCAACTCACATGTGATGTACCCAACACAGTTTTCTTTGTAGGAATTAGAAGTGTGTGTGTGAGGGGGGTAAAGTATAAAAAAGTAAAGAAGAAAAGAAACCATGGCGACCCTTGATGACCCACCTCCTCTGTGGAGTTGGCAACTCTAAAACAGCAGCTTGTGGATGAGGAGCAAAGAGAGGAGAAAAGTTCTTCTCAGATACCACCTTGGCTGCTGGAACATTCCCAGGTGAGCAGGCTGAACCATGGAAATGGGGAAAAACTCACATCCAGCATGAGTGGGTTTAAAATGAGTTCTGATTGTCTCAAGGTCGGGTGTGTTGCAAAAGTTAGTAATTTTTGACACTTCATTACGACCCCCTCAAAAACATATGGCTACCTTATTAGAAATAACAATTCATATAAATCACAGCAGGATATCACACTAAGAAAAGGACAGTAACTCCAGGCGACAAGAAACAATTCTAGCTCAGGTTCCCTAAAGCCTGGCACTTATACTCTGCAATCTAAACTAATTCACTGGTAAGTACACTGGCAGATTTGGAAAACGCGAGTCATCCATCTGCTACAAGCACCAGTGTAAACACTATTTCTTTCCCGCTTTGGGGACACGTATAATTTGTATTTTCCCTGCATATTTCCCCTCCTCCCGTTTTACATTTTTCAACTTAAAAAAACATCCTAGTCACTGGCAATGCTTGTGCTGTCCTTTCTTGCTTTTAATTGCTGGTGTTTGGGAAGCTAGGGTTTCAGCTGACTGATTGCCTGCTCTTTCAGAAACAGTGAACAATGCATCAGGATCATGAAAACAGGTATGCCGTTGTGAGCTGTGCAGGCACAAGGCCCTACAGGTATTCCCAACCCTTATACCTCGCCTAGGTTGCATCAACTTCCCTTTAGTGCAGAGTTTGCTGCCCAGGGAACCTTCATGATTCTTCATTATAACGCACAATGCTTATTTCCAGAACTGGCTGGCTGAGCTTGCATTGTGGCTGTTTTTGATAGTCTAGGTATGTGCTTGCTCAAATCAAACATTCAAATGCTATATAATGACTGTACAGCTGTAAAACATCAGGCCAGAGCCCCCACACAGGGCAACGGTCATCAAAAGACACACTGCTTTAAAAGCTATCTTATTTCACTAGAAAAGTCATCCTTACAGATAGGGATTAAATGAACAGGACAGTGGAGATGTACATTTTTACCTTTGGACATATAGAGGACACGCAAACACATTGATTTTTATTTATTGAGCATATAAAAAATGGAGCTGCCTGGCCCATATTGATTTGGGGGGATTTCTGATCGGGCTTCATTTGTAATAAAACATTTAAGTCCACCTATTAAGGCCCTGTTCACTGGCCACACTAAAGGTGAATGGCCAAAAGTAGTTCACTACTGACAGAATCAAATAAGATCTGATAGACCTGTCCCTTGTTTAGGACAGCATGACTTACCCTGGCGTGGCCGTGTGTTCATTTAGACAGTCAACAAACAAACATTAAACAGTCCGGGAACTTAGTGTTGTTCCACCGTGACATCAGCTCAACAGTTGCAGTGTCGTGATCACCATAAGTAGATTACGAAGACTGAAGCAGAAATTCAGTAGAGAAATACATGCCTGCTTGTAGAGGAGCTTGGCGGGGGCCATCAAGGAGGGCTCGTTAGGAGAGGCTTCTAAATTGAGCCCGGAATACTCCAACAGGAAGCTTGCCAGGCTCCTGCTGTAGGAGGTGCTTGTCTCAGATGGGGTCTTTACGAAGAGTAGGAAGCATGGCAAAATCGAGTTACAGGTTCACCAGCAAGACGCTGATACAAGAAGAGTCCCACGCAAAGCTGTCAAACAGTGGTGGAGTGACAATTTTATGAACAGGGCAGTAGCAGTCGGGGGCTCAAGCTGGGGGCATGGTTCAGAAGACAAAGGTTTTACTCCATGCTATGCACCTAACTTTGACCACTCGAGGCCCAGGACAAGGCTGACCTACGAGGGACAGAAGGGGAACCCAGGTTCTTAAGTCCTCTGAACTGCCAAATGAGAACTTAAAATTCATTTTCACTGGTCCTTGAAGGCTGTTTTCAGATCTTAAATTAGAAACACAACCAGCCAGCAACAACAATAAAACCCCACAAAAGTCAGAACCCTCTGGCAGGTTGCAAACCCTAGTACAACTGTTCCGGATGACAATGAAGTACATAGAGAATTGTGTTTAAAGTAACTGCCAAAAATAAAAGTCTAAGACCGAGCAAGAGATACAGAAATCCAATCCTCTCTATGAGGCACACCGACGGTAACTGAGATCACATTGAAATGGAAACAGCCTCCTGGCCCAGCCTCCCTGTTGCCAAAGCCCTGCTTACTGCCCCAGGATCTCTGCTGGCTTGCATATTCAACAGCCTCTAACTCTGAATTAATGACCTAGCATGCAAATATCTCTGTCTTCATAAAAGTGTTATTGGGTTAAATAAAAAAATATAAAATAAAATCTCCATCCTACCTGAGCTATGAAGGAACAAAGGAAGGAGGAGAGGGGATGTTGTGCCCTTCCTGCAAAATACCTGTCATCTTGGGATTGTGATCCTTCTCAAGTGTAACACTTCTGAGATGATGGAGAATAGAGATGAGTTTAATTTCCTTCTGCCAAATTAACTTCCTCAGCTGCTACAAGCAACGTGGGTGCGAGTGTGCATGCTTAGTGATAAGCCTGGGATCTAGGAGCAAGGGACTTGTGAGTGAGGAGACCAGAACAGGCCTGGTTCAGGCACAGCCACTTTTCAGGGCCAGCAGAGCAATGGCAGCTATTGACTGAGGCCAATCCTGGTTCATGCAGACAGCCTCACCTCAACAGAACAAATGCCAATGTGCTGACTTGGCCAGAAATGCCTCCTCAACTCTTCTTACAATAAAAGGCAAGACTGAGGAGTTGGGAATCTCACCTATCTGGGTTTTAGATCTAGACTGCTGTATATGTAAGACATACATCTAGGGTCTTTCATGTATTCCTCAAAAGTATGATGTACTAGTTTCCTTTGTATGGCTGTGATAAAATACTCTGACCAAAAGTAACTTAGGTAAAGAAAGGATTTATTTGGCTCATACTTTCAGGTCACGGTTCATTATTGAGGGAAAATCGGGGCAAGAACTTGAAACAGAAACCATGAGGAGTGATGTTTGCTGGCTCACTCACAGGCTCATACTGAACTAGCTTTCTCAGAGCCCAAGACCAAGGCTGAGAAATACTAACAATCAGGGCAGTCCTCCATAGGCAGGCCAGATCTGGCATTTCCTACACTGCAATTCCCTTGCCAGTTGACTTTAGGCTGACAAGTTGACAATTAAAGCTAACTGGCACAGATGGGAATAACGTTACCTACCAGACAAAGTTGTTGGGAAAGGTAAATGAGAGCATATGGAGAAGTTTAGAGAGCACCCAGGAAAGGTTCTTTTATGTTATTTCTATTATTGAGCATCCGTTCACCTTAGAAATCTCAGGAGCAATTAAATAGAGGATGGGTACCAATCTACCAGGAACAAAGGCATGGCTTGCCAGAAATAATACTATCAAAGGCAGAAATAATGAGACAAGGAAACCTATCCTGGCTTGTTCTTCGGGATCAAGGCTCAGTCAGGAGAATTAATAAGCGAAGGAATCTAAGTGTGGTAAGGTCTAGAACACAGCCACAGGGCATGAACGAGACACTCCTGAGTGTTAAGTAGCTTCTGCATTGAGCTCTCATAAGAGCTTCCAGGATCCCACAGAGAACTGTATTCTAAACCAGCAGCTTCTCCTAAGAGTGGAAGCCACCCCAAGGCAGCATAACCCCTCTAAAACAAAATGGCTAAGCAGTGGTCAACATAGCACTCCTGGTTGGTGGCAGCCCAGAAGACAGAGGCTGTAGTCATCCTATCTATCTGACCATGGCCATGTGAACTCCAGAAGACAGCCACAGGGCATGTTCAGAGGAATTCTGACTGTCAACAGCAGGGACTTTTGAGAAGGGCTTCTCATAAGTGCAGTTAGTATCAAAGTCGAAGACAAGATGCTCCAACTATACAAAGTCTAAAGAAGTCAAACCCCAGTGAGTGGCCAACACTTCCCAAAGTTCGCTACCTAAATCACTGCAACCCCATTATTCTCTGTAGAAACAGAAGAAGGCAGATAAGGGAGCTAGAATAACGCCATCAAATCAATGAGGTCAAACACTTAGTTGTTGGGAAACAGGCACAAGATGCAGGGCTCCCAACAAAGAGAGAGAAACACAGAAGGTATTTCTCAGCTAAGCATCTTTTTTTTTTTTGCATGAATCTAATAATCTTTTCTGAGTATGAGAGTCAGAAAAAGAAAACATTTTCTCTAGTATTATCATGGTAAAAAGCCATGTTTAATAAGTAGACAGTGTGAAAAACAACCAACTACCATCTGTTTATTTAGAGCCACATCTAAGAGATTCCGGATGAGTAAGAAGAATGCAGCATCAGCTGGACTGTGGTGTGCACACCTGTAATCCCGGCACTCGGGAAGCAGAGACAGGCAGATCTCAGTGAGTTTGAAGCATCCAGGTGTACAAAGAGAGTTCTAGGATAGCCAGGACTGTTGCCAGGACTGGTCTCGAAAACCAACAAAAAGAGGAAGGAAGGAAGGAAGGAAGGAAGGGAGGAAGGGAGGGAGGGAGGGAGGGAGGGAGGGAGGGAGGGAGGAAGGAAGGAAGGAAGGAAGGAAGGAAGGAAGGAAGGAAGGAAGGAAGGAAGGAAGGAGACCACAGGAAACAAGATAGAGGAAATGTACCGCTAGGAAAGGGGAATTAAAGGAAAGAGTGATCAGATGTCAGCGGCCAGACCCCTGTCAATCTCTATATCAGGGACTGGAGTAAGGGACACACCTACATGACTTGCCATGGAACTTACACCTTGATCCATTGGAGATTCCATGATGGGCTACCTAAATGGTGGTACCTCTGCAAGCCCTCAAACCAAAACGAACAATACTAGGAAGAGAAAGAAGAAACGATTGGTGCTTTTAGCCATGACACTGAAATTGGAAACTAAAGTTTCAATATACAGACATCACCAGAAATCTATGGGCTGTGCCCATAGTTAGGTTAAGGGAGTAATTGAGGGAAATGTGAGGAGAAAAGCAAATTATCTTCTTGCTATACCCCAAACCAATTTCAGATTGTTCAATTGCCCAGTTCACATTAAATTGGGCTCTCAAGTAAAACCAGGTTGTATCTCTAGTGCAGGAAAGGACTTAGAGAGCACATTCCCCATGGAGGGACACTCCCTTAACCTAGAGGCAGGAGGGAGGGCCTAGTCTTTACTCCAAATGACTTGACAGATTTTGTTGACCACTCCTGGAAGGCATCACCCTCCCTGTGGAGTGTGGAGTGTGTGTGGGGGGGGATGGGATGGGAGGGTGGTTGGGGGGCATGGGAGGGAGGGAGGGAGAGGGAACTGGGATTGATATGTAAAATAAGAAAATAAATACAAATTAAAGAATAGATAGATAGATAGATAGATAGATAGATAGATAGATAGATAGATAAATAAATAGGGCTGCCAAGAGTGGAGTAAAGCCAAGACCTATAAAGAGAGTCAATGCCAAAAAGATGAGCAGGTGAGCACGCGGGACAGCCCTAGGGAGAAAGGGTGGGGAGAACCAGGATAACTGAAGCGTTTCAACAGCCCGCCATGTGAGTGTTGATGAGTGGGTGGGTAGGCAGACACAGCTCACAGCACTACCTGTCAAAGACACCCTGTCCAGAAGTGAAGCCCAGCTAAGTAACTGCTATGTTAAAAATCATAGAGTATGAACTGTCACTCACAGAAACCCTTAGCCTCCTTCCGTAACTGTCTAGGACCAGAGCACACAAAAGATTTTCCTCTTCAGAGATGTAAGACCCATACGACACATCCTAGATTTGTATTTAGTCTGGTATAATGTAACTGGGTGTGTGTAAGTGAGCATCACATTTCTCCCATGCCTCAAAGGACTAATACTGTGACATGTAGGCCCTATGGTGCTTAGAAAAGTTGTTCATCTTGCCGGAATTAGTATGAAGTAGGCAGCTACTTAAGGGTAAAGAACAGAATTCATATGTGCATCCCCAAAGCCTTCTAGTTGAGAAAACAATACTCCTTGGGGTATTCTGATGACCCAGAATAAATTGCTTTGGAGAAAATATATATATGAGCACTTATAAGCATAAGATGTTGCTGCTGTTATCCACAACCAGATGATAACAGGGCTTGTGGGACTAAATTCCTACCATGATATGTTGTCCCATTTTTTATTCAAAAGACTAAAATCTGCCCAGAAAAAAAAACTTTAAGTCAGACTTCATCCTTTTATGATCAAATAGCAGAAGAAACCAAGGGGAATTATGAACCGTATCAAGGAAACATCATTTCTTTAGACAACAGAGAATTCCAAACAGCAAAGCAAAGGCACCATGTCTTGTGTATGTCCCGGGTGGAAATGCCAAGTGCAGCGTGGTCATCTAGTTCTTGCAAATACAGGCAAATTCCGATCTTATGTCTTTTAGTTTCTCTGCTAACTGCAGATCACATAATGTGGGTTTTCAGGACAAGCAGCCCCTTCTGCAGAAGTCTCTAAGTCCCAGGGAAGGCGAGTATCCAACTACAATATTAAAAGATGGTGCAAGCATCATTCCAGTTCCTGTTCGTGTATAATTTAATTTATCCTCTTAGCAATGACACAGCATAAATACTATTATTATCTTCATTGCAGAGATGAGGAAAAATGAGGTTCAAGGAAGTGAAACAAGTTTCTCAACATCCACAGCTAATGACTAATCCTGCAACAGAGAAGGACTTTAACCTGGGCTGCCTATCTCTAGAGCCCTGCTGTGTGGGCTGTTGTTCCGCAAGAATAACTATGACTTGGGTAAAGCTAGCTGAGGAGGGTTACAAAGGGGAAAGGGTAAGCTAAATTAAATTAAAATTAAATAGGGTAAAATCCACCCAGGTTAAAATGGCTTTGGCCTTTTTTATTGGAATTCGGGAATGCTTCAGCCCTGAGGGGTTTCTTTCTTACCTATTACAAAAGTCATTTTGACCATTTCCAGCCATACATCAGAGACTGTATTGGACAAATATCATACACATACTTCTGGATCATTTAAAATATTTCATTCTTTGTATATAATTCATAAATGCTTTATGAATTTTATGTTTATTTATATTCAGATGCCAGGTTAATAAAGGCTATAAATTTGGGTGGGGGATAAATACAAATGATACCTAATAGTACTGACATTGTCTGATTCTCTCAGACTGGGCTATACTTCCCCAACACTATGGTGTAATGTATATGTAACAACTGTGGTAATTTGCTTTTATTGATGCAGGCTTGAGGGAGATAAAACAGAATTTAAATAACTATAACAGCAGCTCTGAGAGCATGATGCTGATATCGGGAATGAGGGAATTATTCATCACCTGAACCTTGTTAGATAAGCAAAATTATAATCTCTATTCCGGGTCAAATAAGTCAGGGACTCAGGAATCTCCCTCCCCTAAACAAAGACTGCAGAAGGCCAAGATGCAGTTGTAATTCCTCAACAGTTGCACCAAGCAAACCCAATCCTTCTGACCCTAGAGCAGGTGCTGGACATTACGGTCCAAAAGCTCAGAGGGACAAAACAGAAGAGCAAGGAACAACTTATGAGGGTAACAGCAACCAAATAGCCAGGCAAGTCTTGTCCGTGATTTCACTGCCAAGTGGGACATTCGTTTAAAATAATTTCTATTATCATTTCACTTTAAGTTCTAAGCCACTGCAAACTCCTTAGACATCTAACAAAGGTAACCACTTGACTTCATCCTGCCCCTAGGAGTACATCATCTTCTCATTCAAAGCTACTCAAGGCAAGATTTAACCAGTAAGTTGATCAAGACCTTTTAGTATTTAGCTGTTGAGCCAATCAACCTGCAACCTTGAGCAAGTCACATAACTTGACGGAAACTATTAACTAAATCCAACACATTAAAAAGAAATCTGTGAAATGTGTTTTGAAATCAGAGAACCCAAGTAGAGAAGCTATTTATGGAGTCTATGAAGAAACTTAATCTCTGATCTGTAGTGACAAAATTATTTCCTTATCCCTGCAAATGGCTGATCCTCATAAATGTTGATCATTAGGGTGTTGGGTGATTTTGCATGGATGTCTATGGGACACAACACAGGGTGGGCACATCTCAAACAAATTTAACATTATCCATTAGAAGTCATGCCAACAAAGCCAAAGGAGGGGGTAGTTGAAAGTACCAGGACAAGTGAGAGGAGCCGTGCAGTGCTTATAGAACACACCTAGCTGAACACACCTACTCTATGTGATGCGGAACATAGGGCAGTGTGAAGGAATAATAAAGTTTCTATGGTGTGTCTACAACACATCACGTCTATTCTCAGTGGATTGTCTCATTTGACTCCAGTCTATACAGAATTCGCAGTCCATTTTATCAAAGAGAGAATTAAAAATGCAAAGCCTTAGTAATTGACACAAACTCACCGTGAGTGAATAAAATCCAAAACCAAGCTATAGGCCTAGATCTGTCTGGTTTTTGTAGCTTACCCAATATCATTAAAGCACTACAATACCTATTACTAAATTAATATGGGTCGAACATTTAAGAGCTAAAAATGTACTTCCTAGGAGGAATGGCAGGGATAATCGATATATCATGCAAACAGATTTAGAATTAGTATTATGGGAGTTCAGCTAAGGAGAAATAAGGCATCTTAAGAGAGTATATATTAGAAATTTGGTCTTGCCAGTGAGGTCAACTGAACAGGAGATGAGTCATCTGAGATCTGAAAGCAGGGTAGAAGACAACTGAATGAAGGCACGGGGAGTGATGGTGCAGGGAGGACTAGTTGCTAAGTGTGAGGCAGTTGCTGTGGACAGGGAGGAAGAGAAACAAGGGAGGGAGGACAGAGGGATGGAGAGCCTGAAGCTGCAGTGGGCACAGAGGTCACAGAGTTAGCTCAGCCCCTGTGACCTGTAATAAGAATGCATCCTTTTCCTTATAGTGAGAAGGTGGATGGCATCCCCCGCTTTTTATCTGAAGGGATTACTCTACTCTGCATGAAACATGAGGATCCAGCTAAAAACAAAACGGGAGGGGCCTCTGAAGGCAGGTGTTCTGTACGATGTTTAGGCACCACTGCCACATTCAAGGAAAGCCGTAAGGCGGGCTGGGTTTACAGGAAGTCAGAGATGTAGGAGGAAGTGAGTACATTTCAAAGATAATTATTAGATAAAACAAGATAAATACGGAATTTTTTTTTAGTCCAGGGAACATTATGGAAGAAGGGTGAGAAAGAGTGTAAGGGCTTGAGGGTAGGGCAGAGTATGGTGAAATACTGTCTTCTGGATGTGACAAGGATGTGACTCAGGAACTCACCCTAGCTGAGCTGAGGCTGCTTGCACAACACCTGTACGAGATCAAGGCAACAAGACTGAGCAACATTCCCACGGGCATCACCAATTGGACTTGGTGGGTTAAAGCCCCCAAAAGGAAAAGACATTCGAGAGAAAAGGAGGCGTATTGGGGGCTCTCCAGGGGGAGTAAAAGGAAGAAATTAGATACAATCAAGATACATTGTATACATGTATGAAACTGTCAAAGAATAAATAAAATACATCCTAAAACAATAAATACACTAAAGATGAAAAAAATCTACCTGCGAGTTATAGAGGAAACATGGCAAAACAGCATGTATTCAGAAAGAATGCTGCTATAAGGCTCTGCATTTCCCCAAAGACCTATGCATTAAAGCCTTATTCCCTGCTAGCGCAGAGCTATGGCCTAATGGATGGAGGCTAGGCCACTGGGGACGAGTCTCAGGATATGTTGGGACCTCCGCACCACCTCTTTCATTTCCCTTCCTAGTGGTAGGGATGCAAATAGGCCTCTTCTGCCACATGTGACTGTCATCGTGCCTGTCACAGACTAAAAAGCAATAGGGCAACTAGCTACGAACTGAAGCCTCCAAACTGTGAGCCAAAACAGTGTCCATTTGAATGAGCTGATAGTCACAGGTACCTCATCGTCGTGCTGCGGAATTAGTGAGGGGAAATGACAGTAACATGAGGTGCCTTGAGGCATCACTGGGAAGCTGCCAAGAACTCAATATGATTCGCAGGCACTGAGTTGAGGTTGAAGCAAGTGGTCCAGGGTTGAGGTCTTACATAAGCTGTCAACATCACCTGCTAAGGAGGAGCGTGTTGTGCTGGAGAGAGAGAAACAGTAATGAGCACAGGCGATGTCTCCGATGCAGCCACAAGGAGCACCGTTATTTAATGCCCCCGGGGAAGGAAATGTGAGAAAGGGGTGTCAAAAAGTCCAGAGCCTTTTGGGAATATGAAATCATTTCATTTTAAAGACTCACTCGAAAAGTGAAAGCAGTCAAAGAGAGCAGGGGACATTTCTCCCCAGGAAATCATGCCCGTTTTCTGGCACAGTGAGTGTCCTGTTCCCTTTAATCAAGACGTCACCTTCATCTATCACTTGAGTTAGGGTGAGTGCTCCCCCCCCCCGCCACTCTGCAGCCATGAAGCTGTATTCTAGGACAAGCTACTCTGAGCTCTTTGTTCCCAGGATACCTGGACATACAAGTAGTTCAAGGGTCAAACTCTCAGCCCCAACCCAGAATAATAACAGGTAACATGTAGGTTAGATGACACAGCGCTACTGAGGTAAAAGGGCAGGTTTGCAGACAAAGGCAGAAACTGAGCAGATATGCCCAGATATGCCTGCGACAAAGCCCAATAAAAGAGAGAGAGAGACTCATGGGGACTGTGCTGCTGGGGTCCAGCCCCGCCCGAGAGCTAATTCTGAACTTAAAGTTATCCTGGGTCATCAAATTTCCCAGCATAAGCTCCTTTGAGTTTGTATTTCTAGCATTTACATATCAAAGAAAGCTGCTCAGCACCACTCATCCACCCAGACACCTCAGCTAGCTCCTTGTTTCACAGATTTTTTTTTTCAGTGAAGGGTTTTCAGGCTGGACACTGAGTTTGCATGTTATCTTGATTTTCATGGTTCATTGATAAAAAGACATCCAAGAGGTAAAAACTAGGAATTGGGCCAAGGCTCATATAGTTTAGACAAAAATTTAATGATTCTTGGTAAACTTTTCACAAAATTAGGAAATTAGCCCCAATATGGTTTTGTGTTGCTCAGATGAGGAGTGTGTCTACAGGGAGCTGTGGTTAACCACGATTGAAACCAGAATGTCATCGGTCATTTCTTCTCCTTCCACACTCTCACAGCTTAAGTTCTGGGTAGAAGAAACCACAGGCTTGCTTTCCAGCACACCATAAGCCCAAGTGAGTCATGGGAGTCCACAGATTCATGTTTCCTTCCAAGACTCTTGGGTCAGTGATATGTCTCAGCCAATAAAGGCCCTTGCCAACAAAACTGAAAACCTGAGTTCGATCCTTAGAGCCACATAGAAAAAGGAAATCAGCAACACATGCAAGCTATCCTCTGACTTCCACACATGTGCTGTGGCACACATACCCACACATATGTAAAAGTCCTAGCAATTGGGTCCTTACAGAACCTCCCAAGAGGCCCAGATGCTCCAGCACATTATGGAAGCACGGGGGGGGGCGGCTTGAAAATGCAATAGACTAGCCCAAAAGCCCATCACCTTTCAGAAGGAAAATGGTAAAATCTACTTTTCAATGGACCATTGGATGATCGGATGGATGGGAAAATACCTACCACAAGGCCTGAGACATGAGAGGGACTCAGGACATCCCCTTTGTAATCTCAGCACCTTAAAGAACTAAGAAGTGTTCCATAAAGGCAAATAAATGAGAATAGCTATCCAAAATCTTTAAAACCTCAGATTTACATATGTCTTTTCTGAGCCTATGAGGTTTTTTTGTTTTTTGTTTGTTTGTTTTTTAAGTCAGGGTGTCACACGGCCCACATTGGTCAGGAACATACTATATATAACTTAAGATGGCCTTGAACTTGTGATCTTCCTTCCTCCACCTCCTACCTGCTGGTACAACTTGTATACACCACCATATCTGGTTTTATGCAGTGCTGGGAATAAAATCCCAGGGCTTCCACCATGCTAGGCAATCACTACCAATTAAGCAGCACACAGTGACCAACAATGCCAGACAATCATAACACACTGGAAGGTATCTGGATTTAGGAAGAGCTGGGTCTTCCTTTCCTATGGTCACCTCAGGGAGAAAACTCAAACAATGAATAGAACAACACAACAACCTTCTGTACCATCCCTGAAAGACAGGACCGCAGGCCACACACGCCTGGATCTGGCAGCACACACCTGACACTGTGGATGGAGCGGCCCCTAAAATCGATGCTAAGGTCTACCAGATGGCCCCTCAGTCACCAAGTAGAAACTTAACAATAAATATGTCCTGCCACTCCATGGCCAGAAGTGAGATTCTAGGATTTAAAGATTTGTTAACAAAACAGAAGAGCATGAATATGTTTGAAGAATTTCTCCAGTTAACAAGAATAAGTCATTCTTTGTACACATCACCCATCAATTTGACCATGTTACTCGTTGCATCCTAATGCAGATGTTACTTCAGAGGAGAGGCTCTTTCATTCCTTTGATAACAGCATAAAATCTTCTATATAGAAGACATGAGTAAGGATTGGTGATGTGATTTATGATGTCACACACACACACACTTCAGGAAGAGTTGACATTTATAGATTTAGCAGTCAGGGTTCTTTTTATGGTAACATGTTTGTTTTTCTTTTTCTAAAAGAAAGTCATGGATTTATTATGTTCTGCTCCCAACTAACTAAATGAGCGGAAGGGAGAGATTTATAAAGCAAATAAACAGAAAGATTTATGGTTTCTTTCTCAGAGCAGCTCAAAATTATGGAAAAGCCCATTGACCTTTCAAGAGAAGAACTCGGTTCATCCAAGCAGAAACTAAGTGTACCTGAGAGGTTTCCAATTAATCCCTTAATTTAAAGCCTTTGTCTTCCCCAGTAAATATGCTGGGGGGCTGCTGAACCCCATTTATTCCTTTTGAAGCATAATTACCTGTGGGCATTACCAATTGCACTTGCATCAATTACTCGTAATAATTAGAAAACAGGGGAAATGCGGATTGGAAAGGAAAAAAAACACAGCAGGCAGTTAAGTAGGAACAGCTGATTTCGCAGAATAAGCTATGAGGAAACAGAGACGAGATGGAGCCCTAAACCTTGAAAGGAGGAGGAAAGGGAAGACAGAGGTAGAAAATTGAGACCAGATCACTTGTTCTAGAAGATTCTGTCATGAAGTGTTCTCGAATGGATAGGCTTAGAGAGAATGAAACCTTTCTGGATGTGAGATGGAGTTATTCTTGTCCACACCAACCCCAGAGTGTAATGTGAACCTGTCTCCAACTGTGTCTTCCTCAGATATCAAACTGTACTTACTTGGGATACCCAAGAGAACCAGCTAAAACAGAGGCCTCATTAGGAGTTGCTAATAACTTTATCTTCCCATTTTTATTTATTTTTTGTGAAGACAAATACCATTTGCAATTTAAGTTGCAAGAGTTTCCGAGCTATCCTTGGTGGCCGTATAACCCTGGCTACATCAGGGTATACAAATGGTTAGTTTTATTGCTATAACTATAATAGCTAGCTTGTCAAATTGGGAGTATTGAGTGAAATAAGAAATATAAAATGCTTATCACAGTGACAAGCATGCAGTAGATGCTAGGAAATATTAACTGCCAATGGAAGCCACCGGATAGTCATTATTTGTCTACTGCGGGGTTGAGTATGACAGAGCAGTGACATGGGTTGGTGTGGGAACAGCAAGAACGGGTATAAGAAGATTCAAGTTCCTCTATTCCCTTCTTAAAGATGAAGGATAGGCTCTGTGGAAGTCACAGAGAAATGTGATTCCACCAATTAGATCCTTGGGTAACTTCAAGCCATTTTATTATTCCTGACCTCAGTTTCCTCATCTGGAAACTGAAGATATCATGCTATAGTAAGAAAATCAAGTAGTTATCATAGAAATATAAAAATTTGGGAATAAACATCAGCAGCAGCAATACTTGCTATGGCTGAAGCATCCATGCTTGCGCTCAACAATGATTTATTGAAGAGAGCTGCTTGGCAGCCAAGGCTTGGTACTAGGGAATAGCAATAAATGAAGCAGCCAGAATCAGGATGACATCTGGGAGCCCACTGTCCATGCCAAAAGGCTATGAAGGAAAGCCAACATAGAAAGAACCATGAAATAAATGAGACTTGATTTGTGTGGCTGTAAGACCCGACTGAGAGTGCACATGTCATCACTGCCCTGGGTACCAGTTTCCTCACGGATAAAATAGTCTACAAGCAAAAGTCCCACCTTAGATGATACAGGGAACATTAGACATTGAAGAACATTAGACATTATAATGTATCATGCAAATGGATGATGTTAGCATATCAATGATTCCTGTACACACGCTTAATGATCATGTTTATTAAATGGCGAAAAAAAAAACAGAAAAACAAACATTCTCTCATGAACTGTTAAATAAATTAAATCTGTTAAGGCCTGAGTTGGACAAAGAAGAGAAACAGTTGGTTCAGAGGAGTTTACACTTGAAAAGAGTAGTTAAACTGTGACACCTATTACAGTTACCATGGAAAATGCTGGCATCTGTCAAATCAGTATTCAAAGGTTTCTGGGGATTCTTGCAGCTATGGGTAGTCTTAAAGACTAAACAAGCAAGACACACAAGCACTGTTCTACAAAGTGTCTCACGAAGTGATGACAGGGTTCACATGTGGATAAAGATAATGATTCTGGGTACAGACCACTTAAAGAAAACTGAATTAAACAATTTCCGATGAGCTTTTCAAAGCCAGTCTACGTAGTCTTGAGACCTGGTGTGTAACATGTTAAAGACATATTTAAACAAGGAATCATTGCTCTCGCCCTTCCTCAGACAAGCAGAAAGAACTGAAAATATAAACAACTGAAGCACTTAAGTCATCCAGCCAGAGTTTCAACAAGAGGCATTCAACCTTCAGTGGCCAAGGAGGAAACACAGAGCTGGGGTGGGGGCAGGGCAGGTACCAATAGCCCGATCCCACTCATCTGCCAGTGAAATTCTATTTGGTATGTATGTGTATATACATAGTCTACTATGGGGATGAATAAGACAGAGTAGTGATGCAGATTGGTGTAGAAACATCTAGATCTGGTATATGAAGATCCAATTTCCTCCATCCCTCTTCAAAGATGAGAAACAGGATCCTAGAACTAGAGAAATGTGACACACTAGTTAGCTACCTGAATAACCTCAAGCCAGTATTTTTACTGCTCCTCGTTTTAATATCCTCTTCTGCAAACATAAAACATGCACATACACACACGCGCGTGCGTGCACACACACACACACACACACACACACACACCACATGAGCATGCACACACCTGTGTCCACATCCATGAACAACAAGAAAAGTCTACTTTAAGAGCTGTGCCAGAGGCCAGGCGTTGGTGGTGCACGCCTTTAATCCTAACACTCCAGAAGCAGTTGACTCTCTGTGAGTTCGAGGCCAGCCTGGTCTACAGAGCTAGCTCCAGGACAGCCTCCAAAGCAATACAGAGAAACCCTGTCTTGGGAAACAACAAGCTGTGCCTGAACAGTATGAACAGTAGATCCCAACCGCTGCATGCATTCTCGAGAAAAGCTATGTTATTCATTTCATCGAGGAAGAAGGATGCCCACGACTTAGATGTGTTCAAAAGCACCGAGAAAACCCTTGGTTTTATTACCAGATGGATGGCATGAGAGTAAAGAAAATGGATGGTAATTTACTACAGTTGAGCCATAATTCATCCAAGTGGATTTGGATGAATTTCACATTTTTTTTTTGAGAAAGCGGATATGTAAAAGTGGATTCACAGGAGCTTTAGGCCTAGAGCAGTGTCAAGGGAGCCATGAGCCTCAGAACCAGGAGCAGCAGCAGAGCCTGGATGCAGCATCAGGGAGAGGCCACAATCCCAGCCCGGGAGCAGCATCAGAGGAAGGCCCGAGCTTCAGGCCCTGAGAAGCATCAAGGGTACCACAAACGTCACACCCGGGAGCAATGTCAAAGCCCAGAAGCAGAGTCAAGGAGAGGCCGAATCCCAGCCCAGAAGCAGCGTCAGAGAAAGACCCAAGGTTCAGGCCCAGAGCAGCATCTAGGGAGCCACAAGCCTCAGACCCAGGAACAGCGTCAGAGCCCAGGAGCAGCAACAGGCGTGGAGCAGCATCAAGGGAGCCACGAGCTTCAGAACCCGGAGCAGTGTAGCAGGGAGGCCCCAGCCTCAGCTCTGGGAGCAAGGAGTGATCACCAGGTGGAGCAACAGCAGCACTTTCCAGTAGTAATTTCCAGAAACTATTGCACAAAGTTCCTTTGGGTAAAGACCACGTGTGTCCCTGCCAGCATCCACTGCCATTGCTCAGTGGGAGATACCCCGCTACTACATGGACTCAGCCCCACCTACACCTCCAATGGGAGGAGCATCCACCAGAGCTGTAGCTCCACCTGCACCTCAAGGAGTGACCGCCTGAGCATGGGGCCCACTTCCACCAGGAGCTCTGCTCTACCTGTGCCCGAAGAAGCAGTCAAGGGAGCCACAGCCCCCAACTATACCAACTGGAGAAAGAGAGAACCCCTGACACACAAGCCCCTTCTATATCGGTTAGGGGAAGAGATGCATAGACAACAAGGTAAGAACACATTCAACAGTGCAAAGCGCAACAAGGCCACACTAGAGACTAGTGGAGCTGCAACAGCAAGAGCATCCCAACACAGGTGAGGCAGAAGAAAACGATCTACAAAACAACTTTGTGAGGATGATTGAGGATGAAAAATCCTCTTAAAGAATGGAGGAAAAGACAAGCAAAAAAAAAAATATGAACAATATCAATAGATCCCTTAAAGAAAACCAAGGAAAGCCAATCAAACAAATGACAGCAAGGAATAGTCAAATTCAGGACTGAAATCAATAAAATAGAACAAAGAAAACAATACAAAGAATCATGAGACAAAGAGTTGGTTCTCTGAGAAATTCAACAAAATAGATAACACTTTATCCAAAGTAACCAAAATGTAGAGAGGGGATATCCAAAAACAAAATCAGAGACTGAGGAAATCCAGACAATTTTCAGTTTATACTTCAAAAACCTGTACTCCAAAAAATAATCAGACAACTCTAAGGAGATGGGCAATTTTCTAGATAAGTACTGCATACCAAAATTAAATCGAAAACAGATAAACAACTTAAATACACCTATAACCCCTAAGAAAATAGAAACGGTTATCAATAGTCTCCAAACCAAAAAAAGCCCAGGTCCAGATGGATTCAGTGCAGAATGCTACCAGAAATTCAAAGAACAGATAATACTCCTCAAATTATTCTTAACAATAGAAACAAACGGAACAGTACCAAACTCTTTTTATGAGGCTGCAATTACACTGATACCCAGACCACACAAAGACGCAACTAAGAAAGAGAATTACAGACCAATTTCCCTCATGAACATAGATGCAAAAATACTTAATTAAATACTGGCAACCTGAATTCAAGAACATATCACAAAAATCATACATCATGGCCAAGTAGAATTCATCCCAGAGATGCAGGGGTGGTTTAATATAGGAAAATCTGTCTATGTAATCCACCTTATAAACAAATTGAAAGAAAAAAAAACATCTCACTAGATGCTGAAAAAGCCTTCAACAAAATTCAACCCCCCTCCATGATAAAGGTCTTGGAGAGAATAGGGAACATACCTAAACATAATAAAGGCAATATACAGTAACCCAACAGCCAACATCAAACTAAATGGAGAGAAACTCAAAGCAATCTTACTGCAATCAGGAACAAGACAAGGATGCCCATATCTATTCAAGATAGTACTGGAAGTTCCAGATCAAAGGAATAAAAATTGGAAAAGAAGAAGTCAAACTGTCCCTATTTGCTGATGATATGATAGTTTATATAAGTGACCCCAAAAATTCTATCAGAGAACTCCCACAAATGATAAACACCTTCAGAAATGTGGCAGGGTACAAGACTCACTCTAAAAAATCTCCTATAGACAGATGACAAAGGGACTGAGAAGGAAATCAGAGAAACATCACCCTTCGTAATAGTCACAGATAACATAAAATATTTTAGGGTAACTCTAACCAAACAACAAACACCTGTATGACAGGAACTTCAAGTCTTTAAAGAAAGAAATTAAAGAAGATATAAGAAAATGGAAAGATCTCCCATGCTCTTGGATAGGTAGGATCAACATAGTAAAAACGGCAATCTTGCCAAATACAATCTACAGATTCAATGCAATCCCCATCAAAATCCCAGCACAATCCTTCACAGACTTTGAAAGAGCAATATTCAACTTCATATGAAAAAAAACTCAGGATAGCCGAACAGTCCTGTACAATAAAGGATCATCTGGGGGCATTGCCATCCCTCACTTCAAGCTCTACTATAGAGATATAGTAATGAAAACAGCTTGGTACTGGCATAAAAACAGACAGGTAGACCAATGGAATCAAATTGAAGACCCCAATATCAATCCACACACCTATGAACACCCAATTTTTTACGAAGAAGCTAAAAATATAAATGGAAAGAAGAAAATAAATTCAACAAATGGTGCTGGTATAACTGGTTCTCAACATGTAGAAGAATGCAAATAGATCCATATTTATCACTATGCACAAAACTCAAGCACAAATGGATCAAAGACCTCAATTTAAATCCATCAACACTGAACATCATAGAAGGAAAAGTAAGAAATTTGAACACATTGGCACAGGAGAACACTTCCTAAATAGAACACCAGTAGCACAGACTCTGAGAGCAAAATAAATGGGACCTCCTAAAACTGAAAAGCTTCTGTAAAGCAAAGAATACGGTCAACAAGACAAAATGGCTACCTACAGAATGGAAAAAATAAATCTTTACCAATCCCTGACAGACAATATCTGACAGACAGCTGATCTCCAAAATATACAAAGAACTTAAGAAACTAGAAATAAAACAACCAAATAATCCAATTAAAATGGGATACAGATATAAATAGAGATTTTTCAACAGAACAATCTCAAGTAGCAGGAATACAATTAAGGAAATGTTCAACATTCTTAATCATCAGGGAAATGAAAATGAAAACCACTCTGAGATTCCATCTTACACAGACCAGAATGACTAAAATCAAAAACACCAATGACAGCTTATGCTGGAGAGGATGTGGAGAAAGGGGAACACTCCTCCATTGCTTGTGGGAGTGCAAACTTGTACAGCTGCTGTAAAGGTCAGTATGGTAATTTCTCAGAAAATTAGGGATCAACTTACCTCAAGACCCTGCAATAGCACTCTTGGGCATATACACAAAAAGGATGTGCATTCATACCACAAGGATATCAAGTCAACTATGTTCATAGCAACATTATTTGTAATAGCCAGAACCTAGAAGCAACCTACATGCCCCTCAACTGAAGAATGGATAAGAAAATGTGGTACATTTATACAATGAAGTACTACCCAGTGGTAAGAAACAATGAAACCCTAAAATTTGCAGGCAAATGAACAGAACTAGAAAAATCCATCTCAAATGAGGTAATCCAAAACCAGAAAGACAAATATAGTATGTACTTACTCATAAGTGGATACTAGACAAAGCTAAAGATACCCAGCCTACACTCCATCACCCCAGAGAAGCTTGAACCTTCTTCCAGAAACAGACAGAAGCAGATGCAGAAATCCACAACTAACCAATGGGCCAAGCTCCTGGAGTACAATTGAAGTGAGGGAGGAGCAAAAATATGAACAAAGGAGTCAAGACCATAATGTGAAAACACCAGCTGACCTGAGCTAATGAGAGCTCAGAGCTAACAAATGGGGAACCTGCATAAAATCAAACTAGATTCCTTTAATATAGGTGACAATAGTGTGACTGGGACATTATATGAGGCCACTGGCAGTGGGTCTAAGATCTAACACTAATGCACAAACTGACTTAGTGGAGCCCCTTCTATATGGAGATCCAGCGACAGAAGGGGGTGGGGATGCAGAGATGCCTTGGTCCTGCCTCAATTAGGTGATGGGACAGACTTAGTAGACTTCCTAGGGGAGGCCTTACCCTCTCCATGGAGCAGATGGGAGGAGGGAGGGAGAGGGGGGAGTGAGAGGGGAGGGGAAAAGAATAACTGGGATTGGAATGTAAAACATCCCAATTAATAAAAAATTAATTTAAAAAAGGCTAAAAAAGGGAAAAAAAGATTCGCAACTCCCCATGCTCCCCATGGCTAGTGAGGTTATTGATGTTAGAGGGAAGTCTACTGTTTTCACTTTACTAGGCCAGCATAATTCCTAACTGCTTTCTAAATCCTAACACTCACAGGTCAGTGTAGTTCTCAGAATTCATCAAAGAAATCCCCCTGCAGCATATGGAGACCATTACAAAAATGACGTCAGATTAAAAGATGGACAACAATTAATTGTGGGAAGGCCCATCCAACAGATACATCTACAACACAACTCTTGAATCAAGGATCATTGCAGAAGAATCAAAAAGATTGTAGATGCCAGAGAATAAGGTGAGATTGTATCTCCTAGAAATGATAGTAAAGCTTCGCTCATGATACCTTCATGATAATGGTTTTCTAAGCAAGACCCTAACATTGACAATGACAATAGACAAGGAAGAAGGGAATATCATAGAACCCCACTCCTGGACAAAGAACTACAAGCAACTAGGATATCCTTTTTAATTTGTTTTGTTTTTCAAGACATGGTTTCCCTATATAATAGCCCTAGCTCTCCTGGAAATTGCTGTGTAGACCAGGCTGGCCTTGAACTCACAGAGACCCACTTGCCTCTGTATCTCAAGTGCTGGGATTAGTGTGTTCCACCACCTATATAACTGGGAAATTCTGAGAGGGGAAGAATTAGTCCTTCCCAGGGACAAGTCCCTACCCAGGGACAAGTCCCTATGCGGTTATCCAATATCAAGAGCGTAGCCTTGAAATCAGATTCATTTAAGTGACAATAAACAGACTCAGCTGGCTGGGTTAATATATTTGTGTCTGTATAGAAAAAAACAAAAAGCAAAGGTAAGAGGCCATGAATTTGAGAAGGGTTAAGGAGGTGACATGGGAGGTGGAGGAAAAGAACTTTGGAAGCATTGGGGAAGAAAGGGGATGGGGAGTGATATAATTATATTTAACATAAAATTTAAAAGAAATTAGTAGATAGGTAAGGCTATATTAAAATGAAAAAATGGACTATGTGTGGTGAAAACTCAAAGTTGGGGATGTTGAAAGAGGGTAGAAAGGCATATTTGGGGGTGAATATGATCAAAACACATTACATGAAATTCTCAACAAATCAATAAGCATAGTATTTTGAAATGCTTCTGTTTTAATAATTTAAACATTTCAAAACTTTGCATTAAACAGGTCTCCTTTGAACATGCATGCATGCCCCAGGCCAACAAGAGTGTTGACACTTCACCACTGGTAAATCAGTCTCTAGGAAGACATTTCAGGTGAACAGTCCTGGGAGGAGATGCTAGCTGAGGCGTCCTGAGACTCGCTGCTTATCACTGCAGGCCCGAAACCGAGAAAGAAAATGGAAAACGACGAGCTGCTAGATCATTCTCCAAGAAAACTGAATTTTCCTCAGTGTCAGATGGACCTAGATTAAAGCCTGGCTGTTCCACTCTGGGAGACTCAGCTCTGGTTTCTTTACTGAGCTGAGCAATGAGGAGTGAATACGGTAACATATAAAGACCCGCTTAGCACATGCCCTGACACAAATGTTAACTTTGCTTTTCACTCAGGAAAAAAAAAAGCACTAATGAATTAATGAATACTCAGGGATGTCCCCCATCCTGACACTCAATATTTGGTGAGTACGAATCACGGCTCTTCTCCAAGCACTGTGCAAGGTTCTAGAGCCTTCCTAACGCCTCGGTCGTTGAACACAGCTCCTCATGTTGCGGTGACTCCAGCCCCCACCCCAACCATAAAATTATTTCTGTTGCTTCTTCATAGCTGTAATTTTGCTACAGTTACGAATTGGAGTGTAAATATCTGATCTGCGACCCACAGGCTGAGAACCAGCGTTCTAGAGAAAAGAAAAAAAAAAAAAAAATGAAGGAAGTGGCAGCGAGCTCAGTGTTTGTGCACAGCCCGGTGCTTGTAAAAAGAACGCTCATTTCCATTTACCCTGGCAAATGTAAACAAACTTATTACCTTGCCAAGTCAAGCACAAAGCAGTAGTTTGCAGAACACTGGAGGCGGCAACACGTTTCTAGGGGGCTTTTTTTTTTTAAGTTAGAAAGGAAATCGACAAGATACAGGCCAGAGAGATGGCTGCACCTAAGGGCTTGCTGTCTTGCAGAAGATCCAGGTTCAGTTATCAGCACCCACATCGGATGGTTCCTAACCGCCTGTCATTCCAACACCTTCTGCCCTCTGTAGGTGCTTGCATCCACATGGTGGCATTAACTCATGCAGGTACACATTCATGTCTAAATAACAAACCATTTTCTTTTAAAGATGTGCAGCATCTCTGTAGGAATAGTCCATGAAGCTCACCCAGATAGCCACACCTTAATTTTCCATCAGTTCCTTCTCAAACAACTACTGTCCTCCAGGTCCCAGGCTGTGTCTTGGCAACATGGAGATGATTCTGAAGCAGCCGGGGTCTTTGAGTAGCTCATAACTTAGGACATGTAAGAGTAGTAACAAGATCCTGTTGATGGATGCTTTAAATTTTCAACAGTCATCAGAGCCCAGAGCAGGGAGACCACAGAGTCAGACACAGGGTAAGGATCATAGGTGACAACTCTTCACACAGCATCTCATCTCCCTCTCACGCACAGTGACTCGCCTGGGCCAGCTGATTTCGCCCCTGCCCACTACGGCAACTTCCCCTGACTATTTGCTGTAGTCAAAACTGTTTTATTTTCAGAAATAAAAACAATAAATCTTGCTGTTTCTTACCTTCAACATCCCGATGGTTTTATCGTATCCTGGTTCCCTCTGCTCTCACCGCTAGATCTCCCACACTGGGTTCTAAGATCATGTGCCTCAACTTTTCCACAAAGGCGATCCCAGTACTTTATCCACCTCCTGCCACCTCCACCCATCTCGTGGAAGAGTTTTAGCTTGAATCCACGTTGCACCTCACACTTGCCCATCAAACATTCAGCCTCCTTCACAGTCCACTGCAGACTTCACCTCAAAAGCCGCCCATTTCCTTCTCACGCCAGGGACAGGCCTCCCCTTCTGCACATCTCCCAGACACACCCACCACCCTATGACTTGGGACAAATATATTTAATTGAGCAGTTGTTATACTCATAGTTAGTTGATAATTTCTTTAAATCTTAAGCTGGTCTATATTTTGTTTTTGGAAGTTTTAATTTGCCTCAGTTTTTATAGTAGTTCTTAGGGGGTGAGCTGGGTGACAGCATGTTCTATACAAGCATAGGGACCTGAGTTCAAATCTCCAGTACCCACACATAAAAATCTGGGCATGGCTGCTCATGCTTGTAACCTCAGAACTAGAGAACAGAGAAAGACAAACTTTCTCTGGCTAGTCAGTCTGCATGAAAATACATGTTTCAGGTTCAATGAAAGACCATGCCTCAAGAGAATAAGGTGACATGAGATAGAGGAAGACACTCAACATCCTCCTCTGGCCTTTGCATGCTCCACACATGCACACATACACACACACACACACACACACACACACACACACACACACACACACACACAAAAAGAGACTTCTGTAGTTTAGGCATTTGCACATTGATTTTGCAAAATAGAAATACAGAGACATGCATTCTGGTCTGGGTCACAAATGATAAAGGTAAAATTTTTATCTCAAACACAACAGATCAAATTTTAAGTTTTCCACTCAGTTTCTGCTCTTCTTCTCTAAGGGTTGTGTGTGTATAATTTTTATCTAGGTAAGCTTTGCTAAAAAGTCAAATTCAACAGCAAGTCCTAACATCGTAGAAGCTAGAGCAAAAGCAAAATAAGAAGTATGGGGCTAAGGAGATTGCTCAATGGTTACAGAGTGTGCTGACTAAGTTAGGGACCTGAGTTCAGATCCCCAGCTGCATACAAACAGAGTGTGCTGACTAAGTTAGGGACCTGAGTTCAGATCCCCAGCTGCATACAAACAGAGTGTGCTGTCTAAGTTAGGGACCTGAGTTCAGATCCCCAGCTGCATACAAACAATATAGGTTCATATCTAACTCCAGAGTTGGCGGGAGGCAGAAGGATTCCCTGGATTTCACCAGTCAGCCAGTCTAGCTCAGCAAGTGAGCCTCATGTTTAGCAAGAGACGCTGTGATAGGTACAAAGTGACAGAGGACAACATTTGAGGTGGCCCAGAGAGAGAGAGAGAGAGAGAGAGAGAGAGAGAGAGAGAGAGAGAGAGAGAGAGAGAGAGAGAGAGAGAGAACTTGGTATAGCCAAATCTTCTTCTTTCTGTCTAGACACCAGATACCCCAAAGAATCAAAAGATGTTTACATTTTAGGCAAAGAGAAACATTTAAACCTAAACTTTCCATTTCCATTCCCAGCCCTAAAGCTTGGGTTTGTCCCTAAAAAATCAGTGGGACTTTCCCCCTTTCCTTTTCTCATCTTCTTCCTTGTTTTCGCTACATGAAATGCTAGGTGCTATAAAGAAATGACTAGTGACTTTCGAGAAGATACCCTCAAGTCTCAAACTACGCCCAAGGAACCAGCGGTTGTCTCTGTGTCATTTCCCATAGGGAAAGCGCATCACTGGAAAGTAAAGCATGTCTGTTTTGGCTTTTCTGAGAGCCTTGAGCCCTAAGGAGAGGCAGACAGGCTGGGGAGAGGCCAGCCCAGCACTCACAGGTGCAGCAACTGTAGGCTTCAGAGAAACACGGCGAACAAAGCCGCATGGACTCCTCCAAGTGGCCTCAATGATACCTTATCTATTTCTCATCCACATTGGCCTCTCAAACCTGGAAGACACGAATCACCAAGCAGTGTCGCCTAACCTGGTTCCTCTCCTCCAGCACCTGTGGAGCCAATGTTCCAGAATCCTTAAGACTGGAACATGACTTTCCTGACACAACATTCAATTAATTGTGTCTTCTGGACTTCAGACTTTTTACACTCTGGCCTACAGACAGTCTTGGTTGATTTCTTTTTTCTTTTCTTTCTTTCTTTTTTTTTATGCTCATGTTTCTTTAGAGTTAAAAATGTTTGGGTGTATACTTTCTGTATATAAATACATAATTAATTAATAAAGTATATGTCTAACATCATAATGCATCATATACATTCTAAACTATGTATCAGAATGAAAGTTGTAGCGCTAAATATAAAGCGCTGGTGTGTTCCCCCACACCACATAAGATTCAATTGCACACCCAGGGTCATGTCTGTGCACTGCTTACACACACACAGGCCCGCGGGACAACCCTGAGCTCCTGCCATCTACCAAATGTCGTTTGTCACAGCCACATTCATGTTTTCACTCCGGAGCCTTTGTACACACTGAGGATACCCATCCCTCACACCTCTCCCATTTAATCACTTGGACCATTTCATTAAGAAACCGATCCCTCCATCATGCCCCTCAGAGTGTCATTGGCAGAATGCATGGCACTACAGTCCTTAATCTAGGTTGAAGCCAAGTCTGTCGTGTTTTCATTAACGGTTTATAAAGTTTGGGGTTCCTGAGGATGGGTTACCTGAATCACCTTCAGAGTTCTAACCACTGAGAGGACCCAGTCAAGCTTGTGCCCAGGTAAGCGATGGCTTACTTGCTGCTGACTCTATGACCTTGACAGGACAGCCATGTGCAGTCTTGGATGCTTCATACTGCAGGACCACCACAGAATGCCCTGACCAAGATGAATGGCCTGTCTAGACATTACCACTCTAACAAAGCCTACCACAGCTCCATATAAAACAGTGGCCCAAAATGTATGTTGGCAGGTGCAGTTTATATCTAGAGTATCTATAGATGGATAGACAGACCAGGAAGACATGCATTCTAGTCCAATAGCTAGAAAGAAGAGATCTGTTGTTATTATAATGCATAGCTGCCCATTAAAATCATACGTTTTAATGCACACTTACCTTCACAGAACATTTCCAGTTGTCGCTACTTAAGTTTTGTTTAATGTCTTACTTGAAAGTGTGAGAAATTGAGACATGAAAGAATTGAGTAACATTCTAAGGTCACCCAGCTGCTAAATGGTCAAGCCAGGATCGATCGGAGTCTTCTGGTCCCCATTTCAACTTTCCTCCACTGTATCATTGCTTGGGGAAGCTGTCAAGAAAATAAATGGAGGCCACACAATACGAGAGAGCAGGACTATGGGAGTCTAGTCAGCCGCCAAGGCAGGAGGGACCAGCCACTTCAGTCTGCACTTTATTTTCCACCAGTACTTATGGGGGTTTTCCTAATCAGCATTCCTAATGCGCACACACCCATCCCTGGTACCATTAGGATGACGTCTGTCATTTATAGATGTGTGTGATGCATCTTGCACAAACTGCTTTCCACTTAGCTAAAGCTCAGAATTATGATGCATGGAAAACGATGAATTTTGTCTGGGGGAGAAAACAGAACAGGTGAGTCACATTGGAATATGAGGTACAGTGAGCTGAACAAATCCCACAGAGACACAGCAGTGGGCACGGTACAGATGTCTTGAGCAAACAATGGAACTGTGGCAGGCAAACTGTCCTATTATCCCATCCTACCCACGAGTGAGTTTCAGTAATATCTGAACACGGGAAATAAAAAGGATTAAAATTAATGAGGAACTTCTTTTTTTTCATTAAGTAAACAGAAAAGCCAGTGAGATGAGAGAGCTGCTTATCACAAATTCTTGCTCCTCCTGGGAACGCAGCTTGATGCTGTTCACCAGCCTCCCTTGATGTTGAGTGTGGTGGGTAACTAGGTTCTGACCAGTGAAATATAACCGTCTCAGGCACACGCAAAACCTTCCAGTCTCTCTTTCTTCTCCATAGTGACCTTGGAGGTCACAGACCGCACATGACGGACCACCAAAGGTCTCGGAGCTCTGAGAGAAGACAATTGCTGACTGGACACAGCCATTTTAAAGATGATGTGATGAAGAATGAAACAGTCATTGCTGTAAGTCCCACATCGTTCGATTATTATATATTTATTATTCGATTATTATATTATTATAAATATGGTCAAGACAGGGCATCCTGAGGTGTTAGAAGCAGCGAGTTCACAGGGGGTTTCTGTGTTTAATGAAAAACATCCCACACAGGCTCCCGAGCATCCCACTGCTGCTGAGGAAGGCCATGGGGCCTTGCTCTAGGAAGCATGCCCCTGGGGTGGGCTTTGAGGGTTAAGCCCTGCCCCACTTCTGTTCCCTCTGCTTCCTATTTACTGATGAAGTGTGATAGCTCTGCTTCATGTTTCTGGCCCATGTTAGGGCTCTCTGGCATTGTAGAATATATATATATATATTCCCATAATGTGCAATAAGCCCCTTCCCCCTTATGTTCTTCTGGGCATGAAATTCATATCACAGCTACAGATAAGTAATGCATGAGAAAAGGTAACAGACTAGTGCTAGCATTGCAGGGACTGAATAGCCACGAAATTTAGCAGAAGCAACTTCACATTTACAAAGCAGGTCTTGAGCAACACAAGACCTGACTATGAAAGTGAGAATCACATGGAGACCAGAATCTTTCCCCTTTTTCTCTTTCCTCTGTTATTTATTCCTTTCTTTCCACTATTCTTTTTCCTTTCCTCTCATTCAACTTGTGTTTGTTCATCCGCAATTCACCATGCATTGTCTGAGATGCTGAAGATACAATAAATAAAATGAAATCATTGCCCCGTGCAGTTTATACTCCAAAAGGACAAAGTCAGATAGTAGTATTAAAAAAGGGAAAAACAATTTTAGAAAGAAATTTCTATTAGGGAATAAAGTCCAAATATCAAAATGGTAACAAGCGTATTAGAGGCTAGAAGAGGTGATTTCATCTAGAAGTTTGGGAGAGACATTTTAAAAGATGGGGTATTTGATCTTTCTAGAAAGTAGAAGACTTTGCAAAGACTTGGCAAGGCATCCCAGGCTTAGGAAAGAACCACTTCCCAGACCTGTAGGAAGGATGCAAAGAATACCAATAAAGTGAGAGACTCACAAACAGAAAGAAGGGATGCAACACAAGTAGTACATGGAGCCTAGCCCACACAGAGCTTAACTCAGAATCAAGTTTGGCTATTATTCTGAGAACCATGGCACCTACTAGGCAATTTGTAACAGAGGAGTGGCAAGATCTTCTGGAGGCTTTAAAAGCTCCCCTTTGTATGTTTGTAGAAGGGGATACATAGGCAAGAGTGGCTACCATGGTCATCACCGGCTAAGAATCAAAGAAGACTTGGATAAGGGTCAACACAATGAAGGAACAGCTAATGAGTGTTCATGACTCATTTTGAAAGCTAACTTGATGTAGACGTTGAAGAAGAGTGAATTCACTAGCAATTTCAACACTGAATGAACCGAACACCCAAGTGGATGAATGTACTATTAGCTGAGTTAAGACCGGGAACCCAGGGAGAAATCAGGACCATGGAACCAGAAGGGTGTGGTAATGTAATAGTTTAGCTACAGGATAACCCCATTTCAGCCAAACACCCTAGAGACCTAATCAACACCCGACACTTTATCACAAAGACACAATGAAAAATTCCAAACAATATCTTACAAATGATTTTGGAAAAAAATGCTTTTCAAGTGGCTCGCTTAACCTGCAGCTCTGGCCACCAGGCCAGTGAGTTTGAAGGGTACAAACTTCAACAAAAACATTTCAGTCTGACTCAAGTAAAATTGTTGGGATTTGTTTGGCTTTATTTTGTTGTGTCTGTCCTTTTAGTTCCAAGAAGAAAATTGTCAGAACAAAGTGAAGAGATGGCTGTATGGACCAAGACAAGTACAGAGAAGCTGAGTGATGTTTTCGGGACAAACATACCTACTCTATGTGAAGGGGAAGGTAGGATAGTGTAAAAGAATAATACAGTTCCTATGGTGTTTCTACAACACATCAGATCTGTTTCAGTGGACTATCTCATTTGATTTCAGGCTATACAAAAGAATGTCCAGTGTATTATACAGGTGAGGGAATTAAAAAGTCAAAGCTTTGGTAATTGACACAAAGTCACGCTAGGTGGATGAAGCACAGAGCCAGGCTATAGACCTGTTCTGTCTGGTTCCTATAGATCACTTAATGTTATTAGAGCATTCCAGTACCTGTTAGCCAGTAGGAGTCAACATGAAGCACTGAAAATGTGATTCCAAGGAGGAAATGATGGGGATAATAGAGACCATGCAACCAGATTTAGAATTGGTATTACTGGAGTTCAACTAAAATTAAAGCTTGTCAAGGCAGAAGGGTAGAGGGTTATGAAGGATTCAAATCAGAGATGGGAATAGAGGTAAATGAAAGAGAATCCCAGGAAGGGAATCTACCTGCTCCTGTCACAGGCAGGACAGCAGACAGGGTTTCTCAGATGAAGCAGAGGCTAAATTCTGTCCCATGAAGGGAGAGTGGGCTGGAAAGATACTTGGGTAACAAGCTATCTCTGAGCCATGCAGACTAAACAGAAAAGGGAAGACTTCTCTGGGCATCTTTACATCAAGCATCTGGAATCCCTATCAATATCCAGCCACAAGGGTGAAGAGCTGATGTTGTACTGAGGGTGTATAATTCCTGTCCTAGTCAAATCAGGACTTCAGAGAGAGACCCAAACTGCAGCATTAGCTGTGCTGTGTGAATCACCAAGGGCCATTCATGATTTAATATGAAAAAAAAAACACTTAAATGTAGAAGAAAATGGGAAAACAGATACCTGATTAAGTCTTAGGTAATCAGCAGTACAGCGAGTACAATGGGCCATTTTCCTGTGAGTTCTCTTAATTGGGAATTGGGTTCTTCTTTATCAGTGATAATGTTTGTCCCACAGCCCCTACACAGCTGATAAAATCTGGTCCTTCCATCTCAAGGTGCTCTCCCCAGTGACCAGCCAATTTTGCCAAAACGTGGAGATAGGTAAAATTCAGTTGATCTCAAAGGACACAGATCAGTAGCTACAAGAAGGACCCTTGATATTTTAAGTTAATACTGATAATGGTGATGATGAGAACCAACACAATCTTTTCATTTTTAGTCAGTTTGAAAAACTTGCTAAATTGTTAACATGCTTTATCTCATTACCATGTGAACTGGGAAATCCAATTGCCTATGCTGGATTTGGCATAACCAAACACTAACACTAAATTACAACTTTATTCTACCAAACACATATTCTAACACATACATACAAACACACACACACACACACACACACACACACACACACACTATAGAGATAGAGATGGGGTAGGGATACGGATACGGATATGGATACAGATACATAGATATATGCTGCTTGGCAGCTAGCTGTATTATTTTGGGTATCCCTGGTGATTCTCAATACTGCTTTATGTTGTAAATATTGACCTCCTAAGTCTAAGAGCTATGGATCAATTAATTCAGGGCCTATCAGTAAACTTCTCTCCGTTATGGAATATGCCAAGAATCTATCTACCATCATCTGCCAGATGTGACCTCTTCCATATCACCTTTCTTCTGGAAGCCCCACTAAACAAAAAGCCTTGATATACAACCAGGTTTTGTGCTAGAGAAATTAAAAACAATGAGGTGGGAGCTTGCAAACATTCTTGAAGCCTCCACTGAGAAATTATATACGTCATGTCTACGTGAGGTTTGCTCACTCCATTCTTTCTGTGTTTGAGACATGGTTCCACTATAATACCCTTGCTGACTTGAAACTCACCATGTAGAACAGGCTGACCTAAAACATACTTTGCCTCTGCATCCTGATTGCTAGAATTAAAGGCAAGTGCCTCCGTGTCTAAACCAAAGTTTTTAAAAGATTTATATCATTTTTAACTTCATGTGTGTATATGAGCAGAGGCATCAGCTCTCCCTGAAGTTAGAGTTACAGATAGATCTGAGTCACCTGATCTGGGTACCGGAAGCAGTATATCCTCTCAAGCACTAAGCCATCCTCAGCACCATCCCACTATAGTTCTTAGCTAACCCGGATGTCCGTGGGATGCATCAATGAAGAGGAAGATATTATGAACTCAAATAAGACATCAGAACTGGGTGAGTGTGGGAGGGCTAAGAGCAGTGAGCATCAGGATGTTGAGACAAATTGAAATAGGAGGCCCTGAACTTTATCTTGGTTGGGTTTCTCTGAGTCTCAGTGCCTGCGTAGGTAAAGTACGGATAACAGCTGCTAGTCAACGTGGGGTTAACTGTGTTGCTGTGTACTCACAGATTCAGCCAAGTCTCTAAAAGTTTAACAAATACAAAAGGAGTAGGGAAACTCAGGGTACCTTACAACTAATTGATCATTCATCATACCATTCTTTCCATGCAGGACGCATAGGATGGGAAACTCGGGACACTCTGCAACTAAAAGACCCCTCATCATACCAGCCACATCCCACGGGATGCATAGGATGTCCTTTATCCCTGGTCCTCCCACACAACTCTTTGTTCCAATATATGAGGAGTTGCTCAAACTCCAAACTCAGTAGCAAGGGAGACAACAGGACGGCTAGTGCTGTGAGTGCCCCCAAACAGGGCTCTAACGCCCACTACTGTATCAGAAACTACTTAAGACCAACTGGGAGAAAACACCACTGCAGAGGGAGGAAGCACCAGTCCACCTGGTCCATAAAACACTAACGTCCAATGAAAGCAATTTTCAAGATAAGGACTGTGCCTGCTCCACACACAAGGCCAAAATGAAACGTGGTGAATTGTATCACATCCGACAGAAGGTTTTATTATCTCCCATTGATTGGCCAGGAGTTCCAACATCTCAGCAGTTTTATGACCTCTGAAGACCACAAGTCCTTAATACAACAGAGCTCTACTATTGTGGGATGAAGGTAAGAAACCTGAAAGCCTTTTGTGCCCTCTTTTCCACTGGGGATTCTGAGCAGACTTTTCAAGATATTCTGGACAGTATGTGTGATATATATATATTTTTAATTTCTAGCTAATCTTGTTCACTGTGGTTTGTATAACACAGGTCATTTGTACTCATTTACTGCAATTCACACATTCCTAGTTATCTGAAAGCCACAGTGAAACAATGTATCCTCAAGGGTCTTTGGGACTCACCTCGAAGATTGCCTGCTACATGTCACTGGATGGAAATTCCTAGGTAAGGACTTAGAAAATGCCAGGAACTACGCATAACTCATGAAAGAATGGTACAGGTGCAGATTTGCCATCTCCCAAAATGTGACCAGTTTTTTTTTCCTCTTGCCGCATCCCTACTGGATTCAAAGGGAAGACGTAACACAACTCCAACTCCAAGGGAGGAACATGAGAAATCAGACCTGGTAGCATCCCTTGCTCTTCCCCAACACCAGATGAGGGATATTAGGAGTAGGTAGGAGATGATCCAGGTGTGAAAAATAAGATGGAAAGTGTTTGCATATTTAAGAGGCAGGGGCTTAAATAATACCGTCTAGGAAGAAAGATCTTTGAATATAAAAATTTAGAATCTCACACAGAGATTTGCCTTTCAGTTTGTGCTTACTCGAGTTGCTGTAGGGTGACACAGTGACTACAGGTATGGATGTCAGTGCCACGTAACCACAGGGATGCAAACACAAAGATCAAGTTCAGTGTGTTTTAGATGTCACACATATGCTCTAAAAGTAGACTTCTACTACATGCGTTCCTCGGTACCCTCTTCAGATGCCCAGGATGCGGTTCATGCATTACTCCTAGAGCGCTGCTGTCACACTCTAGAAACATCCACTACATAGTCACACACTAGGAACATCCATTACTTACATACATCCTTAGATGCTGTCCTATCTCCATGAACAAGTTCTCTGGAACTTCTGGACTGTCTATGATGGCAGAGTCATGTCTACAGCCCCTACCCAGCCCCAGGGCACCAGCACAAGCACCACGCAAGCATACTGGCCTGAAGTCATACCCAGATGGCCATCTAAGCAGGACAATTCCAAGAAAACAGTGACTCAGACCTGCCGTCGTGCTGTGTAACTAATTGTTAAAAAGGGCCACCCACAGAAAGGGCAACTTTAATATCACAGGTCTCTCTTGCAGCCAATTCTACATAATAAAGTGTGCAATCAGGGGAGAGGGAATCAAAGAGTTGCAGCAAGAATTCTCAGCAGCCATTACCCCACCTTCTCCAGGATCTCAATTGCTCACGGGACATGGGGGGAGTGTTTGGTCCCATTGTGATGGAATCTGCCATCACTCTTATAATGGTTCAGAATCCAGCCCAACATTTAGCAGAAGGTAGGAACATAAGTCTATCAGCTCATGACGTAGCTTGGAGGTGTTTCCCAAACTGATTGCTTGGGAGAATATTCACAAGGACATCTTTTGTAGCTAAGTGGAAAGTAGCATGAGATAGAAATGTGAAGAAATTACTTAAGGTGAACTGTTGGAATTAATTATGCTCCTCCCCAAGTTAGCAAATAGCTAAGCAGAAATTTGAGGGTGGGTGGAAAAAAATTCATAATCAAAACTTCATTCTCCCAAGGGGCGCAAGTCAAGTTCAAAGCACAAAGGCAAGCAAAGGAAAAACAGGAAGATTGAAAAGAGGGAGCAAGGCCACTAGTTAGAAAAATGCTAATGGCCCAGAAAGAAAGAATCAAGGAAGTCATCCAAAATAAACAAAAAGGACAGGGACTCCCCACCAGAACAGCCACTGGGAACCAGCAGATACTGCTTCAAAGAAGAGGGTGGTGCTTTGAGTTGTCCAAGGTTAAACAGGGTTCAGAATACAACACAGGCTGGATAGGGGTTTACCCTTTTTTTGGTCACCTGTGAGCACCGTCTGTACCTTGAGACATTTAACCCACTTTAGAGCCAAGCTACTCACATGTCAGTGAATAGACACCATCGCCATCGCAGAGGGACCAGAGAGAACCTTTGAAATGGACGGGATCTGAGATCTAAAACATGGTCAGAGCAAGCCCCACCCCTCTGCCTGCTAAGGAGCAGAGTTGTGCATCGCACACGGGGTGCTGAGCTTGGGAAGGGGTGTTCCCATGAAGCAGAAGAGGTGATCCATTGTTCTTGATGCCATAACCCTATTGGAACAGTGTCAGCTCATGGGTCCACATTATGAGTCCTGTCACTCAATCCCTGGTACAGATCAGAAAGTGACAACTTGTGGATCAACACTGGAAAAGCATTTGCCTTCAGGAAGTAAAAATGACAGCTGGGCCTAAGTCAACTGTGACCGTCATTTGAAAAGGCCACACCCTGTGTGTGACCTTGGTGATGACATGCCCTTCTGATACTTAAACAGAAAGTGCTGTGCCTGTGGCTGTCCTAGGCTTTGGTGTGGGCACTGAGGACACGTTGTGGTCTTACACACCTCTTAGTTTCTCATTGAAGCTGCCTGGAAAATGAAGAGAACAGGTGCCCTTGCACGCACAGCTGCTTCTGTTTCTTTTGTAGCCGAAACCATACTTCTTTGACACGTGCCCACAGGGCCTCTCTGCCCCTTACCTTCACTGTACGCAGTGATGGGAGATGTTATTCTGTAAATATGTTTCTCATACTGGTTAATGAATAAAGCGCTGTTGGGCCAATGGGAAAGCAAGATAGGCGGGGCTAGGAGACTAGGAGGAGGAAAGAGGAAGTAGGGAGGAGGAGTCAGCATGTAGAGCCTGGAGAGATCAGATGCGGGCCCGCCGCTCTCCGGTAAGATGAGCCACATGGAAATACTTAGAATAGTAGAAATGGGTTAATTATTAAGAAAGAGCTAGCCTATAAGGAATTAGGAACTGGCCAACAGATTTATATCAAATACAGATTCTCAGCGTGTTATTTGGGGCTGGCGGCGGTGGGACCAGGCGGCCGGCAGGGAGGAGCAAAGAGTGGGACCCGGAGGGCTGGCGGAAAACATACCTGCTACAATGCAGAGTTGCCCTGAAGAGATGTACCCACAGTGCCTCTCTGCCTCTTACCTTCACAGTACGCAGAGTTGCCCTGCGCAGAGATGTACCCATTCTTGCACTCACAGGTGGCTTTTGTATTCCAGTTTTTGCACTCTGAGTTTTCTCCACACGTAGGTGCTTCTGCACAGAAGTTATGACCTACAGGACATAAGGAAGTTTGCATTGAGAAATGAGAGGGGGAGGAGGGCCTCCAAACAATAGAGCACGCAGTACTGCGTATAATATGAGGGTTCACGGAAATAGACCATGGCAACATGCAGGACTAAGCCGAGTAGGAGCTACAGGGCAGGAATAAGAAACTCTGGATTGCCCCGTGTTTGGAAGTGTGTTTCCTGGAACTCTTGGCAATGCCTAATTTGCTAAGCTCCTTTCTGCCTGGGGGTCAGAGCCATGCTGACCTAAGTGGTCCCATTACTTCTTACATGGCTAGCGTCTACACAGTTATCTTAGTAGTCAATGTATGATGTGTAAAAAAGAGTGCATAATGTAAATATATTAATAGAGACAATACATTTGATCTAATGTGAACGTTACCAGCATATATCTGCTCCCTCTGCCACGCTTCACTACTTTACACGCAGCTATGACTTTGTCATACCCTGGTACTCACTTATAAACAAACACTTAGTTTTGCCCATCTTTAACCTTGCATAAGTTCAATCATACTGTACATTTCCTTTTACATATTAGTACAAATTACATATTTCCTTTTTCATATTAATATCCTCTAACCATGCTGATGTTTATGGGTACTCATTTGTCAATGCTGCACATAGTATTTCAGGGTTATGAACAGTCCATAATTCACGTTTATGTACTTTACTAAAAATCAATTGGAGGTATTTGCACGTTTTGAAATATAAAACAGCTGCTAGAATAATAGTGAAATACCCTGCGGCACATGTTTTAAAGAAAACTTTGACTTGTTTTGCCCCACAATTCTCCAAGAATCCCTTCTACCCCTCACAGGATACTTATTTTACTCAAGTATCTAGACATCTCTTTAGTGGGGACCCTCAGATAGTTCTGAACTTAACTTTAACTCATATCAAATGTGCAAGCTGGTGTCACGGCACATATAATGTACTCCAAGCACATGGGAAGCAGAGGCAGAAGGGCCACAAGTTCAACACTAGCCTTTATACGGCAAGACTGCCTCAATCCATCAGTCATTCCGTCAATAACAGCACTAGCCTCATATTTGAAAACTAATTCCTGGAGGTCATTGATCTCAACCTTGGAAGATATGATTCTGTTTTCTGATAACCAGTAGTCAATCTCATAACTACTCCTCCCTGGGTGGTCATCCTTGCGTCAATAAAGATTTTAAAGCTTTATCTGGCTGGCTGGATGGTAAGTGGAAGGTTGCCTTTGGTTAGTTTGATTTTCTAGTCTCTAATTTTACTTCGAGGTTCCTGAGCGTGAACCTGCCTTCACATAGGATTCCTCGGGGGGCGGGACCTGAACCTGAGAACTGAAGCAGCCTCTCCTCACCTCCTCTCTTCTCTATTCTCTTCAGTGTTTCCTTCCAGAATTCTAATCTAACTGGGTCACAGGACAGGCTCACTTCATTCTTAGGTTTGCTATCATGTAATCTCTCCCTCTCCCTCTTCCCTCCCCCTCGCCCCCTTTCCTGCCTCCCGTCCCCGCCCCGCTCTCTCCCTCCCTCCCTCTCTGTTCTCACTTTCCTGATTGCAGTGAATTCTCCATGCAACTTTCAGTTCATTAATTCTCTCTTGGGCTGTGTCACATTCTGTGTCAGTCCCTCAAACGGTCCTAAATGTCTTTGTATTTTTAGTCTAGAATTCAGTGTGGTTCTTTTTAATCTGCTTGGTCAATTTGATAGCATGCTGTCTATTCATCTTTTAAACACATATTTACACTGATGCTCGCCCGTGCATGCGACTTTGAAGTTTGTTGTTATGCGGACCATCACTGATAGTCCCTTATTTTCTTTCCTTTCATTGTACATGATTCTTTTCTTTTTGAGTTCATATTGCTTGAAGTTGAATATATGGGGAAAGTTCCTGGCTTAGGTTATAGTATTTGTGTTACCTCCTGCCAGTTGCCTGAAGGGATTATCAACACGGGATCACTTTAAACAGGTATCATGGTCTTGGAGTGAGTACTGAGCCACACACATAGGGTAGCCCCCAGCTCTATGCTTTCTGAACTAACAACTTTCCTCCTGTAGACCCCAATCTAGATTCAAGACTGACAGGAAGCCTTTTCTTAGGGGTTTCCTTTTCAGTATTTGAGGGCAATCACCCTTTGAGACTCTCACTCAAGTGTGTCACACTAGCACCAGGCTGTGTCCTGTCCATAGAAGTCATGCAGAAAAAACAACAGAGATGAAAGCCTGCTTTTAGAGAAAACACCAACCCCAGCATGCTTCCTGATCTCAAGGGCATCACGCTTCTTTAACATGGTAGCGCTCTCTCTCTCTCTCTCTCTCTCTCTCTCTCTCTCTCTCTCTCTCTCTCTCTCTCTCATTATCCCCCTTCCCTCTACTACAAGGCAGACTAAATAAAAAAAATAAAATCACATACTATATAGCATTTGGGGGGTTGAATTAGGAGGCAAGGCTATATAAAAGTATAGGTAAAAGATGACCAGATATGTGAAGGTACTTTATCACCTTTAAATCTGAACATTTTCAGGATACCAATGATTATGCTACCTCACATACAATCGTCTCACAGGGAACTGCACCCAGGGATCAAGAAACCTCATGTATAATTCAGAGTCTGCAGCTAACAAACATCGCACATTGCCTCGCCTGCCTCGGTACATACAGAAAAGATGACAGTGGTGATTTCAAAATGCTAGTAAGATCCTCAGCCAAGACAGGCTGTTACAGGGAGATCATGTCCCCTGACCCTCTCACACACAGTACAATTACCCTTTTACATTTGCCATATGGATTATGGAAACTACAAATTCAGGCTTAAAAACTATGCAAATCCCCAGACTAGGTAAAATTATATTTTAATTTCTTCAAGTGAAAAGATTCTAGAACTGTTATTCTTCAAAAGCAACTTTAAACCAACAACATCCCGCCAAGGAGGTAGTTCTTCTTACTGAGTAATAATAATTAGATTCCTGCATCTGTAGCATGACTGATAATTACTGTAGATGTTTTAAATAAGGGTGATTGCATTACTGACATGTTGTTGACGAATTGAAAGAGCCAATTAACACAAAATACTTGAAACAGCTCCTGATAGATACTGAAGAAGTTGGTACTAGGTACCCATTCTGTTGGTTATGTTGATCGTGGTGATGGTGATTTTTTACAACAATGAGAGCTAAAGCTCAAAATAACTTAATATTGTTGCTACCTCAACTACAAGATGTGAGGAGAAAAGCTCAAACTCAAACACCTGAGGGGGGAGTAGAGGATGGGATGGGAGAGGCATTTTTACTCCGTGTCGCAGAAAGGAATCTGTACGTACATGACATCAATGGCTTCAAGTATAGACAACATTAGTGCTTTGCTCCTCGGGTTAGCTCTCCAGCCTAGGCGGCACCTGAAGGCCCACAGGGTTGATATCAACAGACACGAACTAGATTCAGTGTTCTAAGCCCTCGTGTCCAGGAAGTGAGGAATGAGTGAAATGAATGGCAATGTGAGAGGCACAGAGGCAAGTCTCAGGAATGTGCCAGATCACCGGACCAGAGCGTTGAGCATGAGCTCCAGAGTGGCTGGGGGCCTTGTCCTCTTTCCTATAAACCTGGCTGTCTAGGGCTGAGAGGAAAGGCAGTTTGGTTTTAGGTTGCTAATGCTGCCTTCTCAGATCATCTGCTCTCTGAGTAAGGTGAGATTTAAAGATTTGGTTGTCCTGCCTGCGTTGGAATGTGTGGCAACAGGCAGCATGGGTGCTGGTTAGCACGCCTAACACGTGCAGACAGAGGGGAATGAGGCGGGTCCAATTAACCAGGAGACCCATGCACTTCCCTTGCATCATGTCCTACGTGATGACAAAAGCTAATAAAAGGTCAGTGGTAGCCACTTCTTGGGTCATGAGAGAGTAGATTTATAGCCCCAGTGAAACTGATCCACCACACTCACTAGGACCCACCATTTGGTGGCTACCCCAACCAACAAAACATGGCTTTAGCCCTCAGATATCTGGACATTCACACCCGTGGATGCTTCCAGCAGGACTTAAAAGACTTGCAATGAAGGATCATTACAACCGAAAGAGCCTGATGCTCTTGCTGCCGAAGGGGCAATTTTAGGCATCATGGCTCTCTCCGCCAGAGGAAGAGCCTGAACCTCACTCCTTAAGTCAGAACTCACCGGCTTTCCCACCATTGTGACACGTGAACCAATGCCACGTGTTCATCTCTTGGCACGTGTATATTCTGTTTCTGATTTCTTCATGTCTCGTTTTCCCTACATGCATATAACAGCCCGAAATAAAACCCTTCAAATATCAGCAACATGTATTTTAGACGTCATAAAATACATAATTACTATCTACCTACTTTAAAAAAAAATCACTTTAACTTTATGGCAAGGGAAACAGACTTTTCAATGAGCCCTGCCTGGTAACTCTAAGTCCTCTGAAGGAAAAGCTCACCTTCAGTCACTCCGACTTCCTAGGTCAGAGCCCATGTCCGATTCAGGTCTCTAATCAGAGCTCTCTAAGGGCTGGGGTGTATTTCCATGGGTGGCATGTCAGACAAGCATTCATGAGGCCCTAGCATTCCAGCCTGTACTACACCAACTGGGCACGGTGGTACACACCTACGGTCCCAGCACCTGGGAGGTAAAGCCAGGAAGAGCAAAGGTTCAAGTTCTTCCTCAGCTGCATCTGAAGTTCAAGGCCAGGCTAGGCTACCTAATAGTCTGTCTTGGAAGACAAACGTTTTTATTGTACAGCTATAGCTGTGTGGATGTGTGACTCATAGGTAAGTGAACTCATAGGTGAGGCACATGTCTTAGTGGGTAAATTAGTGAGTTAGTAGATTAATTGAAGCAATCCTACAACCACAAAAAATTCAGACTCCAATATTTCTTCTTGAAATGTTTTTATTAATGTTTTCATTCACAAACCATCAGCTGTGCCTACTGTTAAGTAGATAGCCTGATGATCTTTAGCAAAGGTACGTGGTTGTGAGTCAGCCTCAACACCCAGTTTGAAAACACTCTCTTCCGTTGCTGGCTATCATCACTCATCAAGTACGTCCTTGGCATCTTAGCAGACTGACAGATCACAAATTCTCTATTTCTAAAACCCTTCCAATGGCGTTGTCTTTCTTATCTGAAAGAATGGCACTTAAGACACAAGCTTTTTTTTTTCTTTTATTACCACTCAGTTCTCTCATTTTCTCATTCATATTTCAATCGGACCTCACTACATTTTTGTCTCTGGATGGTGATTAAGAGGGTCTGAGACATGATCCCACTCAAAACTAAGCATGAGTCTTGCTCAATGTTTGTCTTTTAGTTCTTTATTCTTTTGTAATTTTATAACTATGTATGAAGTACTTTGATTGTATTCACCGGCCCACTATTCTCACTACTCTATTCTATCCCTGCAAAACATGTTCTTCCCAAAAGTGTCGTGTGTGTGTGTGTGTGTGTGTGTGTGTGTGTGTGTGTGTGTGAGTGTATGAGTGAGTGTGTGTGAGTGTGAGTGTGTGTGTATGAGTGTGTGTGAGTGTGTGTGAGAGTGTGTGAATATGTGTGTGAGTGTGTGTGAGTGTGTGTGTGAGAGTGGGTGTGTGTGTGAGAGAGGTGTGTGTGTGTGTGTGTGTGTGATTGTGTGAGTGTGTGTGTCACCCACTGCGTTAAATTAGCATCATTTGCCTCAGCATGGGTGGAAGTTTATTCTGGAGCATGTCCCACTTAGCAATAGCTACTACACTACTTAAAAAAATGACTGCCCATCTCCCAGAAATTATTTTTTACTTATAAATGTTTATTAATCCCAGAAATGTTTAGTCACCAATAGCTCCTCAGGAAGGAGTGGGGCCTCATGATCCTGTCCCCCAACCACAACTGATTGTTGACAGGCCCAATATTGTGCAGGTAAACACAACTGCAGAGAACTCAGGAGTGCAACAGCCTTGTCGTGTCTGGAAGACAGCGTGTTTCCATCCTCTTCCCTACCCTCCAGCTTATCCACCCTCTCACACTCCTTCGCATGCTGTTCCCTGAGCCTTGGGAGAGGTCGTACAGGTGTCTTATTTAGGGCTCAGCACTCAACAGTCCCTTATTCTCAGCACTTTGACCAGTTATGAGTCTGCATTGGCCACCACGCAGTGCAAAGAGAAGCTTCTCAGACTAATGCATTAGTTACAGGGGTAAATATAATATATTAGAAGGCGGTTTGACAATGTTTGAATTTTACAAAAACATCAATGGTAAGCTCCCCGCAAAGGCCTATGACCTCCCCAGACATGTAGAGGAAGAATCCTTATTCACTCCCGATGGGAGAGTAAACTTATGCACCTATTATGGAAATCAGTGTGGAAGTCTCTCGAGAAGCTAAAAATAAAACTGCCACTTGCTCCAGCTACACCACTCCTGGGTATATACCCAAGACTGCCACAGAGGTAGCAAGGAATTCGCATGCAGATTCATTGCTGCTCTCTGTTCACAAAAGGAGGGGCGAGAATACTAATCAAAACTAAGGGGAAATCCTACAGAAACATACTATTTTGTAAGCTAACTTAAAATATTTTTAAAGAAAAAAGACTAGAAACTGAAGTATCTACTATAGGGAATAATGCTGCCCCAGAAACCATAGCTACTAAACAAAAATCCCAGTGACAGGCATGGGATGTCTCCCTATGAGTTATTGGCCCTGGTGGAACCCAAAACAACATGAGGTAATGTTATTGCCCGTGGGGCCCAGACCAAATGATTAGACCCTGCTTCTGAAGACACCACAAACACTTTAGTTGTAAGCCATAGGAAAGTCAAGATTGAAGTGAGATGGGTGTTATATTTCATAATGCCAGGCAGTGCTATGCAGACTGTTTATAGAAGAACAGCCATCAGTAGCTTATCCAGTCAGGAACTCTATGAGCTACAACACCAACCCACCAGGTAAGATGTGTCCGCCAGAGTGATAATGGCATGGCGGTTATGTGGGTAACCAACTGCTTTCCAGTTGGAGTAGAGAGATATTCGATCAAAAGGAAATCATACCTGGCATGCTACACCTGATCATCCTTTTATCTTTATAGACTTAGGAGATAGCAACTAAATCAAGAACACACACACAAATGGCTAAACACACAAGCCATTGTTCAAGTATTTATTTTACTCTTTTTAATAAGTGACTGTTGAGTCTTCGAAACAACTATGAAATTAGAAGTACAGAGTGGCATCTTTAATTTAGAATTTGTTCAAATGCCCAAAACACCTTAATTGTAAAATATGCCATTCATTGATTTCTTTCTTCGTGTCTTCTAACACATATCTAGTCATGGTTACCTATATGGCCTCATTAAATCTTCACAACAATCCTAAAGATTGCTATCCTGGATTCGCAAGTTAAGCAGATGTGGCAGGGAGTCTGTATATGCAAGGTAAAAACATGTGTAACTGACAGTCACAATTTGACTCTAATTGAGAAAATAATTCTCCTAACATTTAGACACCTGGGGCATAAACAACCCAGCAATATCATCTCCAATGGTGTTTATTCATTTTAATTCTTCTGGGTCTATATAATACCCAAATAAAGCTCAAGAATAGTTTAAATATTTTTTTAATTGTCCATTTAGGATCCACCTGCACGTCTGCCAAGCTGCTCCCATCATAAATTAAGTTAAGTACCAAATCTTTCATGGACACATGCTGAGAGAGAATATCACTTTTCTCGGAGAATAACAGCCCCCACCCCCGGGCCCCAAGAGCATAGAAAACAACATTGAGTCACTAGCATGCCCGGCTTTACTATGTTGTGTCATTACAGAAAACAGACTACTGCCCATTAATGTCCCTTTCCATTCCAGCTTCAGAGATACCTCACAGCTCACCAGTGAAAGCTGAACTTTTGATCTCATTCCCAAACTGAGTTTCACAGACTCTCCCCATCCATTCGTGGCACCTTCATCTACCCAAATAAGAGAAATTGAAGTCATGTTAGCCTTTGTCCCTGGAAAACTAGCTCTCCTGAGTCCCGTCAGTTTCATCTTTGGTGTGTATACACGCACGCATGTATGCATATAATCAAGTATGCATGCAAGTATATGTTGCTTTAGGGAGCTAGCATGTGTAAGGCAAACACTAACGCTGAGCCATACATCAGTCCTTTGTTCCATAAATATATCGTCAATGTATTTGCTTCTGTTCAACCCCACACTATAATAATGAAAACCTCTTCCCCACTCTACTATCCTCTCTCAAACCATCTCATCTATCTTCAACCCTTTGCCTTCCTCTGATTTACTCTCCACAGGGTGACATATACCCCCTCCTCTCTTCCTTCCCTCCGTTCAAAGTCTTGCCATGGTCTTTCATTTAAGAACAAAACCTTTAATATCTTCTCTCCATTCCTTCAACTCCTCTAGTATTTTTTTTCAATGTGTTATTTGTTGTTGCTGCTACTGTTTTGTGTTTTTTGGGGCAAGTGACCCTTACATCCCAGGCTAACATCAAAAACCTTTATGTAGCACAGAATGATCCCAAGTAGAGGGGTTACGGCACCACACTCAGTCTTGGAAATGCTGGGAATTGGACTGGAAGCTGTCTGCATTCGAGGCAAGCTCTCTACCACAGGAGGTATACCCCTCACTCCTCCCTTAGCATTCTTGTTTTTTCTGATTCGAGGGCTTTGCAAACCCACTCTCCCTGCTATGATAACTCAGCTTTCAAGTTAAGCTTAAATACATCCTACTCATTTGGCAATGAAGGAATTTTGGTCAAAGGGTGAAGTATTTTAGTTAAGCAAAAAGAGTAAGTTATGACCCTCTATTACATAGAATGGGGTTTATGAATGGTAAAAATCTATGATGTTAAGTTCCTAAAAAAAAAGATTCGTCTAAAAGTTCTCACTGAGCCCACAAAAAATGATGAGCAAATTGGTAAGTGTGTGAGATCAATAACTGATACATTAATCAGATTGATTTAATAATTTCATAATGTATATACATATCAAAACATCATGTTGTAAATCTAAATACACATTTTATTTGTCAATTGTCAATTGTGCCTGAATAAAGTTCGAGGTTTCAAAAAAAAAAAAAAACAATTCATCAATCTTCCCCACACACACTTCACATTCAGAGAAACATTTCTTATTTCCCAATTTTAAACTAAACATTATTATTCTCTCACATGATGCCTTGACTTTGTAGGAGTTGTCACAATGACTAATTATGGAATTATTTTTGCTTTTATTAGTAGGTGTTTATCTCCCCAGTAGAAGCTCACCCTAATGAGGGAAAGGACCATGTAAATTTTCCCACCTGGCCAGGAATAATAGCCGAATAGGTACTCAGGTGATACTCATTCAGTCACTCACTAAATCTTCAGTGTCTTCTCAAGCTAGAAATCAAAGCGTTTTTTTAAGATAAACCAACCAAGTCTGGAGAGGTTAGCTGCATTCCCTTTGAGGCCTGAGCTAGTAGGTCACAGAAGAAGCAGAGCTGTAAACACAGACATGACCCCTAGTGTCTCCCCACCACCTGTGTGACAGGCCAGTCATCATTTCCATCATCAAGGGAAATTCAAGGGATGTTGACCCTGGCCTGGAAAAACAACATTCCATCAGCCACTGGCATTTTCCAGCACATGAAATCCGTGCGCCTTCCCAGAGAAACAAACCTTGTTTCTGACTTTAAGAAACACCCTATCATTTTTCTCGCTGCCTGGAGACTCAACCCCAGGAGAATAGCTTGCCATTCGGCAGAATGGTGCTCATGGATGAGACACCAAGAGGAGGAAGACCCAATCCAGAGACTTCGGGTGTTAAGATGAGGGAGTGCTCTGAGAAAGGCAGACAACCTGCTGGAAGGCAGCTTGAGGTTTCGCTGGGGACACACACCCGAGTTTAGTTCCCACAAAAGTGCCGTTCATTCACCCAACAAAACCTCAGTAAGCACAGAGGATCTAACCAGCCGTTATGCCTGGCAATGGAGGTGCATCAAAGGTACCATACACACAAAGCAGCAAATGTCCATGTCATGTGGAAGGGATTGATGAGGAAACATACATAGCGGGTGCGCCACACGTGTCTTACTGAGAGGTTAACAGTCTGCACTCACTGTGTGGTCCTGTATCATGAACCGTGTGGTTTCTTTAAAACCATTTGGCTCCATTATAATGAAGCCCCTACATTACCACTGACTAAACTCTCTCTCTCTCTCTCTCTCTCTCTCTCTCTCTCTCTCTCTCTCTCTCTCTCTCTCTCTCTCCACAAATATGATAAAACCATTCATTTCTCTTGCTTCATCTCGGGCTTCTGTACCAATGATGGACAACATCCGTGTGCCGTGTCCTATGGCTTTTTCTACAGAAAGGCAGAACAACCCTGATCCCCGGCAGGACTTAGATTCACGGAGGTTCAAGCTAAAGGCTGACTCCAGAGAGCAGCGGTTCTCAACTTTCCTAATGCTCACACCTTTTAACATCGCGTTGACCCCCAACCATAACATCCTTTTCGTTGCTACTTCACAAACGCAATTTTGCTACTTTTATGAATCGTAACGCAAGCACCTGTGTTTTCCAATGGTCTTACTTGACACCTACGAAAGGGTCTTTCAACCCCCAAAGGGGCAGTGACCTACAGGTTGGGAACCATTGCTATGGAGGGAGCACAGCTTGCTCCAGGTCTCCTGCCAATAATGCACTCCTCGGCAGCATGACAAGCATTTTGCCTTTGAGTTGTGTAGCTGGGCATTCTGCACACACTCCAAACCCCAAGTCAAATTTCCAAAGTCCATACCACTCCATTCCTAACTACCTGCCCAACCTTGTACTTCAAGGCGCAATGGCATGCTGGTCCAAGTGCCTGAGAGGCAACGTCAGTGCCTTCTACCAAATGCATAAGAGGGATGCTTTAAGAGAACGGAATGTCCTCAGGGACCCCACAGCCAGAGCACATGCCACAAGAGAAACTGGAGCCCTGTGGAATGAAAGGATCCCTTTAGCCTTTAGTGGACAGACCATGGCGCCATCGGGTCTGTCAAAGGAGCTCCACATCCATCGAGGTTCTGTCTTAGAAAGCTAGCAGCTTCTTCTGAAATCATTGACCCTTAGTGTCTTCCTGTCCACAGCAGTCCAGCCTTCCCCGCAGACCAATGGAGGCCTTTGGCCCCTATCACACTTCCGTGGGCTCTGGGTTCCTGTCTTCTCTACACTGTGCTGTCCTTCGGATGCTTCTGCTCTAAGCACGTGGCTGCACTGCGGCCCTGGCTTTGCGATCTGTGTTAGCTCACATTTGCAGGGTTTTTGATCTGACTCATTCAAAGAACAGCCCCTGCCCTGAAACATGGCCAGTTCCTCTGTGTGCACACAAGCCCACGTTCTCATTAAATGCCTCCTTTCTGTGTCTCTTTCACGTCTAATACCCTGGAGTCTTCTCTAAGATCATTTCGATTATAAACCTACCTGAAATGATTGGGAAGCATGGGAGTAAAATTCATGTGATATCAGGATTCTTTGGGAGGATTTAATTGAAGAGCATAAAATCTTAAATAGTACAAATAATCTCAGCTAATTTCAGTCCCGGCCAGATGACAAGGCAAGTGAGCATGAATTAAAATTACAGATAAACACATTTGGAACAGATGTCGGGAAGAACTTTCTTCCAACACCCATAGTCATAAACATGAAGCGAAACCCTCCAAAGTCATTGGCGATGCTGAAGATACCATTAGAGCTGATTATGAGGGAAATAAAACTCGGAGGAGTATGTGAGGATGCCAGGATGGGCCAAATGACTGGTTGCTTTCCTGGAGCAGTCTTGAGAATGCATGGTCAAGATTATTAGCTCTTTCTATTTGTGTCAGCTTTTGACTGAGAGCACCAGAAAGCCATGAGCAGTATTTCCTGCTGGGTCTCCATTCAGTCCTTCACTGCCTTTCTCCAGGCAGGGGCATAACTGCCACTCCACTCTTCACTCTGCCTCTCCACCTAGTGACCTCACACCCTAATGGGCAGCCTCTGCCAGGGCCATTACCTCAAAGCAATGAGCATACACAAATTCACGGGTGGCTCTGGGACACCAAAGAAGAGAGCTGTGACGGCAGTCAGTCATGGCCACTCTGGGTGCTACACAGGTGCCCGAGACCTACAGACCCAGCAATATCAAAGAGCCCCAAGCCGTGCACATCACATTGGACGCCAGGCATGTGTCTCCCTCAGCTCTTCTGTGGTACTTTTCCTAAGTGCGCCATGGCTGTGTCCACAGCCTTGCGGATTGAGCTCGGTGATTAACTGGATCCATCATCTTCCTTAAAGACAGAAGGAACTGTTCACAGGAACTGTTGACATAATCTAAGATTTGACAGAAGCAAGGTATCCAAGCCCCTGTTCTAAATTCCAAGTCAGCTGATGCACTTAACACTACAGAACACAACATGTTGTTATATTTAACTATAACGTCTCAGATTCAAATTCTACAAAGACAAAAAAAAAAAACTCACACAAGCACAAACACTATGCAAAACAAAGTTCTGTGTCTTTCATCTTCAATAGTCATTGGAGCAGTGGTAGACACACAGGAATTGGTATCACTAATCAAAAAAAAATTATGTCATGGCCAAATTAATGAGCTATAGCTTGAAGACATTAAGTTACGACCCCCCAAAAATGTTTCTTTTTTGGCATTATCATAGCCACAGGATATACAGAGTATATTATCCAGTGAAAATGGCATCATTTAAATTCTTGAATGTAAAAACTACAGAGCAGATCTCCATAATCAAAAAGTCTACCCTTTCTCTTACATTAGAGATGTCATAACGCACGATCATTTAAAGCAATGTTGTTTGTTAAGTTGGATACCTTTATGGACATTGCATAAACACTGACTTGGAGATGGAGGACAGTTCTCTCCAGTGCCCAGTCTATGCCTCTTGGATAAGGTGACCTAACATAATGTTAGTAAGAATAAATCTTGGGAAATGTTTAATTCCCAAAGCAGGCATGAACATAGCTTTACTTCAAATTTCCAAGGAATGACAGCTCTAGGGACAATATCCTTGGCATACAGAGCTGACACCCTCACCCTGGGTGACAGAGATGGCAACACCCCTGGAAGCCCCTTTATGCAGGTATAGAAACCACACCCATTTGGGCTTCTGGGATCAGTCACACCAGAGTGGCAGAAGCCGTGTGGCTGTGTCAACCGCTGAGCCAACCCCAGATACCCTCATTTCATCTCATCAGACCTCACTCACATCTCTGGGTACCTGAAGGAGATCTCAGTTTACAAACCAAACAAGGCAATCTTTCCATGTGCAGAATAAAAGCTGATTTAACACGGGGCTGTAGAGATGGTTTGGTCGTTTGGGAGCACTGTATGCTCTTGCAGATGACCCAGGTTCAATCCCCAGCACCCAGGATGGCCCACAATTGTCTTTAACTCCAGTTCCAGGAGATCTGATGTCTTCTCATGGCCTTTGAGGCAATGTATAAAAGCAATGTGGAGACATACATTCAGGCAAGTACTCATATGCACACAAAATAAGTCTCTTATTTTAATTAATTCACACAGATATTGCATGGGTTTTGCCTTGGTTCACTTTATGTTTTGAGGAGGAACCCCTGAAATACTTGTCTTGTCAGAATGGTGATAGTTCAGGCCCCTCTTCCTCTAAGACCCCACACAGAAAATAGGAACATAGGGGGAAAGATGAAAAGGAGTAGACAACAAGTAAGTTTGCTCTCTCAGAACTATGTAAGATTATTTTGCTATCACTAATGAACCCTTAAGGAATAAACTGGAACTCAGAGACACGGAGTTATACTCACAGGGAGTGTGGTTCAGGACCATAAATGTTGAGTTCATGAGGAAAGATCTTTTACGTCGTAGGACTTTATAGAGAAGTCACAGCCCCTATCCTGAATGAAGGCCTTCCACTTCCTGGTTACAAGATATGCAACCGGGATGGGCCACATAGATAAGTGAGCTCCTAGTCTGTGATTCTCAGCTTTTGTCATGGAGAAGGGGAGGTGGTGAAGTGGGTGGTACTGAAAAGGCCCCTGATCAGAAGTAATTTCTGTCTTATTTCTAGGACTTCACTAAAGACCACAGCTAACCTCTGTGACGTAGGGTGGCTTAAAACAGTTAAATATAAGGTAGCCTGAGTTAAAGCATTAGACCACTGGGTTGCCTTCCTTGATTATCAAAGTTCTGTCAGAAAAGATCTCGCAAAATGGGCATTTGACAACGGGATGGGTTGGAAATAGGTACACATTCTCAACAGAAGCTATTACTTTTTTGTAGCATGAAGACAATTTTATTAGAGTTTAAAAGAAAAATTGCAAGATCAGGGAAGCTGTAAATCCCCACAGCTGTCCAGAGGAGGAGAAATGAGGGCAGAAGGAAATGCTCATGCCATTTCCAAACGGCCTGCATGAAGGTCAGCTTCATGGCAGCCAGGAGCCATGTGGTGGGTGGTATCACAATGACATCCAAGCATTAAGGAAAGCATATGCTTAAAGCAGGGACAGGAGAGGGGAACAAAACAAGTTATCATTTCCTGGGTAGCTCAGGAAAGCCGCAGACTTAAGAAGGCCACAGCCGTAGCTCTGTAACAGGGCAGGAATTCTGGGCATGAAATGGACAGTATCTCATTAAAGGACTGATTAGCCTACCTACCTCTTCAACATGACTCAAAGAGAGATGTCTTAATCAGAGTGGCTCTCTGGCCAGTTGACTTCACCCAGGCCAGACATACCAGATGTCACTTAACAGACCCTTCGTGCTGGATAGCTAGGATTTCAGCTGTATTAGCCTTTAAAGATTTGGAATAAACACTAGGTTCTCCTAATGCAACTAACTCTCCCTGAGTGAGAAGTTCCTAGAAGAAGCAATGCTTGAGCTGACATTGGAAGAGTAAATCAGGCAAAGAAGGAGATTCCAGAAAGAGAAAGTGAAACAATTTCTGCCCCATGAATTTTAATCAAGTGTCACATATTTGAGTCTTTCTTCTTTAACATAGAAGTTGGCACATGATTCTGCTCTAGTAAGTATGAATTCACCATGAGCCATTTCCTATAAATAAGGGAATTGGCACATTAAATTATTAAACACGAGAATAAACAAAATGTCAAGAGACATTGGATGGAGAGATGGTTTAACAGTTTAACAGTTTAACAGTTTAACAGTTTAACAGAGAGGACCCAGGCTCTCTCTCTCTCTCTCTCTCTCTCTCTCTCTCTCTCACACACACACACACACACACACACACCTGTAGCTATAATTGTGAGGAACCCAACACCCTCTTCTCACTTCTGTAGACACCAGGCACATACACAGCACACAGATATACATGCCAGACAAATACTTGTACACATTAAAAAAATAACAAATTTTAAGTCAAGCAAAGAAAAGACACAGAGGACTTAATGTGCCACATTTCCCAAGAAACCGCTCTCCCTCTGTCTTTTCTGAACAGGAACTGTAGTTCCTGCGGAAGATGCTGAGTTCCGAACACAAAGAAACTCTCTCCTATACAAGCATTTCCAAAGAAAACTCTCACCCTTTCCCTCCAAATATTTAACAGAGCAAAGAGTGCGTGTGCACGGAGGCAAAAACAAATGCTCTCAGCTCCATAGCTTGGCCCCTGACTAAGGCGGGATCTATGAAGTCTGCTCTGCTCCTTGTTCCTCCACAGCTGAATGAGGTCTGGCAAAAGCTACCACGGTGATTCCAGAGGGAGCCAGGTGTGCTTGTGGGACAGCTCCCAGCAGCCTTGCCGACAAAGGCTATCGGGGCCAGGCAAGCGCAAGCAGAGACAGGGGCACCTATTGTAAACTGGGTCAGAACAACGAAATTCCTCTTGATTGTCTGTGCCCTAATCAATGGGCTGCTCTAATGAAGCCATTTATCAGAAAGGATTTGCATCAACAGAGGCCCACTTGGCACGTCAACAAATAGCCAGGGATGGATTTTGCATTAAATTATAAGACCTACCTAAAACCCTTATTGGTTCCCAATAAGCACATCTCTGAAAATCCAACTCAGTATTTAGGTATTTCTAAGATCTCCCAACTGCAAATAAACAACTCTGCCCACAGAAAGGAGACACCCCCTCCAGGAGGAAGGCTCAGAAATTAACTAAATTCACAAAGCTCATTCAGCAGGCTTAGGCAGCTCAGAAAGGGTGACCCTATCACCCATGATCTTGTGAGTGACCCTTGCTCCTCTGAGTGACCCCCACAGAAGCTTCTGTAACCCACTCCAATAGACGCATTGGTCCACCAAGACTTGGGTGGGATTATTTCTTCAGTCTGTCTCCAGTACCCTTCACAGAGTGGACGAGTGTTTGTTTTCATCTCCCCCAAGAAAAAGTCTTGGGGAGCAGAGGTAGATAAATGTGCCCCTCACTCTCCAGCCATTCTTTGAGAGCAATGAGATTTTACATGGCAGAACTCTCTCCTGACCAACCACTGAGAGTAATCACAGCTTGAGATGAAAACACATCATAATAATGCACGTTTTCCATGTATATCAGAAGGTGCTGGGCGTGGAGTCAGCCAATCAGGACCCTCTACCAGGCGTTCCTGTAAATAGCTTCGGATGCCGCTGTGCCCACTCTTACACCTACACGCCTGCTTCCTTTTGTGCCACGGGAGCAGAGTTAGGAGACGTAATAGAAAACTTGTCTGCAAACGCTAAAATATTCTCTCTGTAACTCTTTATGGTAAGAAAGAAAAATGTTGCTTTCTAGAAAAAAGAAGGAAGAGGATGGGAGGGAAGAGGTACATAGGAAGGGACCTGAGCTAAACTGCCAGCCTCATAGGAAGGGACCTGAGCAAAACTCCAGCCTCTGGGCCCTCCTTAACTCAGACAGCACACAACCTTCCATTAGGGATGCTCTAGCCTAGTGGGTATTGGAGTCCGGAAAGTGCCTGGGATAGGCACAGTTATGAAATAGTAGTTATGATTTTAACTTGATTGGTGTGTTAGGATTTTGAATAGATTCTAGGTTCACCTAAGCCACCTAATTCTCCCTGTGTGTGGACTTCAGGAAAGAATCAGAGTGTAAGCCAACAACTGAAGACATTGAATAAATTTGGTAAAGAAAGAGGGCCCAGAAAGAGAAGAGGAAACAATTCCTGCCTAAGAATTAATTATCAAGCATGCTTATTTGAAGAGTTGAGTCAATCTGGGCGAGAACTGGCCCACAGACGAGGCCGGGGGAACACTGCTCAGTTCCCGCCGCTAAGAAAATGATGATGGTAATGGTTGTTATTGCAGGCACTATCATTTGCTTTAATATAGAAACTACTGCTTATTGGATGTCTATCACACGCTGGGCCTTCTGCTTGTGCTTAGGCATTATCCCATTTAATCTTCACAGCAGTCTCGTGAGGTGGATACTATTGTTATCCTCGTTTCCCAATTGAAGAGACGAGCTCAGAGAAAGGTAGATGGGCTCTGCAAGTGTCTGAAATCAGGGCGGAATGAGCAAGGCAAGCTGCCGTCTCTCCACTGTCCATCAAACCTCCACGCCTGCCAAGCTCCAGCCCCACCCAGATGCCTCAGACAAGCTCACTCACCTCGACAGACCCTGCAGCACTGGTTTTCAGGGAGAACTCGATCCTCTGCGGAGCAGTTCAGAGGAGGGCAAGCTTCTGTGATCTTTACCAGGACTCCATCCTACAAAGTCGAACAGCAGGAAGAGTTAGTTCCCATGCACAGCCAATCCCAGCAGCCTCTGCTCCTCCCTGCAACCAGCCGGATATTAAGGACTTCCTTCCTGGGAATTACGCTGAAAGATACAATCCTGAAAGTCAAATTGATGAGTCCAGGGAGAGAAAGCAGGCTGCCTTTTCTATATCAATACAGCCTGGTTTCAACAACTTCCATTTGTATTTTAGTCTCTTCCTTAATTCAAAGGGGTGCCCATGAGATGTGTTGATGATTTCCAACGGCTGACAACTAAGTGTGCTGACCTCCTGGGCCAGGTCCTGAGTTCTGTACTGGGAAGTTGTTCCTGCTTTCCATGGGCCACAGCCTTGTCCCCAGACACCAACAGGGTATCTGTCTTCCTAGTTGTCAGTGAACTTACAATTCAGATGGGATGGGAGACGTAATTCCTAAACTAGGAGTGGTAATACAATACAGAAATTCCTTTTAAAATGTGCTCTGACAAATGTAATAAAATTACTCTCTGTAACATGCTACGCGGTGTAATTAGCTCTGGCTGAACAGGGGGAAAATACGAAGGGGCCATGTTGAGCAACCGAATAAGAAAGAGGTTTTACAGGCCAAGACTATAGACAAGCTACATGGTCATGAAAGAACACCAGGCCGACGCAAAACAGATTTCCTGGCTGTAAATAACATTATTTGCAGCAATGATGTTAAAAATATTCAGCCACGGTACATTCAGCCTAAGGACCTCCCTGTTGGTGTAAGTGGTGTCTGAGTTTAGTTTTAGGCTGAATTTTTAAAAGAAGCCCATTAATTATTTTCTTTTAAAAGGTTGAAGACACTCTTGGTTTATCTAAAGCATTTAGGTTTCTTTTTTGTCCCATTCTTTGCAGGATGTTTAAGATAGGCAAGTGGAGCCTCACTCTAGGTCAACGGCGGTCCCAAACACAGGTCAGTCAGGGGGCAGGACAGAACTGCACAGCCAGGAGCGACAGTCACCATGTTTGACATTTCCAAGAGACCCCCCCCATTCCTCTGGCCATCCCACACCCTCCCAGTTCCCTGATGTGGCAGAATGGACTCCAATCGCTAGCGATGCACACAGATACAGTATCGATGCCAAGTACAAATAGGAAACACAAGACTCTTGCCTAAGTGCTACCATGTCGATAGCACAAGGTGAGCCACAGACATCAGTTGCTCGCCCCAGAGTAAGTTATCCTCAACGTGGCTTCCTCTTCTTTCTGGAAGTTTCCTACCTAGCCAACCTTGTTCCTAGCATTCTCTCTCATATGTTTGTTCCCTGGCACTCTTTCCAAACTCTGACTTTTCTCCTGATTCCATGAAGGACTGACCCTAAGATTCAACTACTGATCCTGCTATGTCCAGTCTTCTTCTTCCACCACAGTCTATTCTCGCTCCTCGGGTCAGAAGACAGTGGTTGGTGTCTATCCTCAACAGCAAGCTGTAGGTCTAAAATAGCGGTCCGCATCTGAGTCAAACCAATTATTGCAAGGCAACTGAGGCTGAGCACCTCACTCTGGGGAACTGCAGTGACTGTGAAAGGAAGTGGATGATTCACTATCACCAACTCCAAGCCTACTATCTCACTGTAATATACGGGTTCTGTGGCATTTGCCTCCAGCATAGATAAGAACCGCTAAATAGTATTTAACCAAACCGTGCTCCCATATCCAACTTCTGGTTGCTTTCCTAACGTTCCAACATTGGCTCACCTCTGACAGAGGGCACATGGAGCATTGCATCCATTCAGAAAGCTGGAAGCCACCTTCAAGTTTTATAACCTCATGCCAAAGGCCCAAAGCCTATCCTGAACAGTATGTGACATCTCTACCCACAAGATGCACAGTCTCTGAATTATAATTTATGTTTCATAGCTGGTTTAGGCTATCTGTGACCTTTCATCTAAATTCTCTCTTGCTCAGTTTCTTCCATCTGATGCACCCAACAGTCTAACAGGCCCTTCTGGGAGCATGCTCTGCCAGTCACTCATGCCAAAAGCCCGAGTGCATAGTCAACTTCTAGGATTATTCAAACTAAAACAATTAATGAGTGTCATTATTCCATTACAGCCATTATCAAAATGCAAACGATGCATCTCTGCACTGTCGGATTCTGGGTGACTATTTCCTTGTATTGTTTCCTTTAAACCCTACATTTTGCAGTATATTGAACAAATATGTGTGTATGTGTCATGTATGTATGTATGTATAGCTATATATGTGTGTGTGTATGTATGTATAGCTATATATATGTGTGTGTGTGTGTATGTATGTATGTATGTATAGCTATATATGTGTGTGTATGTGTGTGTATGTATGTATGTATGTATAGCTATATATATGTGTGTATGTATGTATGTATAGCTATATATATATGTGTGTGTGTCTATGTATGTATGTATGTACGTATGTATGTATGTATAGCTATATATGTGTGTGTATGTATGTATGTATGTATAGCTATATATATGTGTGTGTGTGTGTGTGTGTCTGTGTGTGTATGTGTCTATGTGTCTATGTATGTATGTATGTATAGCTATATATGTGTGTGTGTATGTATGTGTCTATGTATGTATGTATGTATATATAGCTATATGTGTGTGTCTGTGTGTGTATGTATGTATATATAGCTATATATATATATGTGTGTGTGTGTGTATGTATGTATGTATAGCTATATGTGTATGTATGTATGTATAGCTATATGTGTGTGTGTGTGTGTGTGTGTGTGTGTGTGTGTGTGTGTGTTGAAGATAATTTAAATGCCACAGAAGACTTCTTAAAAGTGATCATGATGTTTTCATTCTATAAAGGGAGTTTGTTCTAACTACTAATTACATCAGTGAACAATTCTTTAAAATGTTTTTGTTATATTTATTTAGTTGGGGTCATGTGTGTGCCGCAGCATACATGTGGAAATCAGAGAACAATGTGCAGAACTGGTTCTCTCCTTCCACCGTGTGTGTTGTGGGAACTGAATTCAGGTAATCAAGCGTAGCAGTGTATTCTTCTACCTGCTGAGCCATCTTGCTCGCTCAGAGTTGAGGATTCAAATCAACCTTTAATACAGTTGGTAAGTAATGCCCAATTCCAAAGTTTGAATGGAAGCAAACCTATTTGCATATTTTTAAAATAACATGAACTGTCATAATTGTTGTGTGAGTACACTTAACTCCATTTAACCCCAGGAAGTAGTGTTTTGCAACTGTTTTTGAAAACTATCAGCAGTAAAAAGTAATCTGTCATGCACACTTTTGAACCATACTGATTGCGACATGTTGTGACCTCTACAGTGAGCTCTGTGTTAATGTAAAATTCAGCTACCCCATGTCAGTGGCCAAATGTAAACATTCCAAGCGCTATACAAATCTCTGGGCTCTGACTTGAATTTCTAACAACATACCAACATCTGTAATTTGAAAAATGTCACTTCACTGAAGAAATTTTCCTAAATAAATAAATAAATACGCTGATAAATGGGCAAATGGAAACAAGACTGTTAGGAGGGTTACCCACCTTAGCTTACAAAAAACACGGTCATTCCGTAAATGTGGTTCTCATACCGGTCAATGAATAAAGCACTGTTGGCCAATGGGAAAGCAAGATAGGCGGGACTAGGAGACAAGGAGGATTAGGGAAGTAGTAGGGAGGAGTTTAAAGATGTAGGCCCAAGAGGCAGAGGTCCTGATTCTCTCTCCAGTAAGATAAGACCACATGGAAATACTTAGATTAATAGAAATGGGTTAATATTTAAGACAGAGCCAGCCAATAAGAAATGCTAGTAACTGGCCCACAGCATTTTGTCTAATACAGTGTCTCTGTGTGTTATTTGTGCCTGGCATGGCTCTGGGACCAGACCAGCAGGGAAAACCTACTCATAACAGAAGCTTGCTGTGAGATCATGTCTCCTAGCAATGCCAGAAGCTACATCCATGAGGTCTCACCAACACGTCTGGCTGCCTAAACAGCAGACTGACAAGGAAAACATTAACAGACATGCCAAAGTGGATGGGGGAAATCCCATATATCAATTGTTTATTCAATACTAAATAGTCAGCCCTGAAAACATACATAAAAGTAACATTATACAGTTTGAGCAGGTCATGTTTAGGAATATATGTACATACATATACATATACAATAAAAAAGAGAATATAGATTTGAAAGAGAGCAAGGAGAGGGAAATGGGAGGATCTTGGTGAAAGAAAGGAAAGGGAGAAATATTTATTTTATAATCTCAATTTTTTACATAAACAAAATAAGAAACAGTCTTAAAAAAAACTAATATGTTAGAATGAAGAGACAGATAGTGGTTATGAGCTTCTGATGCTCTTGCAGGAATAAGAGTGTGGTTGCCATGGTTGCCAGAATCCACGTCAGTTGGCTCACATCTTCCTCTAACCCCAGCTCCTAGAGGTCATACACCTGTTCTCATAGGCACATACACACACAAAGATAAAGGGGAAAAAATCCTTTTCTAAGATATCTTCTGAAAACACCTTGTGAAGGAATTTGGGACTAAAGTTGTCTCTTATCCAATCCCATAAAACAGAAATGGATAGAGGTCCAGGTAGCCTTTTACCAGTGAGAGATCCTCATCTGAACCCAAGGGCAGTCGTTAACTGAGTCAGCATCTCCCCTACTCTCTCAAGACAGCACTGTATATGATCATTTTAGGTTTCCTGGGGAGAAATTAATATGTTGCATACAACAGAAGCTATACAATGTGGGGGGTTAAATTCTGAGAAAGGGCTGCATAGAGGGCACCAGGCCCATCAACACCATCATCCTCTGTCCCTACTGACCACAATCATTGAAAGTGCTTCCAAATCTTCTACGGCCTTTTATAGAACCTTCCTTTGCTGAGGAATCAGTGTGCCCTAGCTTGAATGTGCGTTCTCAGTTACACTGAAAGGTAGTTATGCATCTGTCCTATTTAACTTTGATTGTCAACTTCACAAGATCAAGCCTCCAGGAATGCCTGCAGAGGATTATCTAGATTAGATCGACTGTGGGAAGACCCAACCTAACTAAGGATGGCACCATTCTCTGAGTGAGTCTATTAGGACCCAAACCAGCATCCGCCACGCTCTGCCTCCAGCTCCAGCTGTCAAGATTTCCCCACCATGATAAGCTGAGAGGGAACACTAAAGATCAAGCAGAAAGAACCTAACAGGGGAGGATGGGGAGGTGTCCCACAAGAAGACATGGCCATTGCAGTCATTGACTACTAAGGACAGCTGTGGCTACCGGAACAAGACTAGACCCATCAATATTTCCTCAGGAATTTGGAAAGGAGCCATGAGACTCCCTCCACCTATCTCAGAAGGACTATTGACACCTAACGAACTATTGACACCTAACGAACTATTGACACCTAACGGTTGCCGGGAAAGGAATGCCATTTTCTTCATTTGTGTAGCCACCCTCACCCCATAAACAACTCCCACCCATGCTCATGCAAGCAACCATAATTAAACTCAGTGGCGCCTGGAAAAATTTAAAGTAGGAGGGGGAATTATTGAGTGATAATAAGGGGGGTGAGGTAGGCTAACAGGAAGTGAAAATGGATAAAACTCATGGTACACATGTGTGAAATTTAAAGAATACAAAATGAAATATTTTTTTTAAAATCTATGAGTGAAGAAAACCCTTCACCCTGAGAATGCTTCTGTCCGAATCTTTTACCATAGCAAGAGAAGGCATGCACACTATTTCTCTAAAATTAAAAACCAACAAGTATTACAAAGAACTCTAAGCCTGAGGAGTAACCACAGAAAAACTAAAAGATAAATTACACCGTCAGACCACAAAGTTCCTGCCCCAGCAAGCTCCCCCTCCCTTTCCCTGAAAGCATACTCGTCACATGGAAACAACTAGATCCTCTCTGTCCTTGACTCCAGCCCACCAGTTCTGCCCCTCAGGAACCCACTTAAGCCAACACGTCCCACAGAGGAACGCCACGTGTCTACCTTTCGTCTGCTCTGTGGAAATAACAGGGACCACACGCAAACTTACCCGGCATTCTCGGCAGCTCTTGGTTAAAATCCGCTGGCCCTCGGCAAGAACTTTTCCTCCATAAATACATTTTGCTGTAAGAAAACAGAGAAAAACAGTTGACACCTAGTCGCATTATGCTATAAAATATCCTCAGAGGTTCCATCCAGTGCCAACAGATCCCACGGGAACATAGATTCCCTGAGTCTAAGTGAAATGAGCTTCTTTGTCTAATGTAAATCATAGGGAGAGGGACATGCATGGCCCCCAAAGCCATCAGCCAGACTTCAGCTTTTTTGGGCTTACTTCACCTGCACAGCAAAGCCACACAATTGATGGCAAAAGAAACCAAAGGGTAAAGTGATATGATAAGATATAAAAACAAAAGATAGTTAGTTGACATGACCGTGCAATTAGCAATACGTTTTAAGTTTGGATTTTGTGTGTGTGTGTGTGTGTGTGTGCATATGGCGGCTTTATGTCATCATCTGGTGTCTTCCTCTTATGTTTTTAGGCAGGGTCAGTCACTGAACCCGGCACTCCCCGATTCATCTAGACTGGCTGGCTAGCAGCCTCTAGGGATCTGCCACATACTGCCTTCCCAGAGCTGAGATTACATGGCCATGCCCAGCTTTTCTAAGAGTACTGGGAGTCTTAACTCACACTGCAATTGGGCTGTGTCCCTAGCCCAATTAGCAGCAGTTTGGGTGCAGACAGCCCTGCTGTGAGATGAGCCTCTGGGTAAAAGGCATATGTTGTGTCCATCCAAACTTCATCACAGGGAGGATTCCAGAGGAGCTTTTTAAGATCACGAGAGGTGAGCGCTCTGAGCCTAGATCTATTTAACCATACTCAGACAACTACAAAATAGAAGCCAATCCAACCACTTGCTACATCAGCACACTGGAGGGGAGACCTTGAGAAAGGTGAGCTGTGTGGGCAAACAAGCAGGGCAGGCAGGGCAGGCAGAGAATTTCAAAGAGAAACAGACCTCGATTTAGATTCTGCTGAGACCCGGTCCTTGACTTAACTTGCTGACTCACTTTAAGTATGTGCAGAATATGTCAATTTGCTATGACCCTCTCTGATTCTACTAGATTTCCCAGCCACTTCAAGAGGAACAGAAAGCAGAGGTCTGAATGAACTCTTTCCTGGCCTGATATGAGCCCTCCTAACCCAAGTTCTCTCGAGTAACAGAAATAAATACACACTTGCCCTTAGTTCATAAAACCATTCACCTCTAAGGCCTTCCATTTCTCCATCTGTTAAAGCTGGGCTGATTAAAGTTCCCTGGACCTACAGTCTCCTCATTCTCATGGAACATCCATACCTGTCCAACCCTGTCCTCCTAGACACAGAAAGGGAGCGGCCAGAATCAAACACTGGTTCCCCTGACACGATGTCTCTGTGGGATCGATGCTGGGACATGGTGCCCAGAGTCCTCTTTGACAACTAACATATTTCTACAGCTGTTGGGAAAGTGTTACCCAACAGGCCTCAGCCAACCGTTGATCTCGGATCCGTGCTGGGCTGGGGAGAGGCCACTTTGTCCAGAGCCAGCCTCCTTCCTAGACCAGCCTACAACCAACAAGCATTGGTTATAGTCCTGCCTTCCTTTGCCTGATTCTGGACATTTGCCTGAAAGGCCATTCTGCCTGGGGATCCCAGCGGGAAGAACTGAGGTATTGGCTGTGAGTACATCGTCACCCCGCAGCACCCATTTTAGCCCCGCACTCATCCTGTGTGCCTCTTCTAAGGAAGCATGTGGAAACCTCCACTGCAGACTGCTGCTGCCTGTCAATCACTGACCTGCAACAACCCACACCGCCCAGTTTCACCTCTGTGTTCCGTTCTCAGTGAATGGCATCACAATATGGCATCACCATCTACACCATCTCCTCCTACCCCTGCTTCTTCTTCCCCAGCGTGAGTAAGCAAATCTTAGCAATGCTTCCTCCTCAAGCTATTCTTCTCCATCCCCCACCCCGACAATGTCTTCAGACCATCAGCATCCCTGTTCCTCAGTATCACCAGAACCTCTTTGTTCTAACCGCATTTTCCCATCCTTCCACAGACAAGGCAAACACATGTTAAGATCCCGGTTTGAGAATTTGAGACCCTGCTTTAAAATATTAGGAGTCCCTGACACCTTCGGAGGGAAAAAAAAAAATGTTCAAAATCTTTTATTAGGCAGAGAGTCCATTCTGGCAACTTCTCCTTACCTCTCAAATTTTTGAAAACTCACCACTCCCTGTGCTTTTACTAACCCACTCAACTAGTCCCACCCCATCTGTGATGCCGAGCTTCATGTGAACCCTTGTCTTCTATAGAAATACTCAGATCTCCATTATTCACTGACATCTTCTGTCTTAGTTAGGGTTACTATCGCTGCGATGAAACATCATGGCCAAAAGCAAGTTGGGGAAGGAAGGGTTTATTTAGCTTACACTGCTCATCATCAGAGGAACCTGGAGGCAGGAGCTGATGCAGAAACTACAGAAGGGAGCTGCTTATTGGCTTGCTCATCCTGATTTCTTATAGAGCCCAGGACCACCAGCCCAGGGATGGCCCCACCCACAATGGGCTGAACCCTCCCGTACCTATTACTAACCGCAGGCTTGCCTACACCCAATCTTATGGAGGCATTTTCTCAGCATGCCATCCCAACATTATACCCACCCCAGTTCATCTTATTAACATAGACCTGCCTGTTTCCACACAGACATACATTTCTTACCCTCCCAACATATATAACAGTTTTCACCCTTTCAAGATATTTACCCATCCGTTTGCATCTTCCAACATTTCCTCTCTCCCAACATATATACTTATCCATTTCCAGCCTCTCATTCATATATGCCTCAAACTGTCTCCCCTCTCCCTACAGACAGCCATCCATTTCCACGCCCTCAATATGTATACCTATCCATTTCAATGTCTTCAATGTCCTCTTGACTTCTCTTCAGAAGAGAGAGAGAGAGAGAGAGAGAGAGAGAGAGAGAGAGAGAGAGGAGACAGAGAGAGAGAGAGAGAGAGAGAGAGAGAGAGAGAGAGTGGTTTGTGTGTGAGATAAGTACTTTTAGGGTGGATGGGTGCAGGGTGGGGCTCACTTTTGTGCATGGGAAGGCCCACAATTAATATTGTCTTTCCTTTGTGGCTCTCCACCTTTGTTTTTTGAAACTATCTTTCATAGACCATAAATATCATCAATGTAGCTAGGCTGGCTCATCAATGAGTTTCAGGAATCTGTTTTTCTCTTTGTACACACATGGCTGGGTTCACTGGTTCATGCTGCTATGTCCAACTTTTTAACACGGGTTTTAGGGATCCAAACTCAGTTGCTCATGCTTGCAAAGCAGGGAGTTCACAGACTAAGCCATCTCCCCAGCCCCAAGAAACTGTTCTTGAGCCTGCATCCTGATTAAGTTTCCTGCTTTGTGCTCCTATTGTTCTTTGAACCAAACCCTGACAGTATATCACATGGAATCTTAAGCACACACTTAACTTCACATCTTTCCTCTGCCATTCCCTGAGAGTCAGGGCTGTGTATGTATGTAATTGTTAATCCTGCCTCAAGCTCAGTGCCTCTCTGGGCTCATTGTTTTACTAAAAATAATAGATACTGGTGAAAACTAATAGGCTCTACTGTGGAACAAAACCTGACAAATCTCCTGATTGCCTGCTAGAAATTATTTCTGCTACTCCACATTGCTTCAAACATCCAAAGGGTTCAGAACAAACACAGTCACAATAACAACAACTAAAGACAGAAACAATGAAATTCCCTAAGTTATCCCTTCCTTCTTTCTTCAAAAAATAAAAATAAAGACAAACAAACAAGAAAAACAAAAAACATCCATCCCTGACTGACTTTTATTCCTCAGCGTTCTAGATACATCTGTGACTGTTACTCACTGCCCCAGTGACATCCTGGGTACCCCCCAGTTGACATACACAGGGAGAACCCATCTCCAAGGCCCTGGAATTCCTATGTGGTAAATTCCCACAGTCCTAAACACAGCAGCTGCCAACTTAGCAAGGCAGCTCATTCCAGAGTGACAGTTCTGCTAAACGCACTCCCGTCAACACTGCCATCTGTTTCTTGGCCTGGGCTGGGAAATGCAGAAATTCTCCTTTTCTTTCTCTTTGGCCCCTTGCCATTCCACAATGGTATTAACACACTTGCTACCCTGTCTTGAAACATTCAGCTGGCTCCTTTCCTCTCTGGCAGGCTCATCCAGCACTCCTACCTGGAGATAAAAATGTCTTGCTGTTTATAGCACACTCAGGGACACATCCTGCATCCATCCACCAGGCTGGTACAAATCATCATCATCATCGTCGTCGTCATCATCGTCGTCGTCTGGTGAATTTTATGCCCTCTCGTCATAGGAAGCTTTGGGGTGGGGGACGATATCAGCCCATGTCTGTATGTCTTCATCACTTGCAGATGTGGCAAAGTACAGAAAGTGTGCATGACCTGGGTACCAGTTGTCCAATAAATAACCTCAGACAACTTTGAGGCCTGGAAACTACCTTGCTCTTGTGCCCTTCCCTGCTCCTCTGATAGGACCCCTTCCTTCCCTGGCACCCCCCTCCTTATGCCTGACATCAGTCCTCATTATCCAACCTCTTGATCTGTAGCCTAAAGACGTGTTTTTGATGTCTGAGGAAATTGAAGCATAAGGTGTCAGGCCCTGCTGCCTTTGGCTGGGCACTGGAGAATTCATTCCTACAGCTTTCGGTGTGAGCAGAAATGTAGATGGATGGATACCTGGAGCCCTTCGAGTCACGCCAGGGACATACATGCATGCCAAGGAGGGTATTTTACAGCGTCCGACCATGAAATTGATGCACAGAGAGGGGACAAGACCAGGTTGCAGAAACACACAAAGACAGCTGACCTGAACAAGGAGGAGCTAATGGGCATCCCAGACTGACGGCTGGGAATCCAGCATGGGACTGACTCAGAACCCCTGAACATGGGTCTCAGCTAGAAGGACTGAGCAGTCTTGGGGACCTCAGACAGTAGAAACAGGATCTATCCCTGGTGCACAAAAGGACCTTGTGGACACATCCCCCCATGGAGGGATACCCCCTTAACCTAGAGACAGGAGAGAAGTCCTAGTCCCTACTTCAAATGACTTGACAGATTTACACGACCCAACCTGGATAGCATAGCTCTACAAGTGAAATGGGGGTGGGGGGGATGGGAGGGGAGGGTGGCCAGGGTGCTTGTGAGGGGGGAAAGAGGGTAAGAGAGAGGGAGGGAGGGAGGGAGGGAGGGAGGGAGGGAGGGAGGGAGGGAGGGAGGGAGGGAGGGAGGGAGGGAGGGAGGGAGGGAGGGAGGGAGGAAGGGAGGAAGGGAGGGAGGGAGGAAGGGAGAGGCAACTGGGATGGACATGTAAAAATTTTAAATTATATTATCAATAAAAAAAGAAAGAAAAAGAAAGGAAGGAAGGAAGGAAGGAAGGAAGGAAGGAAGGAAGGAAGGAAGGAAGGAAGGAAGAGAAACCTGGCCCCAGCACACACTTCCTCCTGAGGTCTGAGACAAGCATTCCGGGATTTAGAGACAGTGTGTCATTGTCTCTTTGCACCCACAGACATCCAGCCCTTCAGATTTGACCTTGATTTCTTGAGTGCCAGGGCTGGACACTTTTGCCATGTGGGTGCACACTAAATAAACGGTTGACAGGTACTGCATTTGATGTTGCTGTCAGATATGCATATGAGGCTCCTCTGCCCACATTCCAATGTCTGCTCCCTCACACATGTTATCTATCCATCCCTGGGCACTCAGTGACTTTAAGTGCCAGAGACAGCACTCCGCTCTTCACTCTGAAAGTGGCGGCAGATCAGAAGAGCTAAACACACAAGGAGTCTCCCTTCCTCGGTAAATTAATTCACTGAGCTTCCAAATACCCCGTCTCTGACAAGACACACACATCAGACTGGGTGTCACTGAAACATCACCAGTTCACAGGTGCCAAAGGGAAGGCGTCACACACACGACACACGCCAGACTGTTCCTTCCCTCCGCCCTGTCTCTCTGCTTCACATTGCTTGGCTCCTGTGGGCTCCTGTCTAAAACGTGGCACCTGCTCTCACAGACGCTCGCACGAGGCAATGCTAACATCCCAGGTCTGTCTCTCACAGCAGTTCCTTCTCTTCCTCTCTCCAGGAAGTCTCCGCATGCTTGCCCTCTGCTGGAGTATTGTCCAAGTCCCGTGCCTGGCCCCCGCCTCCAGCTCTGTTACCACAGTGCCTTTCCTCAAATCACCTCTCCGAGTGTGACAGTTTCATTTTTTAAAAAGTTCGAAGTGTTCACCTGTGTAAGGTCATGTGTGTTGGAAACCAGCAGTCTGCTGACCCCGCCCCCTAACGACGGGCAGGACACACATGGCCATGTCGTCCCTGTGTTACTCATCATGGGACTGCATAGGGGACTCAGTTATGTGCGAGTTTCCCTTTTAAAGCAAACACCGCACACCCCCTCTCTTCCTCTCTCTCTCCTGCTTTTGATTGGCCATCAGTTACCCCCCTTTTCTTCTCTCCCCCCCTCCCCACCCCCTCCATCTTCTGTTCCCAGTGCCTCTATGTCTCTTCCCTTCCCCCTCACTCCCCTTTCTAAATAAACTCCTCATTCAAGCTCTATCTGCCTGGCCTGTTATTCCCTCCCTGGGTCACCCTCACCTGCTATGGAACCTGCTATGCTCTCCCACGTGGTCCCTTACCCTGGGACCCCACTCACTCGGGACCCTCACTCGAGAATACTCACCCCCTTCTCCACTTTTATTCTTATAACTGTAACGAAAGAACAGCAAAGTGACTTTGAATGTCAGGGCAGCACTTGGCCTTACCCTTTAAAAGCGGCAGATCAGAAGAGCTCACCACCCAAGCTTTCTCCCTTCCTCTGTAAATTAATTCACTAAGCTTCCAAGCTCCCCCTCTCTGAGCAAGACACCCACATCAAACGTGGGCGTGCCACACGAGTACTGGTGTCCAAAGAGGCAAGAGGGCATCTGATCCCCTGGAACTGAAGTTACAGGCAATTGTGAGCTGTCATATAGATGCTGGACCCAAACCCAAGTCCTCTACAAGAACAACCAGTGCTCTTAACCATGGAGCCATGCACACAGCACCCCATCCCACCCCACTAACACACACCATGCACACACACACACACAGATACACCATGCACATAGCACCCCATCTCACACCCACTAACACACACACACATACACACCATCCCACACCCACTAACACACACATACACACACACCATCCCACACCCACTAACACACACACACACACACACACACACCATCGCACACCCACTAACACACACACACACACACACACACAGATATTAAAATATCTAATGCCATGATTTTACATGTGCATCCCCCTCTGATAAGTATGTTCTTTCTCACATGGGCACCTAAAACCTCCTTCTCGTTCCTGAGCACTCTGCTAAGTTGTTAGCGGTGAAGTTTTTCTTAAACACGCATGCGTGCACTAAAACTTTCCCTCTTCAATTTTAGACTTTGCAACTTGGGCCTAGCTCAGTGGGAGCCTCTTTGATGGAGAGCATGTTCTTTCACAATTATTCCAGACACTCAAACCCAAAACTACCTAACAGAGATTTCTATTATAAAACTAGTAAGCAATAAAAAGCCTTCCTGTCCAGATAGCCTCAACCTTTTAACTTTAGAGGCATATTAAATATTAATTTATTTTGTTTGTATTTCCACTTACTTTCTGAGCACATCAAAGTATCACCAGAGTCACTGAGAAAATGAGTTTCATCTAACCAACTCAATCTGAACTCTACATAGATACAAAACTCTGCCATTATATCTAAGTTGTGCTTCAGCATCTTGGGGAAAGTGGGCAAATTTCTGGGGTCATCTCATAACTTGATAGCTCTTAAACTAGAATACTGAAAAACAGCCATCTCCCTTATATACAATAGGAGGAGTTAATTATATGTAACCAAGGCCTCAGGAACCAGCAAATGATTCAGCAGGTAATGGTACATAGTGTCAAGGCTACGATCTCATTTCCTGGACACACGTGGCAGAAGGAGAGACCTGACAGCCACAAGTTGTCGTCTGACTGCCTCGTGAACCTACACACACACACACACACACACACACACACACACACACACACACACACACACACACACACACACACAATGAATAAATAAATGTAAAATTGCCTTGAAGGTGTCAGTTTGGGGCCCAACCTCTCTACTTGGGACAATCTTATATCAAGGAGATTGAAGATAATCACAAATGTGTCTTTGTATAAAGCACATCACCACAGAGTCTCTTAGAGCGGAGAAAAGTGGGAAACAACCTAGAATTTTGATGACTGAGAAATACTTATAAACAGTGGGAAACTGAAATCCAGTAAAATAAGATCCATAGTCTTTGAAAGTATGCAGACACATTTAAGTGATAATGGTTACGTCAGCCACAGCCACATAGAATATGTAAATTCCATTTGTTTGCTTTCCTGCCTGCTTTTTTTTTGGTTGGGGGAATGTATCATTGCTCTCATCGTTGAAGCAAGTCTCACATAGCCCAAGCAAGCCTCAAACTCACTTTACCGATGGGGCTGGCTTTGAACTCCTAACCCCTCTGCCTCTGTGACCCCAGTGTTGGGCCTGCAGGTGTGTACCACCCAGCTTAGCTGCCACATTCCTATGCAGAAGTATTCTCTACAGATCATGTGCTTTGATGAAAAATCTGCAGGTTTTGCAGTCAGTAAAGCTAGTTTAGGGTACCACAGGCCTTGTGGCCTTGGTAACAGCATAAGTTACCTTACTATGGGAAGTCAATGAATTGAGCAGAAATATCCAGCACAGCACAGCACACAGAAGGCAGTGGTCTCTCACACTTAGTTTACCTTTTATTGTAAATACTGTCCTCCACAGTGGTGGTGAAGAGCAATTTTTAAAGATCTCTTTTTCATGTACACACACACACACACACACACACACACACACACAGATACGTGTGTGTGTGTTTGTGTATATATGTGCACCATACACATGTATATATGTACATGTATATTACATATGTGCACCAGTGTTGCGATCCCTACACTGGGGTTAGAAGTTTGAAGCCACCCTTAGCTATAAATGACTTGGAGGCTTGCTTGGGCTATGTGAGACTTGCTTCAAAAATGACAGCAACAAAACATCCCCCAACCAAAACAGCAGGCAGGAAAGCAAACAAATGGAATTTACAGATTCTATGTGGCTGACTTAACCATTATCACTTAAATGTGTCTGCATACTTTCAAAGACTATGGATCTTATTTCACTGGATTTCAGTTTAGCTGTTGTGTAAGTATTTTGCTCAGTCATCAAAAGTCTAGGTTGTTTCCCATGGTGTGTGTGCGTGTGTGTGCGTGCGTGTGTGCGTGCATGCGTGAGAGAGAGAGAGAGAGAGAGAGAGAGAGAGAGAGAGAGAGAGAGAGAGAGAGAGAGAGAGAGAGAGATCATGTTAGTACCAAGGCCTGTGGTGATCAGAAGAAAGTGTCAGGTCTCTTGGAACTGGAATCACAGATGGTTGTAAGATGCCATGTGGGTGTGGGAAACTGAATGTGGTCCTCTGAAAAAAATACCAAGTACTTAACCACTGAGCCATCTATCTAGCCTGAAAAGGTATTTTTAATCATTATTACTTGGATTAGTCAACATTGAAGAAAAATGCTTCAGTGTTTGAGGTTAATTTCATACTGAAATTTTTAATAAACATACCTTAATAATGAAATATCTGTCTAAAGTCTCAGAAAAACTAAATACAGAATTTGGGCATTAACTTCATCATTCAAGATGAGGTAGATCGAACCACATTAACTTGGAGGTTTGTAAGCTGTGATTGTACGGTCAGACTTCAAGTTTTGGCCTGGTGTTTGAGCCTGGAAAAGCACCTTGGTCACTTCATATGTAAAGAACGGAGGACAGTAGCTAAGATGGGTGGAATGGTGTTTCTGAAGAGGAGGGGCCTGAACACAATGCAGTAGTGAAAGGAGCTGAAATGCATGGCCCTTCTTATCCAGTGTCAGATCAACTGCCACTCTTCCAATAAATGTTAGCTGGGTTCTGGAAACAGAGGGACATGCATAACTCTAAAAGCACAGAGACCCGCTCTGACCCTACGCGAGTACTTACGTCTACAAACTTTACAGCACTGGCCGGAAATGTGCACAGGAAGCGAGTCTGGGGAACAGTTGAGCGGTGGACAGGACATCCTTCGGCACTCCACAGCACCACTCTGAGAAGGCAAAATCAAACAAAGAGGTCTCTGAGGTGTCCTCTGAAAAAGCCTGTTTCAGAGGAGCTTCAATCTCATCTACAGAGCCTCAGGGAGGCTGGGCAGTGTGGGGACTCTCCAGGCCCCTCCACAAGCACAAATAAAGTATTCTCTCCCACCCAAACGAACCTGCATCACCTCAATTACTTTTCTGTTAAAAATCACTGGCTTCATCCACCTGCCCATGTGGACTAAGCAGATTAGGCTGAAAACAAAAACTCTATTTCTATGAGACACAAATAACACCTTTAGTAGACCCTGTCAATCATTTTTAAGGCTCTAACAATCCACTTTGTATTTTCCTGCACAAACAATGGCATTCTTCAGATATTTATCCAGTAATTTTCAACTGGACAGGGTGTACATACTGATTTCGGAGCAGGCTCTTTTCTGGGACTGACGGTGTCTGCAGATGGAGACACCTTCTGTAAATCATGGAGGTGAGACTGTCTGCAGTTCTTGGGAGTATGCACACATCTTGCAAAAAAAAAAGACATACCAAGCATCGAGAGACTGACTAGACTGTGAAAAGTGTATGTTGGGGGCTTGAGCGTTGGCTCAGCACTTTAGAGTGCACGCTGCCCTTTCAGAAGATCAGAGTGAAGTTCCCAACAGCTCACAACCACCTGTAGCTCCAGCTCTGGGGGGACCCAAAGCTTCTGGTTCCCGTGGGCACCTACACTCACACGCACACTACTCACACGCAGACACAGGTGAGTGAGTACACATGACTAACATTAGTCAAATGAAATCTTCGAATGGGCACGCTAGAAGAGAACAGAGTTCCATCAGGTCTGGAAATCAAAGGAACCTCTGCCTCCCTCCACACTCGACTCTCGAACTCCAAAAGGTAAGAGGCTTAAGCACAAAATTAGATCACAGAGGACATAACGGACAAGCGGACTTTAATTTCCAAGTGTTTTGCGCTGGGGTTATCGAAGGGGAGAGGACATAACGGAAGTAGCATTGTGCGCTAAGTAGCCTAGCTGCGCTCCAGCCGGCGAGCCCGTGTCTTGAAACGGTGGCCAGGGACTTACTTTGCACGTGCAGTTCCTGCAGTTGTCACCATCCACCCAGGAGTCTTGGTCCCTGTAGAGCAGCCCGCTCACTTGGCAGGTCTTCTCACAGTGACAGTTCTCCAGCTGACCCAGTCTTGTCTCTGCATAATTCAGCTGCAGAAAAGATTTAGTGGATGTAATTTGTGGGATTCCATTGCACCCGTCCCAGCAAAGCTAATAGAAACGAGGTGGGGGAGGCGTCTAAGCAGACAGGGGAAGGGGAAACCACTGAGTCGTTTCCTGGTTCCTAGCATAATCTGTTTTCTGGTTCTCACACAGGTAACTAAATGAAAGACCTGTTGTCTCCTGTGGTCTAATGAACATCAAATGAGACATTAAATGGTGTCTCTGGAGCCTCACGGGTATCCATGACAGCATGTGCTCACAGCACAAACTCACACAGATGTGCTGGCAGTGAGAATGTTCCTTGGAACTAATTAGGATGTTGAGCAGAGATCTAATTGGGAAGCCCCATACACTTGCATCTGTCTCCCACCATTCCCTCTGTGCAGTTTGCAAGAGGGAAGGCATAACTTCCTCTCAGGTAACAATTCTGGGGACTTGCAACATGAAAAGAAAGCTATTGGAGAGCCCAGTGTCTTCGCAGCTCACTGTCCCCAAACAATGTCCAGGAATTCAGCTGAGCATTCAGAGGAAGAGCAATAGAGATAAGTAAACCCTCAACTAAAATCGGAAGCTTTTGTTTGCTTGCTTGCACATTTGTGAACAGAGGAACAGAGATGGCTCAGTAGGTAAAGTACTTGCCAGGCAAGCATGACGAGTTCCATCCCCAGCACCCAGGTCAAAGCTGAGTACATCATTGTCTATAACCTTGGGGAGAGGGCGATGATGACTGTCAAACCTTTGCAGTTCATTAGCCACTCAAAGTAGTAGCTGAATCATAGGGCTCCAGATCCAAGAGGAGACGATCTCTAAAATGGGTCAGCTTGTGACCTCCAAATGTGTGTGTACATGTGTGCACACACCCTCAAGTACATTAGAATACATCACACACACGCACCCGCACACACGTGCGCACACACGTGCACACACACGTGCACGCACACACACGCACACGCGCACACACACGCACACGCGCACACACACGCACACGCACCCGCACACACGCACGCACAAGTGCACGTGCACACATGCACACGCGTGTGCACACACACACGTGCGCACACACGCGTGCATGCATGCATGCACACACTTCTCTAAGATAGGCTTTCATCACTTTTAACCACAGAGTCTTAGTGTACAAATTCAAGGGAAATACAAAGTTAGCCATCCTCACAAAAAAAGCCCTGAGAGTGATTATCTCCAGGGCTGAAGCTCTCATAGCAATCCTCTTGATCTGGAATAAGAAATCGCTCCCCCTTTTCCATGCTAGATTAGTTTTCCTCGGCCCCATCCTGAGCCAGTCTTAACTTCAGACATCTGAGGCCCTCCTGGCCTCACCCTGCCCTTGGCCACACTCAGCACCCATTAGGTTCCCTTAACGGCTCCTCTGGATGTGGTCGCAGTCCTTTCTTGAATGTTCTTTGTCCAGCCTACTCTAGTTTTCCTTCAAGCACAGCACTGAGGCAAGGTGAAACTCACTGGTAAAGCATCTGCTGGCGTGTGTGAAGCCTGGCTCCACCCGCGGCACCACGAAAAAGAAAATCAATGAAAATCTAAATGCAGCTATTTGGTGTGAGGTGTCCATTGTGACATCCATACAGAGAATGACAGCCTCCCCATCCCAGCTTCCATCACATAGAGTGCCATCATGAGCCTAAGTACCAATTCCTAGTTTCTCTTTTCCTTCTAAATCACGCTGGTACTTCCAGTGACTTGCATATGTTCCCCTTAGACCCGAGCACCCTTTGAGCCAAGATATTTCAAGCCAATATCTTAGGTATAATAGTGAGCCTGGGAAACAATCCCACCGCGTTTCTTTTATCAATATTTTATATTGATAATGGTATCACACCTTTATTTAATGGATTTAAGTCATTGTCACACACACTTCCTTCTCCTCCCTCATCCCCCTCTGTCCTCTCGGGAACCTTTCTTCTCAAGAAGACCCCTCCTATTTCCATGTCTTCTATTTGAGTGTGACACACTGAGCTTGACTGTAGCTTCCTACCCAAGCATGGGTGGTGGGGAGGTGCTAACTGGTGCAGGAGCAGCTCATCAGTGGCTACAACACTGAAGAAAATTATGCACACCCCATCAACTATCAACAGCCCATAGTCAGCCTCGTGCTCTCTCCCTGTGCTTCTAAATGGTAGTTCTCTCTGAAAAGCAACACCTTGTGAAATTCTAGCCAACAGTATGTGGCCACTTCTTCATCCTTTTACTCCAAGCACTTGAAATGACTCAGAGGAATATGTCCTTTGTTGCCTCCTATGGTTAGATGGCAAACCATGGAGAAAGCAGGCCCCTCAACTACCTATATGCCCCATGGTCACCCCCCCCAGAGAATGGGCAGACTTGTCTTGAACTCCCTACAGGTCTTTCTAATATGTATGATCATCCAACGTGTTTCATTTCATTTAAAGCTCCAGTCTAATCATAGGGTTTCCACAATCTATGATAAGTAAGATCTTTGGGGATTCTTTCGGAAGCACAGATAAAATACACTTCAAGAGTTTGCCAAGGTTAATAACCAAGGCACATGGACATCAAAGATAATAAAACGACAGCTCATCACTCACTGTCTTTATTCCATCTATGAGCCCCAATTTTTCCTGCATGGGCCAAACATCAAGAAAAACAGGTGAGCTACATGTGCCTGTTAAAGCCTGAAACCTTGACAGGAACTACGCCTGCCTCTCTCTGCAAATATGGAACAACTCAAGTGTCTATGTGACTCCAGGAAGAAAATTCCTTAAAAACCTGAGAGGGAGCTCCAGCTGCTGAAGTTCTGTGACCCTCTAGGAACTTCCTTGAGGTTGGCCTTAGTGATGACCAGTGCCCATCCAACACCGCTGAGCTATGTCCATCTGTGAGGCTCCAGTCCCAAGAAACACGGGTTTAACTCAATGCATTTTGTTATCCTGTTTGAACTTTCTTTTGAGTTTTAATATGTTTAGCTCTTTCTTGCAACATGGAAAAAAATCCTAGTCTCTATAATAAAGAGAGTGTAACAGACAGATATCAAAGGCAAGGGGATATTAAGGTAAAAAAATCTAATTTTTCAAAGACATTTAATATGTAATCTTGCCTCCTTTCCCTCTGTTAAATCCTATAACAACAATAAAGGAGAAAAACAGCTCTGAGTCAAAAAATGAATTACATTTTCTGCCATTGGTGGAAGCATGCTGAATTTATACAAATTCATTTTCAAAAGCTATTTCTACACAACCCTCTATCTGAGATCCCAAATAGATATGGTTTCAGGTCTGCATCTCCATTGAGTTTCCCTCTGTCCTTGCACTTATCTAAGCAACCATGGGCTGAGTCGTTTATTCATAGCTCCACACATTTGAAGTGGAGGGCTGTATTACAGGAAGAGGTCAGAGAATGACTACCAGCCCATTAGTGTGTACAGTAGATTGCTTTTCCACTTTGTAGTACTGTTTGGTGTTTGTTATATGGATGGGTGAACCTGTAAACCATTGTTAAACCCTTAAGCTTAATTGGAAAATCATCCCTGAGTTCTTCCAAACAAGAAAGTTATCAAGATTAAATAAGTCACAGCTTAAAATGCCACTCTAACTGGGACTTGATTTGCCCACACAAATTTCAGAGATCTAAACAAAAGTACTGAATAAATTCCAGGTCTAGGAGCTAGCGGGTTGTTACAAGTAAAGGTGCTCATCGTCAAGCGTAGAGACCTGAGCTCCATCACTAAAAAACACATGGTGGCCAGATAACCTCCTGGAGGCGGTTATATGACCAACACATGTACATTGTGCCATGTGCACATATGTGCATCTAAACATAAATAAGCAAATAAATGCAATCTTAGACATGAATCCCCAGTCTTAGAGAATGTAGCCAGCTCTGATTAATATTTTCAAATTCAGTATCACAGAATTCCAAAACCCAAACATCAAAACTACCAACAAATGGGCTTAATGAAAGGAAAAGACTGTTCTGTGGGATGGAGAATATGTGAAGTTTGATAACAAACTAAACTAAGCTCTCAGAATTATTGGGAGAATTGAAGGGATAGCGCGTGCGCTCATGTGCGCGTGTGCACACACACACACACACACACACATAAATGTTGGACCAAGCACATAGAAACTGCTCAACAAGTTCAGCTAATGAAAGAGTTTCCAGTTTCTTCTAGACCAATGCTTGGGTTCCATAGATTGAATCTTGTCTACCATTTATTTTTATACAGCCCAAAAGCTAAGAATGGTTTTCACGTGTTTCAATGACTATATTTTAGGTTATATATGATTATATTTTAAATAAAACAAGTATATGCACAGTGTCTATATCCTCAATTTTACCTCTTGGCCTAGCAAAGTCCACAATTAGCTAGGGTGTGTGTGTGTGTGTGTGTGTGTGTGTGTGTGTGTGTGTCTGTGTGTGTCTGTGTGTGTGTGTCTGTGTGTGTGTGTGTGTGTCTGTGTGTGTGTGTGTGTGTCTGTGTGTGTGTGTGTGTGTGTGTGTGTGTGTGTGTGTGTGTGTGTGTGTGTGTGTGTGTGTGTGTGTGTGTGTGTAGGAAGATAGTTTGGTGGCTTGTATGCTTTCTATGCAAGCTTGAAGAACTAACTGCCTTGGTATCTCTATTGCCCAGGTAAGAAGCCATGTGTTCTGACATGCTTATAATATTAACAATGGGGATGCAAAGACAGAATTTCTGGGGCTCACTGGACAACCAATACAATCAATTGATGAGATCCGGATATAGTGAGAAACTCAGTCTCAAAACCTAAGGTGGGGAGGGATACACACACACACACACACACACACACACACACACACACACACACACACACACACACACACACATATATATATATATATATATATATATATATATATATATATATATAATTCTAGATTACTGTAGATTCCAAACAATGCAGTGGAGATTGAAGAATTCCCTTGCAAAATTATACATCTATCTAGTTTAGAAAGAACAACTTATAAATCTTCAAAGTGCCAAGGGAGTGGCTTTCGAAGGTGAATGAACCATTTTCAGCTTGTAATTTCCCACAATTAAATGCCTTCCACTTCACACAGGCCCATTTTACATAATAACGTTTGAAAGGTAGAGTTCACTGTGGCTCCTAGACAGTGCACAGCTCAGAAGAGAAAGCTGGCATTGGCGCGTGGGGAGAATGGGAAAGAAAAGAGCATAGTGGGAGAGAGAATGGAGGCCAGCCATCACCTGAGGCTGAGTGGCGTGTGTCTTGTTCTGCAAATCTGCTAGCATGCTAAAATATAATTACCAGTATTGAGATCAAGCTGCTGCAGACAATGTGACATAAAAGCTTCTATGTGCCACAAGCTGGGATGGTGAATAATTGCCTGCCATTCCAATTTCTTCCACACTCCCAAGGTGAAAAGCTAATGCTTTAGGACTCCAGCCTCAACCTCCATCTTTCTCTTTACAAAAAACTATTCTTTCTTTCCAGAAAAAAAAGAGAGAAGATTTTGCTTGGGACCCTGGCAAGACAGTTTGGTGGCTTACATGCTTGCTGTGCAAGCTTGAGGACCTGCCTTGGCATCTCATTGTCCAGGTAAGAAGTCACGTGTGCTGGCATGCTTCTAATGCCAACAAAGAAGATGCAGATACAGGGGATTCCTGGGCTCACTGGCCAACCAATACTGTCAACTGGTGAGATCCAGGTATAGTGAGAAACTGTGTCAAAAACTAAGGTGGGAAGTAACTCTGGTAAATAGCCTTACCACTATGCACAAGTGCACCCACCTACATGCACACACACACACACACACACACACACACACACACACACACACACACACACTTGAAGAAGACGTCATGGCCAAAAGTCTAGTTTGAGATGGAAAGGTTGTCAGTCATGGTATGATCTATGGCTCCCAATCACTTTCCCACCTCCCCCTGCATTTCCACATGCCACAGCTGAGGGCCAGCAGCAGGCAGCCACTGGTAGAATGGGACTAATGTATCATTTCCACTGTTATTAAAATTCTTACTTCCGCAGAGTATAATGTCTCTTAGGCCCAACCTAATTCTTCCTTTGCCCTAGGCCAGAATCCATGTCCAGGACTAATCACTGCCACAACAGCAGCATTGTTTTTATATTGTGTTGTTCTTAATTTCAGTGCTCTTTTCCATAAGGCTCTGGCTTTTCACTTGATGTTATACTTTACAAATATATATACTTCACAAATATATATAAATACATGGTCAGAGCTTCACAACATCAACATCCCTGAGGGATTGTTTTGCTCATCATTGCTTCTTTGTGTCTTACAGGGTCCTAGGAAAATCCCAGTACCATATCCAATGTCTGCTGTATGAAAGATGAAGTATGTATTCTGCACACCACAACTGGAGGTATCTTTGCCCCTTCACTTAACCCAGAACCAATCTGAAAATGAGTCACATATTAGAAGCTTGATGTAATGCCTTTGAATGACAGAAATCTGCCCACGATAGCTGTTTTGCCCTCCTGATGATTATCAATTATTCTTACATCCAAAATGCATTAGCTCACAAGCTGCAGTGACCATCTACCCCTTTATCGTCTCTCATTGTTACGGCTTGCATAGCCACTGGGTACATTCTTTTCCCATTGACAAGGAACCTACAGTGGTACCGACTGTTTTCTCCTTCTCAGCACTTCTCAAGAAAGCCATTGCGATACAGCCTAATCTTGTCAAAGACCTCAGTCACTGTGCCTACTACAGGGAGTCCCATTTCCAGCAAAAAACCAAACATTTTGTAGTAATGCTTTACACGTGCCAAAGCTAAAAGTGATCCGATTAAAACAGATCGTTCTGAATTCTAGACAGGACACAGAGACAGAACATCGCTATGCGTTTAGACACCTACTTTTGCAGTCATCTTTGCCAAAAGCTCTTGCAAATCCATTATTCCTTGAACCAGGCTCAGGAAATCGCTGCATGTTGGGCAGGCTCAAAAAGAAAAGAGAAGGTGTGTGTTGATCTTGTGCTCATACAAGAAAGAGAAATCTGAAACACGATTTATTTAAAAACACAAGAAGTTTCACTTCCTTGAGATTAAAATTTGAGATAAATGTCAGAGTATTTCTGGTCCTGGTACTGTTCCCCCTATTTTTATTAGTGATTAAAAGATGGAAAAGGAGAGGCAATTAACTGAAAAGAATATGATATTTTTATAATAATGCTCATATGTATTAAAAGACTCATAAAAAGAGGAAATTCTCCAAGAAGTAACTCACACCTAGTTCAAAAATTCAAAGAATAATTTTGTGTTAAACATATTTTTACACAAAACATATATTTATATAACATATTAAATGTATCTTTTTTGTTATAATATATAGAACTCATTGTCTAATCTTTTCTTTCGCCCAAACTATAATTTTGTAAATAACACAAACTCTTTTTTCAAGCTTGAAAGACACAGTAATATCTACGACAGATAATCCTTTTACTGTTTCCATCCTCTCCAAAGTCAGTCTTACATAATGTATGCACATCCTGACGGATGTTTTGTTTAACACTAGAAATAAGTCATGTAATGTTAGATTCAGAAATGCCCAAGTGCCACTTACTGCGATTTAGGTTGGGGCACTGTGTGATGAACCCATTCGGCATGAAGATGATCTTCCCATCTTGGATGATCCCCTGACAAAGAAGAGATGGTGACAGTTAAGATGACAGTTGCCGGTGGCTCTCTGCAGCCCCACATCCATCGCATGGTGTTTAGCAAGACTCCTTAAGTCAGCCGGCCAGCACCACTCCACCGCTCCAAATCAACCCTGTCTAGAGACCCTTTGTATGTTCATCTTAAGAAGGCCATAGTCAACTCCATCTGATTGGTTCTTCCAAGAACAACACCAAGGATGCATTAGGAAGTATCTGTATTCCTAAACTATCAGATTAAAAAGCCACTGTAGGATACAAACTCTTTCATGTCCTGACTTACCTGCAATATTGAGTAATGATGATTTACAAGGCTTTTTTTTCTTTTAAATGGGAACAAACACAATAAAGATTTGTCATTTTACATATGTGTGTGCACATATGTGTATGCTGGCTGTATGAATGTGGGCACAAGTGTGAGGGTGTCCATGCATGTACGTGCATCCATTTGAATTAGAGGTCAAGTATTTTCTTCAATCTGTATGTATTGAGGCATGGTTCCCCACTTCACTTGAACCCAGAGCCCTGTGGCTACTCTAGCTACTGAACCGGCTCTGGGCATCCCTGTCTCCACCTCTAACATGCTAGGATGACAAGTAGGTGTCCACACCCTCCCAGCATTTACTAGGTGCTGGGGCTCCAAACTCCGGTCCTTGGGTTTTCACAGCAAGCACGTTACCCATGGAGCCATATTCCTAATCCCCATAAACACTTCTATTGATCCATTTAGTTATGGAAATAAAATTAGACATCAAAGATAAATTAAGCAACAACTTTCACTCCAACTAATTGAACAACACTGAGTCTTTGCATGGGCCTTAAAACTTGCTCAGCGTCTCTGAGAAGGAGCTGCTTTTACACTACAGTACAGTTGGGATGAAAATACCAAATTTAAGATAGTCACTGGGGACTGATCTCTCAAAGAAAACAATGGCTCGGCTTTGGGATTTTTCAAGCTAAATTTAAGATTCTGTTTTTAGAGGGATTTTTTTTCTTTAAATCTACTGTAAGAGATAGAAGAGAACAGATGGTATATGCAGACGCTGGCTCAGAATATTGAGCTTCATCTACAAATAAAATATAGGCTTAAGATAGTGTGCAAGTCTTTGGAGGGAGCAACATTGAACATTTATGTGCACGCTTTCTAAACAAGGCAATCAGCATGTGTTGCCCTCTTTTATTATTTCAGTATAAAATTTAACTGGGGATATTAATGGAAATAATAGGATCAGAGCAAATCAACAGCACACGTGTACACTTCTCTTCACCTCACTGTCTTTGGGCAGGGAGCAGTGCTTACAATCATGAAGGGAGATTGCTTCACCATGACAGAGGAACCTGCTACTGCTCCCCCCAACTATTAACTCATAATTTCATACAGTGGTTAACTTCTCAGCTTCTCTTGGATACAAAGATATTCCATCTTTCAAAGCCAAACAGTTGCTTCAAGAGGCAGGACAGCTTTAAAACACATTGGAACCTCAAAATCAAATCTGTCAGGCAGTGGTTGTACACACCTTTAATCTCAGAACTCATGAAGCCAAGGCAGGTGGATCTCCATGAGTTGAAACCCAGCCTGATCTACAGAGTGAGTGCCAGGACACTCAGAGCTGTTACACAGAGAAACCCTGTCTTGAAAAACAATTTAGATAGATAGACAGACAGACAGACAGACAGACAGCTAGACAGACAGACAGAATCTATGCGTAGAAGTCAGGGGAAGCCAGTTTCTAGATCCTGACTCCGGCTTACTATGCGGACTGCACAAAAAGAGAGCAACCTTCTCTGAGCATCAGTCATCTGGAAGGAGATGCTGCATCCAAACACTAACAATTCCTCTAACACAAGATTTGGGGGAATTTAACAGGCATCTGAATCTACACTGTCACCTACGAGACCTCCTGTTTTTTAATTGCTTTTCCATCAATGTATACAGTGTGTATGCAGAAATCTGTGCTTATGTGGACAAAACTATTGCTTCCCATTAAAGAACAGACCGCTACAGAAAATCAAATGCCATGTTAGAAAACATCTGACTATAAGAAACCAGAACAGGACTGTGTAGGGGTGGAAAAAGTCTAAGTGAAGGATGGGACAACAGAGGATAATGGGAAGAACAGAAAAAGAAAACTGTTGGGCATTCTCTCAGGTGCAGAACCTTGTGTGTGTGAAAGATGTAACAGTAGAAGAGGGCTATATTTGTGGTGGAGAAGGAAAACTGTGGGAGAAGAGAGAGCATGAGGAGGACAATAGAGAAAGACAGGGTAAACATGAAAAAAGCAGAATACTTATATCAAACTTCCATAGAGTCTGTCTTTGTGTAGATTTGTTAAAATCTAGAAAATGTTTCATATAGTATAAAGTACAATATTATTTAAAATACAAAGCAAAACTATAGCATTAAATTTATTTTTTAAAACAGAAAACAACTATGTAACCAAGAAGATTCTAGACAAATTTAGAATAATCAGCCATGCTAGTTTGCCCAATATGTAGAAGCTTTGTAGAACAAGGGATATCTTATTGCTAAAACTGATGAACCCCCAGGCAAACCAAGAGTACTGGTCAACCTTGGTGATACAGAGGGATGCAGAAGACACATATGTACCAGGAGAAGACCAGGCCCACTCATTCCTGACAGAGGAGGTTGAATAATCCACAGGAAGAGTTTTATATAAATCATCTGTCTCCTACAAAATGGAAAATCACCTTCAGAAGATGAGCCATCTATTGGCCTAATAGCAATCGAGGGCATACTAGATTTCCTTGGTCTTCTTTGACGTGACCTTATTCATTTTAGGAAAAAACAAAGTTGCAAATTACTTCCTTGCTTCTGTTTTTCCTCTTTTGATCTCTAGTGAGTGGTGTGTGTGTGTGTGTGTGTGTGTGTGTGTGTGTGTGTGTGTGTGTGTGTGACACACAGATTATTAGGTGAAGGTCAATGGTGCTGACTTGGGGGAAAAAAACTGAAATAAGGGCTGACAGCTTTCCGATGCTCATTAATACAAAAACCCAAAGCACTTGGAGTTTCTTCTGAGAAAAAGTCACAGGGGTCAGCCCACATGTGGGCATGAAAACTTGTTCTTGCCACATAAATCAAGATGTTAACTTGCATAATGGATAAAAATCGATGCTGGTTTGAAAGGAAGCTGGAGACAGGACAGCAGTACCAACTGAAACTCACAAAAAGGTGGGTGTAAACATGTATAACCCACAAAAGAGTGAGTGTGATTGTGTGTGTGTGTGTGTGCTATGCAGAAGTGTGGATGTGAATGAGCATGTGAACTACAGGGGTGTGTGTGTGTGTGTGTGTGTGTGTGTGTGTGTAACACTGGCAGAGATATGGGTACAGATGGGCATGTGTCCCAGCAAAGTGTTGTTATAAATATTCATGTAACCCACAGAAGTTTCTGTGCGAGTGTAAATGTGCCCACAGAAGGTGTTGTGTGTGTGTGTGTGTGTGTGTGTGTGTGTGTGTGTGTGCAATGAATGTAACAGACAGAAATCTGGGTGTGAATATGCATACTTGGGACCCAGGGAGTGCTGGCATTCCACCTCCTCCCCAATCTAAGGACCAGAAGTTCTAGCACTGACTGATCATGCAGTGAATACACATTGATGGCATAGGTCTGGACTACCTTAGTTTGCTTTCTGGTGCTGGGATAAACATTGTGACCGAGGGAAGGGTTCATTCGTCTTAAATGTCCATCATCAAGGGAAGCCAGAGCAGGAACCTGGGGGCAAGAACTGAAGCAAAGACCAAGGAGGAAATCTGCTTACTGGCTCTCTTCCCTGTCTTTCTCAGCCTGCTTTCTCATAGAACCCGGACCCACCAGCCTAGGGATCGATAGCAGAGTCCACAATGGACTGAGATCTCCTACACTAACTAGTCAGCAAATTTAAGACTTCTCACATACATGCCCAACAGCACAATCTGATGTAGTAATTCTTCAACTGAGATTACATTTTCTAGTTTGTATCAAGTTGAGGAAAAGTAACCAGCACAATTGTCTCCTTGTTAACTTCACATACAAACATACTACCATGAAACTACAACCTCCTCTTTCTTGTGTGTCCCCAAGATTCCATGTTACTATCACAATGAAAAAAAAAAAGTCTAACTTCAAAAGTCCCACAAATCTTTACAGATACCATCAATTTAAAGGTTCAATGACTTTTGTGTTGTTGGCACAAGCCTTTAATCCCAGCACTCAGAGAGACAGAGGCAGGCTGGTCTCTGTGAGTTCAAGGCTAGCCTGGTCTACAGAGCAAGTTCTAAGACAGGGTTCAAAACAATACAGAGAAACCCTGTGCCAAAAAAACCAGACAAACAAAAATGTTCAAAGATTTTTAAAAACCAAAGACTCTTAGCTGTAAGTTCTGATAAAATAAAGCGAGTTGAATACTTTCTTTCAAAATTGAAGAGATTGAGCATAAAAACAAGCATTCTTAAGCAAATCAAAATCCAGCAGTGTAGCTCCAACTCCTGTATCTCAATGTCTGGCATCTGAAACTCACTCACAATTTTCTGGTATCCCAAGGGCTTTGGAAGATCAAACTCTCCAGTTCTGCCATCCACAGCATATACACCTTGTCTTGTAGGCTGATTCTACCCCATACCTACAGAGTCCTTGGTGATTATCCCATGGTCTTATCATCAATAATATGCTAGGGTCTGTTGCAGAGCATTATTTTAAGATGTGTTACATTCGTTTACACTGTGGAACATTTGTATAATGATGCAAAGATATGTTGCATTTGTGTGTGTGTGTGTGTGTGTGTGTGTGTGTGCATTTGTTTAACTCTGTGAAGCTATGTTACTTTGCCTGTCTAAAGCATCTGGTTGGTCTAATAAAGAGCTGACTGGCCAATAGCAAGGCAGGATAAAGGCTGGGCAGGGCTGTCAGACAGAGTAAATAGAAGGAGAAAAACAGATCCAGGAGCATATGGAGGAGAACTCCAGGGGTCAGCTGCCCAGCTACACAGCAAAGCTACACAGAATAAAAAGTAAAGAAAAATACATAGAAAGGTAAAAATTCAGAGACAAAACATAGATTGGATAATTTAAGTAAAGAAAAGCTGGCTAGAAATAAACCACGCTAAGAGCAGGCACTTGTAAGAAAGAAAAAGTCTTCATGTGTATATCTGGGAGCTGGGTGGTGGTTCCCCATAGCTTCTGTCCTCACACAGTGACAAGCCTCAGCTTCTCTCAAAGAGCCACTCACATTTTGGGTCTTCACTGCCACCAAGGCCGTATCGTCACAGATGGGCTCTCTCATTGAGGTTCCAATGCTGCCTCAGAGTACCAAGCTTCAAAACCTTTCCATGACCTTTTCAATCCTACAGCTTTCATGACACCAAAATCACCAGGTGTGGCTGCTAGCTTGGCCCCCTCTTGGCCCCCTCTGTGTGCTAACCTTGAGGAAATACTCCAGAATTCTCAGAAGATTCCTACTCAACAATGCTCATCTCTTGATAACCACGGCTGATTTTTCAGTTCCAGTTAACCAGCATCTTTTATCCCCCCAAATAGCAAACATTTCATTTTCAGAGGTTCTTTTTTTCCCCCTTACAAAATTTATTGTGGTTATAGTTTATAAACAGCCATCTTAAATACGTTTTGTTTAGAGCATAATTATATCATTCCCCCCTTTGTTAGTCCCAAAGATGTGAAGAGTAAACCACTGACCCAAATCATCATGGCCAAATTAGAGTAATCTTTTTTCATTCCTGTACATGAGATGCCTCTCCCCTAACGTAGGGTTCAAGAGGCCAACCCTGGATGTGAAAAAGACAAGGATTTTAAAGTTCAGGGATATGAGGTTTCCAAATGGGGAATATGGCATGCAAAGCAGGCAAGGTTACAGGAGCAGAACATAACCATAACAAGTTGGTCATAATGACCTCCTGAAACAAAGACATATTGAAAGGTGGTCATAACAAAGTAGTCATGACAACAAGTAGTCAAAACAAGGCAGTCATGGCAGCTTTTCCAAACAAAGGTGAGGTTGCAAAATGGCTATACCTTCTTGGAACAAAGACATGGTTGCTGTTTTCTGGGACAGTACAGAGCCATTTGTAGTTAAGGTTATAGGTGGGACATAGTTCAATCCTTAAGAAACAGAATTTTAATCATAAACAGGAATAAGCCTAATTTGTCTTTACCATGAGATGGCTGCCTGCATGCCACCATGTCCCACCACAATGATAATAGACTAAACCTCTAAAAATGTAAGTCACCCCAATTAAATGTTTTCCTTTATAAGAATTGCAGTAGTCACGGCGTCTCTTCACAGAAATAGAAACCCTAACTAAGGCAATAACATAGGATCGGGACGCTGAAGTTAAGAGCTCCTCTTGCTGAAATGACTACATCTTATCTTCGTTGCATTGGATTGGATGCCAACCGTTTGCTGATGCAGTTTTAAACACGGAAAAGAAGAGCCTGCTTCTAGGTAGGCTGGGTTCACCCACATACCACCATCACATTTATGTCTGTCCATGGAGCTACACCTCAGGGGCGTGTGAAACCCAAGTGAACTGAAGGGCAGAGCCCAAGTGTTTGCCATTGGTCAGGATGGAAGGCCAATAAGGAATCCACTCTCTTCATCTTCTTTAACCCACCTGTTGCCAACTCTACCTCCTGCAGACAGCTTGCCCTGAAACTGGAAAATAAATCCCTACCAGTTATGTTTGGGTTTTAAATGTTTGTGAAACTAACTCCCATTATTTCCAACACTTTTTGTTGCTCAGTAAGAAAAATAGAAACATATAATATAAAAAAAAATCAGAGAATGATGCCATGAAGACCCTCTTACATACAGGATAACTGAGATTAGCAAACCCTCCTAGACACTCAGCACTCTCTAACACAAATGGAAGCGGCTGTAAGGCCAAACAAATGCTAATTCTTTCTTAACGCTCTTATTTCCCTGCAGATCTCTGTTTACATTGAAGGAACTGGTTCTGGGTTTTTTTGTATGCTAAAAACACTGAAACAAATTGCTCTGAAAGGGGGAGGAAAGCGGCGGTGGGAGCAGCGTTTCCTGCCAGGCATGTAAATATATGGATGAAGATGTGTCCCGTTTATAAGCTGGCAGAGACCCAAGCATTGACTACAAGACCATGGAAAGTAAGAGCTGCTGAGGAGCATTCTCAAGATGCAACCCATCGCCTATCTCTGCCCTGAAGACAGTGAATAAAATATCCCAGCTTGCATAAAAGCCAAGAAAGACACTTGTCGACTTTCATTATGATCCATAAAAACTGTCAGCTCATTAGCATATCATTAGCTGCCCTGCTGTTCCCAACGTCTTAACGCAGAGAAATATTAATCTATAAATGTACACACTTTCCAGTGCTGCGATTCCAGCTTTCTGCATGAAAGGGAAAACAGGAATTAAGAACGGGAGGAATCCAATACAGCTTCTTTTGCTTTGTGCCTATAAGCATATGTTTACCATCTGCGGGATTATGGGAAGCAGCTGAGGTGAGAAAAACAACAGCTGCTGTATTAAGGGGAAAGGTAGCAATCAGTTTTCCTGTGCAGTGACAGCTCAGCTGTTAAAGGAGAAAGCGATGACCAGGTAAGAGAAAGCGTTCAGGGCTGGGGATATTCCAGGTAGAGTGCTTGAAGCCCTGGGTGGAATTCCCAACACCGCTTTAATGGGGAGCTTGGTGGGTGGGTTATGTCCATAGTTCCAGAATTTAGGATTACAGATGGGAGGATCAGTGTCATCCATCCTGGATTACATGAGACCCTTGATGGGGTTTAAGCGAAATAAGAGGAAAAAGGAAAGACTTTCAGGAGAGAAAAACCAACCTTGACTTTTGCAAAATGCTTTGGGTAGGAATCTTCCTGAAGACCTATGCTGATTAGAAACTGTCAGAACACTCAGTCCCTCATCTCTTTACCCTCACTCCCTTTAGATCTTTTGAGAAGAGGTAGTTCAGGCTGGCTTTGGGCTCCCTCAAGAAACTGAGCATGATCTCGAACTTCCGATCTGCCTGCATCTATCTATCTACCTCTCAAGTACTGGAATTACAGGTGTGTGCCGCCAATCCAGGTTTATGCAGTACTAGAGTTTCAATCCGGGGCCTTTGTATATGAGACAAGCACCCTACCTTCAAAGCTATATCCCCAGCCCCTACAGTCAACCCCTGAAACATCCCAAACTCACCGTACATCCTCCAGGCTTAGTCATTATTTTCAAATTTCTGAAATAAGAGCACGAACAGCTAAAATGCATGACAGTGAAATTGAGTGGGTAGCCAACCATCCCAGTAATGAAAATCTGTGACAGTCATGTCTCTCTCTACCGGATAGCTATTTGCTCAGAAAGACATTGTTCCGAGGTACTGACATTCTAAGGTTGTGCACATGTTTCACAGGGGACTCGTCGGTGAAATAGAGGCTTGTGTACCACTCACCAAGGCCATGCCTCATCCTAAGCATCCATTTCTGACACCAGATATTGAGGTTTAATAAGGATCAGGAGAAACAGATAGGCCAGATAGATGTTTATTTAGGGAGAAACAACTTACAACACAGACAGATGAACACCAACAGGTTACTGGTCCCAAGGATGCCTCTGGATGCTCTCCTGTCCCTGTGCTATAAGCAAGAGAGCTCCTTTCTTAGACTTAGTTCCCCTGGTAACATCCGCCCCTGTGCTCACCCCCAATGGGTGTGGTCTGTGCTACAGGTGCGGACAAAGTATCTCACTACTTAATGCTTCTTAATCTGCATAGCTATTATCACACTGTCTGTGACAATCTACTGGGGCTTGACACATGAGGTGCTCTTGCTTCACTTTGCCAAAGAAGTGACACATTAATATTTTAAAAATAGAAAATAATGTTATTTTAGCCCAAAACACATCTTATGCATTGAACCACAGAGCGATAGAGCAGGTGTGTGTCTTGGGCCCGGGAGGCAGAATCCCAAGGATGAATGTGTTGACTCTCAAGACATGGCTGCCCCCTCTTCAGGCAGAGTTTTGCAGCACTGAATTAACGAAGAGGCAATTTCTGTAATGAGACGCTGACATGTTCCCTGTACCCAAGTCATAATACCTCACCATGGATGGCCAGAAGCGCTGTCTGGTACCCAGAATTCTGAGGAGATGAAATCTGAAATCCCTGTGAGCAACCCTCTGAATTCATACTACTACTGGAAGGCAAGGAGAACCATCTTGCTGCCTGGGGGAATGGGCTGTTGCAACAGGCAGCCTCTCCTATCTCTTTCCCCAACAATCAACCATTTCCTAACCCTGGAAACCCAGAATAAAATAGTAGGTCTGCTCACATCCATGACGCATGACTTGTCTCTCTAATCACCCCATTGAGCTTTTAATAAATACTTGTTAGATGAATGATCAGACTGTGGAGGAAAAACACCCAGGCTTAAATATCATCTCCATCGCTTATGGGCTGTGTGGGGTTGGCAGATCGCTTAATCTCTTAAGAGTCCCATTGACTTAGCTGGACAGTGGAGATGATAATCACTAGCTCATTAGGATTCTCTGAATGTGAGGTATAATTAGCTTAGGTAATGATGAAGAGCAGATGTCTGGACCCCAAAAGCATTAAGTTATTGGTTCTCTTATCAACATCCCCCAACCTGCATCAGCAGCAAAAACAACTGTCCAGGCTCAGAACCTTCCTGTTGCTCTCTCTGTGTCCTGTATCCTCCCCATGGCCTCTCTTTGTCTTTCCGTGTCCTCTCCATGACTTGTCTTTATCCCCTCCAAGTCTTTGTGTTCTCTCCATGTCCTCTCTGTGCACGAAAGTGCTGATGCCCAAGATTCCTCATGCCAAGAGAGTCATACATACCAAGGCTACGACAGATGGGGCCCCATTCTCTCAGTCATCTCCTCCTAATTAAAACAGAGGTCCCCCTAAATACACTAAGTATGTTTATCACTTCTTCGATGTGGAGTGAAGTAGAACATAACGTATATATATATATATATATGAGAGACAAGATGGGCTACGTGCAGTGCTGCCTCTTATAGGCCAGGTACCTACAATGCATACTAAATCCGCATTACCTCTATGACAGACTTATTTATTGCTTTACAAGTAAGATGTCTGTAATGGCTAATCTTGAATGTCAACCTGACTGCATCTAGAATCAAAACAACAAAAAGCAGACAAACAAAACCCAAGATTTTTTTAGCACTCCTGGGAGGGATTTCCTTAATCAGATTATTTGAAGCAGAATAACCCATCCTGATTCTGAATGGTACCTTCAGGTGGCAGTGCAGATACAAGACCATGCAGAAAAGAAGTTTTCCCTTTAGCCTGCTTGCCTTCACTCTCACTGGAAAACCCATCTAGTCTGTTGCTTCCATCACCACCATTAGAACCAACGTCTTCGGGGTTACAACACAGATGGAGACCAGCAGCTCCCTAAGAATCCTCCAGACCTTCAGCAACAGGTTGGGGCTGCGAAGATATCCAGCCCCAAGGACTGAGTAGCTACCAGACTCTTGGCATCTCCAGTGTGAAACAGACACTGTTAAAATAACCAGACTACATGCTGGGAGCCAATTTAATAACTCCCCACTTATACATATTGATTCTATAAGTTCTGTATGTCTGGACAACTCCGGATAATCCACCGTGTAGTTCCAAATATCTGCCTTCACTCAGAAAGTCCCTAACTTTTGATAGTTTGATTTTTAATTTTTCAAATTTGCAACAGTATGAAAGCAATGCATAGTCAATGGAAACTATGCTTCACATTTTGAGTTTGTCTTTTGGGGGCTCAGGGTATATGGTAACACAATGTCAAAATTGTCAGAATAAAAAAGTATTCCCTTAGCCAGGCGTTGGTGGAGCATGCCTTTAGTCCTAGCACTCGGGAGGCAGAGGGAGGTGGATCTCTGTGAGTTCGAGGCCAGCCTGGTCTACAGAGCGAGTTCCAGGACAGGCCCCAAAGCAATGCAGAGAAACCCTGTCTCCAAACAAATGAGAGAAAGAGAGAGAGAGAGAGAGAGAGAGAGAGAGAGAGAGAGAGAGAGAGAGAGAGAGAGACAGAGACAGAGACAGAGACAGAGACAGAGAGAGTGAGGGGAGAGGGAGGGAGGCAGAGATTCCCTCTATCAAACCCTAATGAAAATGGATATTTAGGACAAGGCATGGACGGGACGCATGCATCCTACCTGATAACAAGAACTACATCAAAAGACTCACCCAAAAATGCATCCTCTCAACGAACATGAATTAATGGATATTATTAAAAACGATACTCCCTAGTAGCTGTTCACTCAATATGAAACTAACTGTACCCGTATAATTGAGCCTTACAATCAAACAATTGTTCCCAAACTGTTTATGTCACTTCTTCATTTTAATTTTTAAAATCCCATTCCTTCTCTCCTCACCATGGAGATGAGCGTGGCCAGCCATGACAGTCATCTCCTGGCTGCAGCCCCCCCCCCATCTTATCCCCCTCTCTACTGTGGAGGTCTGGTCCCGGCCACTCACTCGTGTTGACGGGCTTCCTCCAAGAGCCACAGCCGCAACAGACTGGCAGCCACAAAATCAAGAGCAGTGCAAAGTGGTGATGATTTTTTGGTTATGCTACCATACTAAAGGCAGTCTGTTGTTTGTTTTAGTCCGCCCCTCATGTAGCCTGAGGTGGATTTGAACGTGCTATGTAGCTGAGGCTGGCCTTGAACTCCTGATCCTCTAGCCTTCACCTCCCAAGTCTTGGGATTACAGGGATGCACCACCAAGCCCCAGCAACTAAATGAATGTTTGGCTTAATATATTTTCAACTTACATTCGGTTTTATTGGAATGTAACCCCGTCATTTAGGGACAGGTACTAGTTTAAACACTTTCTAAATAAAATAGAGACAGGCTCTGAGCCTGGCAAGGCTCACAATCTGGAAAAGCAGGAACAAAGCAGAAAATGTACAAATGATATACCAAGGAACAACTGCAATGTTTAAGTCTCCTATTTGAGAAAGTACTGACTGCTCAAAGACAGCAACAACGCCTTAAATCCATCATGGCGCCTGACTAAGTACACGCAGCTCCGTGTAGTAGGACTACATGTGTCAACTGTTTATGAAGCCAGCCTTCTCCATACTTCCACACCAGTGAACATGATAAAACAGAGGCGCTCCAGTGAGAAAATAAATAGAAATACTCCAATGTAAGGGCTCCTCTTCCTGCAAACACACACCCCAGACTGACATTGTAGACCTCACATCTACAAGAGGGGCCTGCTTCCCAGCTTTGAATACAGGGTTGGCCTTGTGGCTCCTTTCACCCAATACAACATGCTAGAAATTGTTCTGTGCCAGTACTAAGGTCAGGCCTTAAGAACCCTATCTATTCCCTCTCCTAAAACATCCCCAACCACCGCAGAAACAAGCCCAAACTGGCCTGCTGGATAACGAGAGACACGTGCCTCAGACATTATCACAGCCAAGCACGTGGCTGAAGCTATCCAAGAGAAATCAAGCTTCATCTAGTTGCACCAGCCTGCAGCAAGCATACGAGTAAATAAAAGTCGGAGGGAACAGCCAAGGCTGATCCTTACCAAGTCTTCCCGCTGGCCTGTGAACTTCAAGACTGGAGCCCCAGAGTTTTGAAAGGGAGGGAAAGGAATGGGGAGTGGGGAGGAAGGAGGAAGGGGAAAGAACACACACAGAGAACAGAAAGATGTGTGTGTGTGTGTGTGCGCGTGCGTGCGTGCTTGCGTGCGTGCGTGCGTGAGTGTGTGTGTGTGTGTGTGTGTGTGTGTGTGTGTGTGTGTGTGTGTGGCATGTTCAGGGGGACTCAGAGACAATTGCAACAACTGCTGTATTGTGGCCAGAGGAGACAATGGCATAAGATACGGTTGCAAGGGGCTGGAGAGATGGCTCAGAGGTTAAGAGCACTGGCCGCTCTTCCAGAGGTTGTGAGTTCAATTCCCAGCAACTATATGGTGGTTCATAACCGTCTATAATGGGATCTAATGCCCTCTTTCTGGTGTGCAGGTATCCATGCAGAGGACTCATACATGAAATAAATAAATAAACTTAAAAAAAAAAAACGATAAGGTTGCAGAGGAAGGCAGGAACCAGATCGTACACTGGTGTGTGATGCAATATAGTCACCCCAGGGACTAGAGAAAAGGCTTGTCAGTCCAGAGCACTGGCAGGTCAAATATAAGGACCAGAGTTCAGATCCCAGCACCCATGTAATGAGCCCAGCATGGACCAATGGCCCTAGCACTGAGTGGGGTATAGTCGGGAGATCCCTGTATTGCTGGTTGGTAGCCAAGCTGAAAAACTCAGTCCCAGGTTCAATAAAATGCCTTGACTCAGTGATAAACCAGAGAGGTAGAGGACGACACTCTGTACCTTCCTCTGGCTTACACACACACACACACACACACACACACACACACACACACACACACACCTGCGTACACATGTATGAGCCTACACACATTCATAAACACTCACACACGTGCATACAGAATTTGAAAAAGAGTATAAATCCATTCATCTCAAAAGCAGGCAGAAAGCAAGTCCAGTAGTCAAACTTAGATATGTATCACTGAGTCTCCAAAGCTGTCACTGTATGTCTAATGCCCTGATCCCTAAAGGATGTCTTGGGACATCAGAATCACTAATCACACATCTTGGTAATGTGTCGGAAGTGAAAAGTGTCAGGTTCTATTCCAGGACTACTGATATGACTTTGGAAATGCAGCTGAGATCACTGATTTGCCATTTTAGCTATTTTAAATGCACGATTCGGAAGCACCGAGTTATTCACAATGTTGTGTGGCCTATCACTCCAAATAAATGTTTTGTAACCATTCTCATTATCACCTGCCCCTAGCACCTGTAACCTCTGGCCTTCCTGATACAATAACTATGTTTATTCATGAGACTGTGTGTAAATGGTGTGGTGGTCAATGTCAACTGTCAATTTGGAAAAATCAAGAGTCATCTGGGAGATAGCTGGGCAGGCATGTCTGTGGAGGGTGGGAAGCCCCACCCACTGCAGGCACACTGTTTTCTGGGCGGGGTCCTAGACTATATAAAAAGGAGGAAATGAGCCGAGCACATGCATGTGTCACTGTCTGCTTCCTGGCCGTGCCCTCTGTTACCTGCTGTTTCAAGCCCTCTACAGCTTTGAGTGGCTTACACAGCCACTCAGAACAGTCTGGAACTCCCACTCCAGGGTCCAGACACCCTCGTCTGATTTCTGCAGGCTGTGCAAAAGTCATGCACATGGTATTTAAACATACATGTAGACAAAAAAAAAAAAAATTCATACATACAAAATAAAAATCTTTCTAAAACTCAAAATAACCATACAATCCATGGATTTACATCTATACTCAGTTTTCTTCGGTTGAAATACATGTCCACCCTTATGCTAATGACACGACGGCTAAAGATTTGGACGACTCTTCATAATCGGGAAATTAAGTCTTCCACGTGTCTTTCTTTCCAAGGTTCTTTTGAATAGTCAGGGCTGAGGGCAGGTCCATATGAATTTGAGGATCAGATTTTCCATGTTAGAATTCTGATGCCATAAATCTCCCAATTAATGAAAGGAAAATTTCATTATCATTTATGTAGATTTATTTGATTTCTTTGCTGCAGGGTTTTAACATTGTAGAAATACAGGCTTTCTGTTTCCTTGCTAAAGACATCGCCAGGCGACTCATTCATTTAGCTGCCCTTTCCACCTGGTTTCCAGGTCCCCTCTCGTGGCTTGCATCATGGACACTTGTGAGTTAATTTGTAACCTATGACTGCTGAAGTCATCTGTGAACTTTAGCAGCTCCCCTATGGGCTTTTAGAATGGTCTGCGCATCCCAGCCTTTCTGCAAACATAGCCGGTTTTGCACAGACATCCGACTGACCTGAGCTAGTGGGAGCTCACAGATTATGGACAGACAGCTGGGGAACCTGCATGGGACCAAACTAGACCCTCTAAATGCGGGTGACAGTTATGTGGCTTGGTCTGATGGTGGCAGTAGGGGCTGGCAGTGGCACCAGGACCTATCCCAGATGCATGAACTGGCTCTTTGGAGCCCATTCCCTATGATGGGACTCCTTGCTCAGCTTTAATACAGGGAGGAGGGGCTTGGTCCTGCCTCAACTTGGGGTGCCAGATTTTATTGACTCCCCAAAGAAGGCCTATGAGTGGATGGGGAGGGAAGGTGGGAGGAGGGGAGGGAGGGAGAACTGGGGTTGGTATATAAAATGAAAAATAAATTTTAATTTAAAAAAAAACAGAGTTGTTTTTGCCTATTCCTTTACAGTTTGAAAAGAATTGGCTACTCATCCATTTGCACTAGCTGGAAAGTCCAGGAGGATGCCGAACAGTGCCGGTGTATTCCTCGCCTTGCTCTTGATCGGGGAAAGGGGTCGGTCCTTCTCTGTCGAGGATGGTGCATGCTGTAGGGTTTCTCTTATGCCCTTTATCATCTGGGGTAAGAGTCCTCCTGTTGCTAGTATTCTGAGTGCTCTCCAGACAGAGAGAATGCCCCACTTCTCATAAGCATTAAGAGTCGTTAAGGGTACTGTTAAGAATGTCAATAACAGAGATTCCCCCCCCCCTTTGGTGTTCACTTTTGCTTTAAGTAAGCTAGGTTGTTAGAAGCCAGGAGATTGGACCAAATAGCCAGGCTACACTGCACACTCTAGTGATACGTTGGGAAAACTGGATGCAAAAAGCAAGACAACCGCAGACAGGACCTCTGCTCCAGCCATGACCCCTCCAGACAGTATGCACCACCTTCAGTGTGCTCTGAATGTGCCTACTCTCCCTGCTGCTACGCTCATTCAGGACAAGAGGCGGGGCACTTACGCCAATGATTCAACAAAGAGCTGGGATTGGTCTTTACATAAGGTTGACGGACCCGAAAACTCTGTTATGAGTACCACAAAATAAAATCGTCCATATGCATGCCATACACACACACCACAGACACACACACACCCACTCCTGACTATGGAGCCAGACTCTTCTGCTATTTTATTTTACTTTTGCAGGGCTTATTCTGTGCTGCCTCCTGGCATTGCAGAATTGAGCCCAACGGAAGCGTTTCTGTGAGTTGCTTTCTTTGCCTTCATATAGACCTTACTGTGAGCAGAGCAGGCTGGGCTGGTGGCATGGCGAGCAGCACGTGAGGCAATACAACAGCAGTAGGCATGAGAAGACCCTTAAAGCGTTAAAGGCAAGGCACGGGAACAGAAATTGCAAGAAGCGGGGAAAAGATGGCAGAAGTGTTGAGAAGGCAAAAGACAGAGATGCCAGAAGAGACTAGAGGCTGCAACAGACCAGAGCAGGAGCTGAAACTTCGTGGATTACAATCCCTGATTGCCTGAAGACCTCTGTGAGTTAAGGGCTGAGGGTGCCAACAGCCCAAGCTCAGAACTGTAATTCTAGTTTCCGCCAAGAGCCAGGGCACTGACACCGAAGATGCAGGGACTGTAACGCTAACCAACGCCAACTATTCCTTTCCCTAGCTGCTGCTAAAAGCCAAGGTCACACTAACTGTCAGGACAAAGGCAGATGGTTCTCAGAACAACGTAACTCTGACTGGAGCATCTACAGCTATGAGCCTCCGCCTTCCAAATCTTCTAGTTCTCAAAGCCTAGCGCTAGAAGCCTCTGCGTCTGTAAGTCGAACCCAAAAGCCTTTGGCACACAAGAGCACAGGATGGCCAGAGCTAGAATGATGACCCCGCCCACCTGATGTCTGAAACTGGATCTAGCCAGGATGGCAGCCACCTGACTGGCCACAGTCAGGAACTAGGAACAGGCACTGCATTTCTCAAGAGTGTCCTTGGTGGTGACATGGCTTCGTGGGTTTGTTTGGTTGGTTTTTGTTTTTAACTTCCATTCTACAAATTCTGATTTTTCATATTAAACCCGCATCTTGGGTGTGGCACACTGCCTTTGAATCTGCCGTTGCGTTCCGTTTGTCTTGTGCTTTGTGAGGGATAATATATCTATATTAAGAAATAATGGTCCACAATTTCCTTGACTTTGATATCTTCATGTGGCTTTTTGGAATCATGTTTTCTGTGAAGTTGGAGTATTATCCCCCCTTGCAATACATTAACTTACTGCCTCTGGCCTCCATGCCTTCTAATGAGGCGCTAGCTGCCAAGTCAATATGACAATAATGTTTCTCAAGTGTCTGTTCTTTGTGTACATGTATGCGCTTGCACATATGAGCGCGTGCATGTGTACAGATGCACGCACATGTTTATACATGTATGTGTAGAGGTCAAAGGTCAACCTCGGCTGTCATTTCTCAGAAAGTACAGACGACATTGCTTTTGGAGACAGAGCCTGTCATTGGCCTGTGGGTCACTGAGTACACTAACCCGCTGCCAGCAGACCCAGATGTCCTCCTGTCCCTGCCTCACCAGCTGAGATGACAAGAATGTGCCAGCACACCTGGCTTTTGTGCGTGAGTCTGCGGGGCTAAACCCAGGTTCTTATTCTCATACAGTAGACACTTTCCCAGCTGTGCTCTTGTCCCAGCCCCGTTTTGGCCTTTCAGTCAAATCTCGCTGTGGGGGATCTCTGTGTTTATCCTGCTTGGAGTTAAACTTGGAAGATTTGACTCATGCGTCTCATGGGACCTTCACAATTCCACCTGCTGGTTCTCCACACATCCCGACTTGCCCTTTCTCTTCTTACATCCCTGGTGGGTACATCCATCTATTTCATAGTAAACTCCAGGCCCTTGGGCCCATTTTTCTTCATTTATTTTGCTTCTTGCTTCCCAGATTTGTTAATTTTAATCATCTCATTTTCAAGCTCAGTAAGTCTTTCTCCAGACTGCTCAAATCTGTTATTGAATCCCTCCGGTGAATTTTTAAATTCTTAATTGTCTTTTTAGCTGTGGAATATCTGATTCATTTTTGTACTTCCTATTGCTATTAATATTCTTGTTTGTTTGTACATCACTTCCTTGGTTTCCTGGGTTCCTAAACACTGGAACATATTTAAGACCTTCAGAGGAAAAAAAAAAACTTTTGCTTAATTTGAGTCTCCTCAGAGATATTTTTTGCTTCATTGAATAATAATATTTCCCTCATTCATTTCTTGCCCTGTAGTTTTATTTGAACATTTTGTGAGCGTGTGTGAGCACTAAAGTGCAGGGACTCTGGATGGCAGTCTCTATGTCTCTGAGTTTTCTGCTCTTTCCTCTTTCTGGCTGCTAGACGACGTGCTTGTCTATTTCTTTGGTAATTTATTGCGTGTATTTGCCAAGGCTCTTTCTTTTCGTGTGTGCTCACTGCAGTCCCTGCTCGGTTCTTGTGTGAGAAACTATTCCTTGGACATCTTGAACACTTGCAGGAGAGGACAGAGAATACACCACGATAGCCACGTCTTGGCAGGTTAGTTTGCACCCACCTTGAAGGAAATGGAGACACCTACATATATGTCTGTCTACTCTTTGAAGCATAACGAAATGGTATTTATACACAGACATACTCAAATATATGGATTATTACCCCTAAAATAATTGTCATAGTCTGACCCAATATGATATATGAAAGAGTAAGAAACAAAACACAGCATATCCATGCCCACTCAGCCTTAGTGCTGTAAACATGCTACAGGCCTGTATGTGCATCATCAGTGGGATCCCCCATCCCTCCCTCTGAAAAACCAACTATTCCATAGTTGATACTTATAATTCTGTGCACTTGTTTGCTCATGTGGAACTGAATCAATAAGCAATATGTTGGATCATATTGCATTTTTAAGTATGGAAGAGACTTAAGACAGTAATTGTCTTATGATCCTCTCTTTTCATTCAACACATCACTGACTTTATCTTCTCCATGTAATAGTTCATTTGAACATTCATTCTCCTTTTGATGGACAACTAGTTATGTAGTCTTTCAGTTTTTTTGAGATGACAACACAGACCTCCTATACCTATGTTTATAAATCTATCCCTTGGTATATTAGCAAGAGTTTCTTTGTTATATTGGGAAGCTGAAGTCCTGTGTAATAAGGTGTACATTGTTACAAGTAAGGTTTTTTTTTCCCTGCTGGTCAGTCTGGTCCCACCACCATGCCAGCCCCAAATAACACACAGAGACATTATATTAGATATAAATGCTGTTGGCCAGTTACTAGTTTCTTATTGGCTAGCTCTTTCTTAATTATTAACCCCTTTCTATTAATCTAAGTACTTCCTCGTGGTCTCATCTTACTGGAGAGAGGAGCTACCATCCTTCTCTCTCTCTCTGTCCTCCATCTTGGAACTCCTCCCTACTCCTTCCTCTCTCCTCCTCATCTCCTAGTCCCACCTATCTTGCTTTCCTATTGGCCAACAGTGCTTTATTCATTAACCAATAGAAGAAACGTATTTACAGAATGACATCTCCCATCAGTACATGCTACCAGAAGAAAAGTCTAAATCCCTCTCCTTTTTGGGCCTGTCAGTTAAAGTTCCCACAACGGGTTCATCACTCACATGCTCCCCCACCCACAACCTCTAGGTGCAGAAATGTTATCATGTTAGCTGTCTCTGTGCAATTCCAATGCATCCTTTTACTACACTGCCCAGATATTTCCCTTTCTCCTCTGGGGAAAATATCCTCTCTCATCTTCTGTCTGCAGTCCTGACAACTGTGTGAGTTGTACTGATTTATAGTGTGACTTTAATGGATGCTTTTTTATTTATTTACTTTTTTGCTGTTTGGGTCTATTGTCAAGACCTTCTTTAATGGAATTTTAAATTTTATATAGTAGTAGTAGTAGTAGTAGTAGAACCATCAATATTTCCTCTACTGAACTTACATTTTTAAACTTATTTTCCTTTTACTGAAAATATTTCTCTCACCTAATATAGCCTGATCATGGTTTCCCCTGCCTCTCCTTCTCCAAGTTCTTCCCCATCTCCCCTCCCATACAGACCCGTTCCCTCTCTGTCTCTCATGAGAAAATAAATCAGCTTCTAAGGGAGAATAGCAAAATATAATAGATAAGACATTGACATTGGACAAAACAGGCAAACAGAAGGTAAAGATCCCAAGAAACAGAGACCCACTTGTTTGCTCATTCAGGAGTCCCATAAAAAAACTGGAAGCCATGATATATTGAAAGGGCCGGGTGCAGACCTATGCAGGCCCTGTGCATGCTGCCGGGGTGCTGTGAGTTTGTGTGCGCTTTGCTTGTGTCGATTTAGAAGCCCTTGTTCTCCTGGCGTCCTCCATCCCCTCTGGCTCTTACACTCTTTCTGCCTCCCTGTCCATTGGGGTTCATTAGCTTGCATTTTTATCTTAAGAATTCTAAATATGTCAGCTACTATGTCAATGGTAGTTGTCTCTTGGAGACCTGCTTTTGTCTCAAGGGAAACACAGGGGCAGTGGATCTGGGGGGAAATAAAAAAGGCTACACTAGCAAGAGTGGAGGGAGGGGAAACTCTATATTGTATGAGAGAAGAAGAATCTATTTTCCATTTTTAACAATCTAAGTGTATTTAAAATATAACGTTTCTACCCTGAGATCATAAGGAATTGAATTCAGTCATAATTGCAGTTGATTCTGTATGCCAAAGGTATTCCCTGACACTGAACACAGAACATTAATGTATGGTGTCAATCACTCATCTGTGTAATATGTAGACATTTTAAAATAATTGAAACACACGATTTGTTATTGATACTCCCCCCGTCCTCATTGGTCAGAAATGGCACTTCCGTCATGCACCAAGCCTCCCAAGCTGCTGCATCCTACAACACAGCCTTTTCCAGCATCCTTTCTTTCCCAGCATCCTTTCTGCTCTTTTGGTTATGGGCTGCTATTTGCAGTGATAGCATGCTCCATGGGCTTGCAATAACTTTATCACAAGCTTTTAGACCCAATGGAACAAATTCTTCCTTTTTTCTCCTACTTAAAAAAAAATGTTTTTATTCTTCACATTAGGATTCACACACACACACACACACACACACACACACACACACACACACACACACAATTCCATTGTGCAATTATTGCAAGTTCATTGAAGCTAGAGATCACTGTGGAAATTCGTGACATTTTAACTATGTCAAGGTTTCTTCTCCAATAACATGTTACTTCTTCCTATGTAGAGATTCTTTGGTGGTTTTTTTAAAAAAGATTTTAACTCTTTGAGAATTTCCCACAGTATATTTTGATTATATTCCCCAACTCCTCTAAGATCTAACCCCATTCCCGCTTTTCCTATCTGTCCAGTTTTGTGACCACTACTTTTTGTCAAACATATGGAGTGCAATTTATGCTGTCCAGTTAATTACAGGGTGTAGGTGACACACCAGGGCATGGGTGATATACCAGTGTGTAGGTGTGGGTGTGAGTGTTAGTGTGGGGGTGAGTGTGGGTATGAAGGGCTTTTATGGATGTGAGTGTGAGTTATGGATGTGGGTTAGGGTTAGGGTTAGAGGGCAGGTGTGTATTTAGGTGTGAGTGTTAGTGTGTGTGTCTTAACTGCATGGTGGTGTACGAGTATGTATGTGAGTGTGGATATATGGGGTTGGTGTGGATATGGGTGTGGATATATGTGTGGGTGTTAGTGTTGGTGTTAGTTTGAGTATGAATGTGGGTGTCTCGTGAGTGGGAGTGATGGGGCTTGGTCTGAGTGTGGGTGTGAGTATGAGTGTGGGTGTGGGGGCATTGGTGTGAGTCTGGGTGTTAGTGGGGGTGTGGACATGCTTTTGGCTGGTGGTGTGGGTGCGAATGTTAGTCTACCCACCAGGGGTCACGCCTTTAAAGCTGTAACAGCTTCCCCGCTGGGGCTGGGACTTCATGCTCGCATCCACTCTCCTTGCTTGCATTTTGTGTAGCTGGAGTTCTCTCGGGTGTTCTACATGCTGCCACGTCACTATGAGTTCACATGTGCGGCTTCTGCTGTACCCAGAAAGCACAACTGTGTCGTAATCATCTACCCCTGTCCCTCCTCCTGTGATGACTCCCTAACCTTGGGAGGCTGGGGAGACACAGATGTCCTAATCGGAGTGATTTTTAAAAATAAAATGTGGAACTTGCTTATCATTTGTACTGTGTGTGATTTGGCGACCTGTTGACACTGTAAATGATAACTTTCCATTTATCCCCAATCTGTAGTTTTGTTGCAGCAATTCAACTGGCCAGTTCCTTGATTTTACACCTATCACTCTTCCTGTGCTCTCTTGTCAGTATTGATAATTTGGGAATCCTCTGTTAACATGGATGATTTAAGTTTCTGTGAAGAGTTCTACTTCCTTTTAAGGACGTCCTGCTCAGCTGGTGGCCTCTAGGCTGCAGACAACACAGAAGCAGTGATGGTAAGTACCATGTAGCAACTGGCTTTGGCAGGAGCACACCATGCTTAAACTGCAAGCCTGATATTTTACGTGTGCTTATTTTATATACGCTATTAGTTCAGTGAAGTTGTCTTCCATTGCCAGTTTGCTAAGAGTCTTTTACCATGAGTCAATATTGAATTTCATCAGTGCACTCCTTCTCTGCCTCTTGAGATGACCCCACAACTTCTCCTTTTGTTTGTTTAATATGGAAGATTACATTAACACAGTAATACATTCAAAACAAATTTGCATTGTTGAAATAACCAATTTGCGTGTGTCTCTCTTTTACACACACACACACACACTTTTTTTAGATTTTTTTTAAACATAATCCTTCAAAAGTAAGCTGACTTGTGCAATCCTTTTTTTAAGCAGTTTTTGCTCTTGCCAGCAAGGGAGATGCGACTCGGGGAAGTTCTTCTTCATGCAGTTTTAATCAAGATCCTTGAACATGCTTCCTCTGACCCTTGGGATCCCGGGGAAATGCCTGCACAGGCTTAAATCCCCTTGTGCTAACCAACCCCAGTGAGCTACATGGACCCTGCAGATAGGCTACTCTAATGCGGAAGCAGACAGGCTGAACAGACATAACCAAATAAGGGCTTGTTTACGCCAGAGAGCGCTTACCCGCTCACCATCTTGGAGGTGGAAGGCGGAAGCCAGCGCCATCTTTAAGGTGCGGTACTTTGCAGCTCTCTACATGAGAACACATATCCTTAGAGTCAGACAGGAAGCACTCTCGCTTACTGTTCTCCAGAGGAGATGATGCAAGATTGGATTACCCCTGAATGTGTTGTAACTAAATGCCAGAGGGCATCTTAGCTGAGGGGTTATTTGGTGGGCACAGTACATGACCAAAATACTCCAAAATGTTGACTGTCATAGATATTCCAAGAAAGCATAGCATCTATTCATCATGCTCTCAAGACAAAAGTGGACTTGTAAGAGCTTAGGGCACTATGATACTGAAAAACAGACAATATAAAAGTGTCAAGCCTGGGTCGCAAAGGGCCCGGTATGTTTCTGCTTTAGCTCTGGAAACCCTACTCAGCCTTGGCAAGAACAGGAAGTGTTCTCAGTCTCTGAGGCTTTCCAGCATCCCATTTGTTTTTCTTACTCGAACTTCTAGATTTATCATTTTTAAAGACCATGTTTGGCAAACTTTTACCTTCCTTTATATGATTATTTCATGCCTCTTACTGTCTTTGGACCAACTTTATAGCTTTGTCCAGCTTCCTAATCTGTATAGTTAGCTCATTAAAGGCAAGTGATTCCATCTTTCTCACCTTTTCCCTTTCATTTTGGTGCATGAATAGTCCTTAAACCAGACTATTAATTAATTTTTTGTTTTGTTTCTCAAGACAGGGTTTCTCTATGTAGCTCTGGCTGTTCTCAAACTAGCTCTGTAGACCAGACTGGCCTAAAATTCTCAGAGATCTACCTGGCTCTGCCTCCCAAGTGCTGGGATTAAAGCCATGTGTCACACCCCACCCAGACTATGACATTTAAGGTTTCTACATCCCACATGTGAATAATGGTGAGGTGTCAGTTACTTCCTCCAGATTCTCTACTGATGTATGAAATTCCACTGTAGTCACAGAATGTGATCCATGAATCATCTCCATGAATTGTATGAAGACTTGTTCTCTATGGCATCAGTGTTGTCAGTGTTCCCATGTATCAGTTTTTGTAGAGATATCATTTGCTAATTGTGTTATGTTGTTTACTGAATTTATAGACAATGTGACACAGATGATAAGTGTGTTGTTTAGCTCATATGCTTACTATTTCCCTACTCCATCTGCGGATTACTAATTGAAATATGCTAAAAATCACTCCATTGATAGATTTGCTTTCCTTAAGTTATCTATTATGCATGCATATAGGCATATGTATTTTGTAAGTATAACATACACATGAAAAATGCACATCATAAAATTATCGCTAGTGGGTTAACATGGGCTCAACACATTGTGAAATTGCTACCTGATTCAACAAACAAGGCCTGGACAATACTTCACAGGCCCCTTCTCTCCTTCCTAGCTCTCAGTCCTCCCTTCCCAGAAAAAGCCTGGGTGTTAACACTCCATATCAGGCCCGCCTTCCTGAGCTTCACTTTAATACGACAGTGAGCACTCTGTCCACTCTGTTGCTGAACTCACTTCCTGTGAGGATCAACCACCTGGCCAGTGCACAACATTAATTCCTGCAGAGAATATCGTTCTTAATACTGCTGCAACTCACGTATCTCATACTTCCGATGGGTTCTTTTTCTTGGTTTTGTGTTAAAAATATTGCTATAAAAAACATTTTGCAGCACTAGAAAGATGTCTCTAAAGAGAACTTGCTGCTGTTTCAGAGGACTGGAGTTCTACTCCCAGAACCCACATGATGCACATCAAACATGCAGGCAGAAGAGTCATAAAATAAGTATAATAAATCTTTATAAGAGCATTCTGTGCATATGTGCATTGTGTGAGTGCATGCATGTGTGATGAGTTTATACAAAGGAATATTATTCTTATTTGGTGGTCATAGAACACACATATGTCTATTTTATTAATTCACACATGCATACAGATAGATAGATGATAGATAGATTGATAGATAGATAGATAGATAGATAGATAGATGACTGATAGATACATGATAGATAGATGATAGATAGATAAATAGATAGATGATAGATAGATAGATGATAGATAGATAGATAGATAGATAGATAGATGATAGATAGATGATAGATAGATAGATGATAGATAGATAGATAGATAGATAGATAGATAGATAGATAGATAGATAGATAGATAGATGATAGATAGATAGATGATAGATAGATAGATGATAGATAGATAGATAGATAGATAGATAGATAGATAGATGATAGATAGATAGATAGATAGATAGATAGATAGATAGATAGATGATAGATAGATAGATTAGATAGATAGATAGATGATGATAGATAGATAGATGATAGATAGATAGATGATAGATGATAGATAGATGATAGATAGATGATAGATAAATAGATGAATAGATGATAGATAGATAGATGATAGATAGATAAATAGATAGATAGATAGATAGATAGATAGATAGATAGATAGATGATAGATAGATGATAGATAGATAGATAGATAGATAGATAGATAGATAGATGATAGATAGATAGATAGATAGATAGATAGATAGATGATAGATAGATAGATTAGATAGATAGATAGATAGATAGATGATAGATAGATAGATGATAGATGATAGATAGATGATAGATAGATGATAGATAAATAGATGAATAGATGATAGATAGATAGATGATAGATAGATAAATAGATAGATAGATAGATAGATAGATAGATAGATAGATAGATAGACAGACAGATAGTGAAACATCTTCCCATGACATTTAAACAAATTTGCACTCACACCTACAGCGAATGAAGATTCTAGTTGCTATACATCCCAGCATATCACCTGCTCATGCCAGTCTTGTTGATGTTAGCATTAGCTTTCTGATCAGAATTCAGAGAGTTCCAGACACAGTTTTCTCACCCTGATTGCTGATCAGATGGATGCCTTTTTCTGTATTTACTAGCCTTTTGGACATTCCCTTCTGTGATGCGCCTGCAAGCATGTTTGTGTGCTCTTTAATCAGATGGGTGTTCCACTGACCTGAAGAGCTTCTCTACCTGGTGTGGATCAAAGGTCTTTGTAGAAAGTAACCGGTAGTAGTAACAGCTCCAACTGTGTTATGATGTGCCTTTTTCTTCACTCATAATAATGCATTTTTACTAAAAATAATAACAATCCACCTCATTACTTCAATAAATTCCACTGTAGCCACCTACTTCTTTATGGTTGATATGTTCTCTTTAAAACTTTCTTTTCCATACCAAGGCGATAAAGGTATTCTTCATGGCAACTTGCACTCATGGTCTGGGTTGGACTTTTGAACTGAAATTGGTTTTACACATTGGGCGAAGTAAGAGTCAAAGTTAGCTGTTCCTCCTGGGAACCTCAGATGATGGTTTACTGGATCCCATAGCTATCCTTCCCTTGTGCTCCCCTGCTAATTTGGAGGCTCCCTCATTAAGCCTGTTCATTTGTAGAATTGTTCATGGTTGCATAGTGACCTCTGGACTTTGAAATTGATGTCACCATTGCTTCCCCAGTCTCCTCCAGCTACATTTGACCCACTGTCCTTCGTAAAACTCCAGTCTCCTGCTAGCATTTAAAAAGTGGTTTGTTATTGCTTCTACATTAAGGAGATGGAGTAAGCTGGGATCTTTGGAGTCTATTTGAGCCCACTATTCAAACCCTGCATTTGAGTACATTCTCTGCAATTTTTCAGAATAAAAAAAAGGTTGTTTTTATTAATGTTTGCATATGTTAACAGTGCCTTCTGGTTACCCTCTTCCCTACCTCCACCATCTCCCCCAGCCCCCATCTCCATCAGCAACCTCTTTTCCTTACACTCGTGTCTGTGTTCTTATAAGATCCATTTCTTTCAACCAGAGCTTTCTGTGTGCCCCTGGGTTTGGGACTCTCCACAGGACCCTAGTAGGCTCACCAGTTGACAGCAGTGACTCTCAATTACTTTAAGTCCTAACTATTAGGAACTAGAGAGTGTTATCTACTGTCTTATATTAAATATTTCTCTCCTCTTGCCTTGTTTCTGGCCAATGGAGGCTTTGGGACTGGGCTTCTCCTTTGATAGTCAGACTGTTCTCAACTTCATGGGCTTAAGTGATTTTCCTGCCTCAACATTCCAAGCAGCTAAGGCTACAGGGACATGCCAGTAGTGGAGAGGTTGTCTCACTGATTTGTTTGTTTGTTTGTTTTCTTGCTTGCTTGTTTTAATCCCCTCTTTCCCTTATACTTAAATTTGGCATTTAACATGACTTCTATTATTTCGGCCTTGGTTTACATCTTTCACATCTAAACTTAACATCTACAAAAGTTAGTCAGTTCCTCCATTATTTTTGTACTTCAAGTCAAATCACCCTTACTGTAATGCTGGTGGCATCTCTAATCTTATTTTCTTAAGATTAGGTGTTATTCTTATTAACCAAATAATAATTACCCATGTTTATGAATGCTCTCAACATTTCTTTACCAATCCTTTTTGAAGATGGGTAAATTGTGTGAGGTGGGGGATATGCATTTATGTGTGAGTATTAATACATAAGGGAAGATGCCTACAGAGTCCAGAGGAGGATGTTACCCGGAGTTGGAGTTATAAGGTTGTAAGCCTCCCAACAGTGCGCTATGAACCAAACCTGGGTCCTCTCAAAGTGCAACAAGTGCCCTTAACTACTGCCCCATCCCTCCGTTCTTCTCCTACTTAACGATGTGTGCTTTTTTTCAGAAATTTCTTTAAATGAAAACCCGTTAGTCACAAAATAAGAGTTTTGTCTGTCTTGGGATGTTCTCTTACCATCATCTCAGTTACGCATTAAGCTGTGAATGCACAGCTTACTTTGAACAGTTATTTTTGTCCCCAAAATTTGAAAAGACTTCCCTCCTGTCTTTTGGCTTCTGCTTTGGCTACTTAAAAACTGCCTATTTGATCCAAGACATTTTTTTGCTTTAAAATTGTATCTTTTTCGTTGGCTACTTTTAATATCTTCTTTGTGTGATGCATTACTAAAATCTTCCAAAGAGTCCTTTCTCCTTTGCATTTGAGCTTTGCAAGTTACTACTGCAAAGCAGCCCTTCGAGAGAGAAACTCTACTTCCTTACTCCTCAACTCCAGATTTCACCACTTGACTTGCTTTGGACAATGAACCATTAGCCAAGCAATCAATCAAAAGGGCCTTTAATAGCATAAATATCTGGTCTTGCTTTCCTCAAGTCTACCATTTAAAGAAAGATGTCACTGGAGAGTGAGATCCCAAAGGGAGGAGAATGCAGGGGCATCTTGGCTCACCTTGACACCTTCTGAGGGGTCGGCCAGCCACAGGCTCCCCAAGGAGCCCAGCAGGCACCAGCATAGCCAAGCAAAACCAGAAACGCTACTGGACCTAGGAGCTAAGGGAAACCATTCTTTAGATCTCTATATTTCCTAAGTGACTTGGTGGGCTCTGACAGGTAGCACTGTGTGCATTCTATTTACTTCCAGTCAACATGTTTTAACAATACATAAAAAATTAATTATATTTATAATAGCTCCTGTAACATTTCTCTCTCTTAAATTCTCTATTCCTACATTTTCCACATAGATATGCAAATAAATATGTAACATGTATCTATATAAACCTATATACTAGATATATGTTGACTATATAGTAGATACCATATATGTACACTTATCTGTGAACACACATTGAACAGGTGAGTAAAATATCTTTTCTGTATTTTATCTTCTTCCCTTCCTTACCACTGCAGAGCTCTCAGGAGATCGACCTTTTGAGGATGCTCTCCCCATCTGTGCCTCAGCTAATGTTTTGCAGATGACTCTCAAAAATCTTACCTCGTCTAATGAGTACAGTTTTCATTTCTAGAAGTGTTTTCAGTTCAATCACTCCTGGTCAAATGCATCATCTTTGGTTACCATGCATTCTTTACTGTCATGCTTCTCTACATGTCCCAAAACTAGGGATTTAAAGAATACATTTGCTAATTTCATTTCTGTAGCTCTTGAAGGACTAACTGAACAATATTTCACCTTTTCCCATTGTCACCCATGATGATTCATAAATCCCTACTTTCAACAATTAATCAGTGGGATACTTCAAGAAGGCTGACTGAGGATGACTTCCCCAAAATTAATTGGCATTACTCATCAGGAACCACAAGGTACCAACCAAGGACTGCCTGAAGATCATTTATTAATTCAAGGATGCATTAAATTCAGGGTGATGCCCACATGATGACAGGGCTGAGGTTAAACTCTCAGAAAGCATCCTTCATTCTCATCTAGAAAGGGGGGGAAGCAGCTAGTTTCTGGACCATCTGCCTTTGCTGAGTAATAGAGTCCCCTCTGCCTCCCCTCCTCTGAGCCCTGGCTTTAGTTCAGACGTTCCTATCCAATTCTCTGACATGCATGGGATCTAAGACGCTTCTCACACTTCACAGACTGTTGGAATTCAGCGTTCCAACTAGAGTTTTCACACATTGGTAATAGGGGTACCGAATGGCTCACACAGTTTGTAAAATAATTTGGCAGTTTCCTGTGAACTTGAACATTGATTTCTGACTTGGTGATCTCGCGCCTACACATTTACATAAATGAGCAAAATCTTTTACTTACACAACATTATATCTGCAAATAGTGGCTTTATTTATAAGTACTAAAAAATAAAAAATAAAATAAAAAACACTCCATTGTCATCCTTCAGTTGAGAAATGGCTTAACAGACATGTATGTCTTTGTGGACCTTTACTGTCAACCTGACACAAATCTTAGAGTCACCTGAGATGGAAGTCTCAATCCAGGGGTCACTCAAATGAGACTTGCTTGGGGGAGTGTCTCTGGGAGACAGTACTGATTGTTAATTAACACTGGGGGTGAGGGTGGAGGGCCCAGCCTTCTGTGGGGCACACCGTTCCCTCACAGATAGTCATGCTTGACGTAATAAAGTTGCCTAAGCGTGAGCCCGTGACTAAACCATCAAGCAGAACTCCTCTACAGTCCCTGCTTGAATTTCTGCCCTGACCTTCTTCAGTGAAGGACCGCAACACAGCGTAGAAGCAAAACGAATCCTTTCTTCTCCTAAGATGCTGTCATCATATTTATCACAGCACCAAGAAGTAAACGTACACACTGCAGTCTGTTCATACTGAAAATTCCGGTGTGTTACTCAACAGTAGAAAAGAGTAAGCCACCCAAACTACAAGAGCCTGGGTGAGCTCCAGTGTGTCCACGTGCACTACCGATTTCATTTCTAGAACATTCTGGAAACGCAAAACAACAGGATCAGAAGAGACAAGTGGCATGGGATAAGAAGGACAGGAGGAATAACCTAGAGATGTTGGGGTAACTCTTTATCTTCGTATCGGCTTCGGGGATGAACTACAACTCATCAAAAATCCCAAAGCTGTACATTTAGAGAAGCAACTTTTACTACGCATGAATTATGTCTTAATTTTAGAAGGAAAAAGCCAAGGTGTTATGTTTCTAGTTTGGAACATTCTCTCCTGGGTTTTCTCTCTCCTCAGTATATTTAGTCCCTAAAGGATTTCCTTATTTTAAGGACAATGATGAATTCTTTAAAATTTCCACCCATATTTTATCAGGCATGTATAGTTAGTTCAAATAAGGAGGCCTTTTAAAATGTCAAGCTGCCAGAAGCAAAAGCCTTTCATTTCTTACAGAAGAAGAGTATTTTAAAATTTCACAGGGTTAAGTTTTCAGTTCATTTTATCACAGTACCTTCATGTTTCCACAAAAAAAAAAAAAATGCAGTTGCTGTGTCATCTTCCTAGCAATGAAAACCAAAGTCAAAGAAGACGAAATTTTTACTTTATGTATGAATAGATACTTGTCCCAGATTCAATTAACACGTATATTGATGATGGACCCAATTTTTTTATTGCTATGATAAAACACCAGGACAAAGGCAACTTACAAAAAAGAAAGAGTTTAATTGTGCTTACAATTCTAGAAGATTAGCGTTTATGAAGCAGAGCTGAAGGTACTGTGGCAGGCAGCTAGATCAGCAGCTGAGAGATCACACCTCAATCCACAAACAGGAAGCCAGCCAAGAAAGATAGTTCCAAACGGTGCTGGCCTTAGTCTTAGGCAACTTCAAAGCCAGCCCCCGGGAACATACCTATTACAACAAAGTCACACCTCCTAATCCTCCCCAAACAGTTCCACCAACTGAGAATCAAGTATTTAAATGTGTGAATGTATAAGGGCCATTCTCACTCAAAACACAACAGTTACTTAAAGCTCTCAGAATTCAGCGTTTAATGAGATACGTCCAAAGAGCCATTCATGTTCTGGATCACCCAGGGCTACCAGGGCAGAGAGCTGAGTGGTTTATCCAAGGGGCATCCAGCACAGTGAGGTCTTTGGGTAAACCACTCAGCTCTCTGTCTAGCTTCAATATATTTACTTTATGGAGTTGTTATGCTGTTAAGTGAGTTAAAACCTTGTGTACTCTGTAAGTGTTCCATAGTCATTGCCATGCCCTTCCACTAATATAATTGTATACACACAACCAGCAGCATTGCCTGCACCTAAAGCATACAGAACATCACAGAAGACGGGGTGGAAAGACTTAAGAGCCAGAGGATTGGGAAGTCACTGTGAGTTTGTGTCTCCTAGACATGAATGACAGAGAAGCTTTACCCTGTTACCTCAACAACATGGCTGCCTAACAAGCCCCAAACAATAACAACACCAATGAACATGCAAATGTGGAAGGAAGAAATCTCAAGGGACCCTATCGTTGACGAAGAACTAAGGGCAACTAACACAGCTAAGAGACGGAGAATCATCACTTTCCCAGATATGAACCCCCATAACTGGTTATCCAATGCCAAGCAGTTAGTGCTGAAATTATACACATACAAATAACACCAAACGGACTCAGCATTTTAATATTTATAATGAATGCATATATGCATAGCATTCATAACTGCCTCAGTTACTTTTCTACTGCTGTAAAGAGACACCATGACCAAGGCAACTTATAAAAATAATCATTTAATTTAGGGTTCATCCTTCCAGAGGGCAGGGAACAAGGCAGCAGGCAGGCATAGTGCTGAGCCGTAAGGAGGTGGCAATTTACATGTTGAGACAACAAACTCAAGGCAAAAAGAGAGACCTTGCTGGGAATAGGATGGGCTTCTGAAACTTCAAAACGCAGCCCTAGCGGCATTCCTCCTCCAACAAGCCCACACCTTAACACTCCCCAAACAATCCCACCAACTGAGGGCCAACTTTCAAACAGAGGATCCTCTGGGGGCTATTCTCATTTAAAGCACCACAATAACCAAAGAAAAACGGGCCCTGATTTTGAGAGGCAGGGTCAGGGGGGATGTGATAGAGGCTGAAGGGGAAAGAGGGAAATGATTTAATTATATTCTAAATAAGAAAATTGAGCATTTCTCAATATATATATATATACATATATATATATATATATATATATATATATTATGGAAGTCAGAGCTTACTTTGAAAAAGCCATGCTTTTGGTTGCGTTGTCCAAGCCACAGATTGCTTCCTGGAGGGAGGTTGGTCTCTGGAGGGTCTATCACACGCTCATAGATCCTGTAGGAACAAAAAACATAGTTGCTAATAGCGGGGTGTAAAACAGAGCCCAGAGGTGCCACGCTGTTTATGTGCCTGCACATGGTTGCTAGTTTGAAGAGATTAGCATGGGGCATAATTTAAATGAAAAGTACTATGACAGTATTGGACGCATTGTCCAGGTACCTCATGTCTTTCCTATCTCCCTTATCACAGCGTGAGGGCTGTGACTAGGAAGACAGCATCTTGAATGTCTGCTCTGAGCAATTACCCCTGCACAAACTCAGAAGAAAGTGATTTCATCCAAATGTTACAAGTGAAAGAGCAGAGGCAGAGAGAATGCAAGCACGTCCACCACGCACAGCCAGCTGGGACAAAGCATACGGAAAAGCTCTCTGGCCCCAACGCCCAGGTAAATTAAGTATCTGTTGCACTCTTAGTTTTGGGGATGTAGCAACTGTTCACGTCTAAAACACCCAAAAGAACCTTATACAGCTGATCATCAACACTCAATCACAAGGTTAATTCGTTAAGCATGCCTTATGCTTTAAACATCACAATAGGACACATAGGAAAATATGACCTATTGCAGTGAGGTTTGGACAGATGGACACACACAGTCCTGCTATATGAAACTGAAGATGGCATCCGAGAACACCCAACATACCGCAGGAAAGTTCTCACAGAACATGGGATTTCAGGAACAGCTGGCTGCCTTGGTTCTGCCATGTCAACATCAGGCAATCAGCGAGAGATCTTAAAACATGCTTTCCTGAGACCATTTCCCCCCACGGCAAACACTGCTCAGTACCTGTTCTAATTTGCTGTGACAAACACCATGACAAAAATCAGCTTGTGTGGAAAGGGTTTATTTGACTTACATAAGCTGGAAGCAGAGGCCATGAAGGGATGGAGCTCACTGGCTTGCTCACAAGCTCCGCAGTCTGTTTCCTTCCTTACACAGACCAGGCCTACTCACCCAGGGTTAGCACCACCCACAATGGCTCACATCAATCATTAATCATGAAAATGACCCCTCTGGCGTGCTCTGATGGAGGCAATTCCCCAACTGAGGTCCTCTCTTTCTAGATGCGTCAGGTTGACTGCCAGGATTAGCATCACAGTCTGGAAGCCCTTCTGTATATATGTTTCTCTTATTGGTTGATGAATAAAAGTACTGTCTGGCCAATGAGAGAGGAAGATAGACTAGGATGAGGAGAATTTGGGGAAAGGTAGGCAAAGACCCGCCAGAAAGGTTGCCACAAAGGAGTAGCGGATGCAGACCCCTCTCTGGTACGACAAGACCATGTAGATATACATAGATTAGTAGCTATGATGTAGTAATTAAGACAGAGCTAGCCAATAAGAAGCCCAAGCTACCGGCCAACAATTTTATAATTAATACAGCGTCTGTGTGTTCTTTTGGGGCTGAAGGATGGCAGGACCAGCTGGGACAAAGAACCACTTGTTACAGAGAGAGCTGTACATTTCAATTCAAGTGAGAGCCCCATCTACTCCTGCTCTCCACATTCTTTAATCGCTCGTTCCCCATGTATGTCAAGAGCTCGCCGCCATGATGAAGCTGACTGCCCTTGCTGGAGGGTGGAGGGAAAAGCGTTTCTCTAGAAGGTTCTCAGAGGGAAGGTGGGGAAGAACTGGAGACTTACGGTTGTAAAAGGGAAGAGAAAGGTGGTGAAACTGTTGCAGTTGGAGCTGTCATGCCACAAGCTGTGACGCTCATAACTGCATCTCCAGAAGCGTGCAGTTTGGAAGACTGTATACAAACCCTTGTTAGGAACATGAAACACATCGAGGCTTTTCCCACTAATTATCTTTCCATTATAAATGGAAACTCAAAACATAATTAAGGAGATACAAGTTTCTCTGAAGAAGATAGGCTACGTTTCCTTCACAGGAATTCAATTTTTTTTTCTGTGTGTTGAATGGACCTCTTTGGATGAAGCAATTTGTCAAAGCTGCTTTAGTGCAACAAGATATTATTTGCTTCCTCTTAAAGGATTCCCAACCTCAATATAGTAGAAAAGCTAGAAACAAGCCAAATAACAAAAGAAAAAAAACCATAAGTTATAAAATATATCAGCTTCTAAGGATTTACTTTAGTCATTAAAAATGATAAATATGCAGATTGTGAAAGTGGAAAAAATATACAAAATAATTTTCACTAGAAGACATAAAATATAAACTTCTTTATTCATTCTGGAGATAAAAATAGAAAACTTATGTTTGACATGGGTGGATTTGAAAAAGGCTAGAGGGAAAAGGAGACCAGCGTATTTAGAGGAAGAGGCAGAAATATAATTTTCTACCAGGCTGCTTTACTAATAAATTGAAAGTGATGTCAAACGGTTTGTCTTAGCCTGCATCTTCAAGTGTTCACCTCTGTCAGGATGGGAGGAGTTTCTGGTGCAGATGCTGACAGATGCTGACTTCCATAGATACTTCTAGTCTATCTCCCCTGATCAGGGTGGGCCCTTAATCAATACATACAGAGTGCGTGAGTGAGTAGAGGGTGAAACCTTCAAAAAGACAACTTCCCGTCCTACCCATCCTCTGACCATGACAACTCCTCGTGCCTTAAAGACAGTGGAGGAAGCAAATATTTGAATTCTGTTACTACCATCAGGGCCAGGTGACACACAGGTTTTGTGTATCACACTGGTGTCCAATGTTGCATGCCGAATCCCCACCAGGGTCTCCTCTTCAAGTCAAGGAGAAATGGGAGATGCTCCCTCCCTGACAACCAATGTCTTCCAAAGGGCAAGAGTCACTAGGGAACTCATGCAGCAGGCAGAATCAGCAAATGGAATGCATGTGTAGCAACACCAGGGAGTTTAAAGGCACACTATGTTAAAAAAAAAAAAAAAAGCAAACTCTGCATAAAGGACATCAGCCAAACTAACAACCATGGCATAGTATAAGAACTTGTAAATGCTGGGATTCGAACTCTAACTGTGGCCACTCTCCTATACTGCCTGTTTATATATTCAATGAAGATATGCCATTACAGAAACCACAGCCTCCCTCAAGTTGTTTCTGCCATTGCTCCCATCTTCAGCAGAGTATGGATGAGATGGAGCTTTGACCTCAGGACCCTGCGCTGTGTCTCCTCCACTGTGTCCTTTCCTGAGAGATCCTCCCTGATTGCCTTCTACAGAACACCTCCTGGCCACCTAGTCACTCTCCAGCACTGAGCTTGTCTTGCACTTATCAAAGCAGATAGCTCCAAAATGGTGCTTTGCTCATTGACTCGTCCTTCCACGGGGCACCATAAAGTGGAGACCTTGTCATTTTCAAGTCAGCATTCCCAGTGTCAAGAAGACTACCTAGCCGAAGTAGATGTCTCCTTTGGATGGATGGATGGATGGATGGATGGATGGATGGATGGATGGATGGATGATGGATGGATGGATGGATGGATGGATGGATGGATGGATGGATGGATGGATGATGGGTGGGTGGGTGGATGGATGGATGGATGGATGATGGATTCATCCTGAATCATCACAATTGGAGGATGATAGACAGTTGTGAAAGCCTACCAAAGCAAAATCTGATGAAAAGCAATTCATAAAACTGGCAACTTCAGACTGAGAAAACATTTCTTCAGAAGAGGAACTTTGCATCGTGCAGATAGCCCTTAGGGAAATAATCGAGTCAGTAAAATAAGTGAAATGTGATCATCCCTTCCTGTGTCTTCCTCTGCCTCCTCTACCTCCTGAGATTTACACACAAAGCCAGAAAGAAGCAAGATAAATGCTTCTCATTGTCCTCTACCTAGAAAAGAGAGAGGGTATCAAACTTAACTCTGTCAGGCAGACATGTTGCTAACAGAGAAGCCAGAGAGCTGTATTTCAGGAAGAAGGAGGAACAGTGGGCGACTTGAAAATTAATTAGCTCTAGAACCGCCCTGCTGATAAGCCAGTGACTTACAGCTTCAGTTAGCTACACCATCATCCCAAACAACACTTCCGTTTCTCTCCAATTCACATAAATCCTTTTGCTTTTGCCAAATTTATCCCACTCTCAAGTCCATCTGACACAAATAATGCATTACTCTGCACCCACCTCCTCTTTTGACTGCAGAAAAAAACCTAATTCCCACTTAGTCCTGTATCTGAGGCTTTAAGCTCACTTGAGCCATTAAACGTGGTGCTGACTATTAAGTGGTCTGAGGAGTTATGGGAACGGTGCATGCTATTAGCATCTATCAGAAGTGTATGGTATAAGCTTCTCATTTCTAATACAACGCCACACAAAATTAGATAGCCAGTCAAACATAAAGCCTGCCTTAGAAGAGCAAGCAGCTGAGGGTAAGTAACAGTCCAGAGAAAATCAGCCATTGGAGCCAGGGCTCACATCAAGAAGGAAAAGCCATCTTTGTGGGACTTTCAATAAGAACACTCTTCCGTTTAAAAGACCAGCCCATAGTCCACGGGAAACTTGAATGTCCTGTTTTAAAGACAAAACCCTTGGGACTCGATACTACACAATGTAAGGCCTGGACCATACAATGTGTGACGGGATATTTCCTGGATGAAGAGAGACCTCTCAAGGGACTCCAAGTACCTTTCCTAAATGCATGGAAGAATGGATTTCCCATGTAAAGGAACTGAACTGACACCTGTCACATTCCTGTTTACTAAGACATGGCAAAGCCCTAATAGGTGCCGAAATAAAATGTTTAGCTTGAGCGGTGCCTCCAACAGAAGTAAAGGCCCCATGTCTCCATGCACTCCTGAGGAGGGAAGTTACCACAACCTTGCTTTGCCGTGTGGAGCAGCCTGTTCCCAGAACATTGTTAAGGCATGCCCTAGAGAGTGTCCTCTGTAGAACACAGGGTCACTTCTCTCAGACGCCCCACTGCTGTGGTGATGGGAGACCTTGCACACAGTAAGCCTTTCTTCTGCCTTAGGCTATAAAAACATGTGCATGCTTTCTCCGGATGGTCTCATAGGGCACGTGTGAGAATAACAGGGTTTCAGCGACTAGAGAAACCAAGGGCATCCATCCAATGTCATCAGCATTATTCTTGACACCCACAAATGCTGAGGTTCAGTCCAGAGGTCTGCACTGTACCCAGAGGCCACTCAAAGCTCCTGTGACAAGGCACATCACCAGCTGTGTACACGGGGAGCTGTTTGAGTTCCATCAGGTTGCCTGGCTGCTGTTAATTATTTCCTAACATGGAACACACAGCCCACAGAGCGTGGACCAGAAGGACATGAAAGGATACCCCGACAAGCAGCTCTGTAGTCCCCCTCCTACCAATCTGCTTAACAAATCCAGACGACACTCAACAAATAATAAAAAATTTTAAAATGCACCTCTGGCGTTACAAGGGAGAAGCAGAGTGTCCTAGCGAGAGAGGAGCTGTGCAGTAAATGCTGCATGCATCCCACACCTGCAACTGGACTCCCTGCTAAATCCATGCAGGGGACAGGAAGAGAGCAAAGCATGAAAGTTGGCTAGTTTCCAAACTGCTGCTCTTCATCTGGCCGTGAAAGCAACGCAAATACAAACTCAAAGAGGGGGGCATGGTTGGAAACTGTGAGGAGATGTCTTTGTTGGTTTAAGCCAGAAGGCTACAGCAGTGTTCACAAGAGATTAGTCAAACCCTATGAGGAAGATCACAGTGCAGGATGCAGCCACCGCCGAGGATGAGTCTCCTCCAAGATCAGACAGCAGGTGAGCTGCTCTACTGACTTAGGAAACACTTGCCAAACCGTGTTTTTCTTCCTTAGCAACTCGATCTTACCGTTTGTCCTCTTCCTTTCCTCACTGGAATCTCTACGTCCAAGATGCTGCCCCTTCTTAACAGTTCTTATATATGTAAACATCTTTCATTAGTTTGTGCATGCGTGAAGACAACCTCAAATGCACTTCCTCCGGAGCCACTCCTCTTGTTTTTCTGAGACAGTGTCTCTTCCTGGCCAGAGGTTGGCTGATCAGGCTGGGCTGGCTGGCCAGGGAGCCCCCAGAAACCTCTGCCTGTGCCTCACCAGCTCTGGGATTACAAGAGCAGACCATCACACTTGGCTTCATTTTTAGTATGGTTGTGAGGCTGGAACTCGAGTCTAGGTCATTTCACCAGCCCATCTTCTACTTCTTCCTGAGCTCATAATTCAATGTTAACCAAAAATGCTTCGTATTTGTAGATCAGTGTCACAGAACAAGGTCATATAATTCTATCATATTTAGTATTTTATCTGTGGCTTAGCAGCATCAGTGTTTCTGGGAATTGTGGGAAACTAGGAAGCTGGCTGGTGTTACGGTTTCAGTCCTAAGAGACCTGGTGTAATGCCATCAAGACTAAAGGTGACATTAACAGGCAGGAGTCAGGGTCAACTCAAGATGAGAGTTAACACTGAAAACCCTGAAAGCATCCATGTTTAGTGCATGCAGACCTCTTCAACACAATGTGTGAGAGCTAAGAGTAGACAGAAATACGGGGAGCAGGGCTTAGCTCCTTTACCTTAACAGGGAGTAAGATAAGACAGAAGAAGATTGGAGTTTAAACTGGACTATGAGACAGTAATTTTTCTAATCTGAATTAATCTGCCCAGTTAATCATGTGCCATTCTTGAAATTTCCAGAACAAACAAACACTCTTCAGAGGGAAAAGAAGAAATTAAAGGGCCTGGGGGCCATATAAAGAAATGAACGGCTGGAAGACAGAGCCTTAGTCTGAAGAAGGCGGATGCATGGTCATGGTAGTCTTCTGATAGGAGGTAGATGTCCTGGAGAGGAGGTAACTTTGTGTCAGTGGCTCAAGGGAGTGAAATGTGCACTGTGATGATTTACAACCTGACAGGATCTGGAACTATCTAGAAGGCAAACTCCCTGTGTGGACTTTTAAGATGAGATTAGCTGAGATGGGAAGCCCCACCTGATTCCGGCCAGCATATCCCATAGCCTGGGGTCTCAGACGGAACAGAGGGGACAAAGTGAGCCACGGGGCTCCAGTGTGCACCACTCTTTGCTTCCTGATGGTGGCCCCAATGTGACCAGCTACCTCACACGCCTGTCACCATGCCTGTCCCAACATAATAGTCTGTTCCCTCTAACTGTGAGCCACACAATCCTGTCCTTCCTTAAGCTGTGTTTGTTGAGCATTTTGCAACAGCAACAAGACAAGCAACTAATACATATGCTAGCGGGCAGAAACAAGAGGAGCGTACTTTCGGCTCAAGGTAAGATGAATTTTCTAGCAGTCAGAGCAATATGCACGGAAGAAGGTGGGCTGGCATCCATGAAGCTCCTGTCTCTGTAGGGCATTGCATCTGATGGTGGCAGAGCATTTAATGTCCAACCCAGAGAGACACAGTCTGCATTCAGAACCACAGGGGCAAACTTTGAGAGAGTTCCAACTGTAGTACTTAAGTGTACCTACTTTATAATCCTTGCAATAATCTTATAATAGGCACCCTGTCTGCTCACTGACACATATTCACAAAGGTGAAACGACTTTCCGGAAATGAATGGCAAAGGCGAAATTCAAACCCAGATGCAAACCTTTACCACATGGTACTGCCTTCTGCTCTACAGTGGATTCTGCTCTTGCAGAGGAAAATACCCAGCCGGTGGATTACAGAAACCTTGTGGGGCAGAGAAGGAGCATCGGAGCTGGAGGCAGCAAGCCTCGGATTATGTCTTAGCTCTCTTGTCCACACTTTGTGACCTAGGGAAAGCCCTGTGTCTCAGGCTGTTTCATCCATGTCCCTTGTGCTTTAAGTATGGTTTCATGTAATCCAGGTGAGCCTCAAACTCACTCTATAACTGAGGATGACATTGAACCCCCCGTGTGCCCGCCTCCCTCTCCTTAGTGCTGTAGTTACAGGCATAACACCAAGCCTGGCTGCTCTTAACAGCAGTCCATCTTACACAGATTTTCTGTAAACACCCACATAATAGCCTGTGAAGTATTTCATGGAGTCCTAAATGCTTTTTAAAAGTGCAATGGTATTAGTGTTATTAAGGAAAAGAGATGTTCTTATCTTTACCAAATAACCTAAAAGAGACTTCAGTTTGAAATATTTTCAGACAAACTGCTAAACGGCCCACTTGGCTCTACTGGATAAGCACACTTCAGGCTTCAGCTCTCAACCTTTATAAGTGACGAGTTCGGAAGTCACAGAGTGATGGAGAGTTGAGTTTGTGTCTCCCAAACCACTCCGTCAACAATGTCACCAGCCACACTTTGAGGCCACAGCCATTGCTGCCATCTTTTCCAGGGGTCCAGACAAAATGTGTTGTGCACACTTCTTAATAATACCCCAGCTAACTGCTCATGTCACCTGTCTTTCTGTTCCCTGAGATGAAGATTTAAGTGGTCTTCCTATGATAGACCAAAAGCCCGCTGCTCATACAGGACATACTTGGGTAGCAAGGACTCTCAGGTCAGAGAAGACACTGAAAGCCTCCTAATCCCACCTCCATCTGCTACTTGTTACATTAATATACACGCGTCCAAAAGCCATCTGTCAGCAGTGAGAGGGTACACTTCCTCGTACAACAGCTTGAAGCTTCCCAGAGCAGAGCAAAGCTCCCCAAAGGCCTGATGATTGACACTTCCAAACAACCCATGTTGTGTGGAGTATGTCAGGGTCTAGCAGTTACGGTAAGGAACAAAGGAAATATTTCACACACTCTCTCTTTCTTCTTCATGTCTTTACACAGCTGTGGCCTTCAAGCCTACACGTAGGTCTCAAATGCTAGTATCTCTAAAAGCTAAGACATAACCCATTCTGGGATTTATAGACTTCGAATGCACTTTGAATGCAAGGCCTCTTGGCAATGCCCAAACTTAACTAGGCTGTAGAAGAACTTCATGAATTTGTTAAAAATGTCAATGTCTGGGTCGCTCAGAAATCAGACTTACAGGTTCCAGCCTGGTCTCCTGTAGACAAGAATCTCTGGCAGATATCTGGCTTGTCTGTCCTCACACATGGACACCCTAATACATCACTGATACAGTTCTACAAAGAAAGCTTGTAACTCAGTAGTTAGAGCTTGGCATAAGGTCATGTCCAAGGGAGAATTTGAAATGCGCAAGTAGGTTATCTCCTACCCTAAGACCACTTCGAAAGATGTTTCTACTTGAATGATGCAGGGGTGGGAGGAGAATAGGAAAACAATACAAAAGAAAATTCCCTTCCTCATTCTATCTTTTATGAAATGTACAAAGAAATAAGAGTTCCCTTGATATATCCACTAGCAACTGTAACATAGATGGCAAATGAAGAGACTGATGACAGGTGAGTAGATGGATGGATGGATGGATGGATGGATGGATGGATGGATGGATGGATGGACAGATTGACAGATAGATTGATTGAATGATAGATTATAGTGCTATGTGTACATGAGTATATGTAGCAGAGACCTAGTTGGGGTGGGGGTGCATTGTAGAGGTTTGGAGGGAGGAATGGGAAGGAGAAAATGATGCAAACATATTTTTAACGTCAGAACTTTAATTAAAAAGGGGTATTAACTCCAGTGAGAAGGATGGTGTCCATTTGTTCCCCCAGGTTCATTTTGATTCCTCGTTGCCTTGCTCTACAGCTCGGGAGAATGAGCCTTGGGTATCTACCAATTCCTCTCGGCCAAGCCCCAAGTGAGTCGACCAAAGGTTAAGTACCATTAGGGCTGGGGCTGGGGTGGAGGCTAACAGGTAAGGAGCTTATCCTGGCAGCCTGGTGCAGGGGATTAACCGGATGATGGGAGCTGCCCCTTGAAGAAGACAGAATATGGTGCAGACAGCCCTTCTTATAACACTGCGTCTCATGTCTCTTCCTCTCTCAGCTGCTGTCTGTGGTCTTCCCAATATAAATGTGTCAATACAAACTTGATTGTTTTTTAATAATGTTTACAGAGCGGACAACGCATATGCCTTGACTTCTGCTTGGCAGCATGTACTCTGAATTATTCATTTAGTTCGAGCTGTTTCTTTTAAAAAGTAATCATCGTCCTCTTGAATGAAATTTTTGTTTTTTTTCAGGCTATCGGTCCTGTCAGACTTTAGAAGTTCAGTCACCAAGAAGAGCAAAGCAATTTAGATAAAATTTCCTGTTCTGAAGGAAGACTTTGTTATTAAATGGGAGGCATTCAATAGTAACTGCCAGCTGTTTAATCAAAAAGTTATTGTTCATTGTAGAGGAAGAAATTGGAATCTGGAAAACAATGGGCTACAAGTTGAAGCAGGAAGTGTCTGAGGACGTTTCAAAGCCCTCTGAAGCTCTTCCCACCATTTAAACTATAATGGCTCGTCTCTGATAAGGCATTCACAGATGATGACAGGAAAATCACTGAGATGACTATGTCTCTCCTCCTCGTTTTAATTGTGCCTTGTCTTGGTGGCCCCTTTATGTTCAGACTACAAGATACAAACATAAAGGTGTTTCCAGGCATGCCTCAAAAAAAGCCTGTCATTAGGGACACACAAGTGACTCCTTTAGTTCCCAGCACCAAACTGAATGATAAAAGAAAAATTAAGAAGAAGAAGAGAAAAAAAACTACTAGTAAGAGAAGTAGATTCTGAAGGAGAGATTTAGATAAAGAGATCCAAGAGCCAGAGAGCTCAGCCACAAATGCTAGGCTGAACCCATGTGAGCTATAGCTTTGAATAAACCGTGCCAGTTCCTTACATAAGCTATAGTGGTTTTACACACACACACACACACACACACACACACACACACACACACACCGGGGAGGGGTGTATGTAACAAGCTGAAATTACTCAAGTTGATCTCTGGCACAATCAATATTTTTTTAAGTAAAGTAAGAGTATGTAGGAAAACAGATCACATGTCAAACAGTTCGGCACTCCAATGATGCTCCTACCATAAATCATGAAACTTACTTGCAATGCCCATGGGACAGAAGCTGCAATCTTCTCTCTATTCGCTACGCCTACCTCACATACACCCTGTGACACAGCCAGAAGCTTACGGACAACTGAGAAACAGAACTCAGTTCTTATGTGCCTTGCCATGGCTAGGATCCAACCCAATTCTTGCAACAGGATGCATGCCCCAGGATAGTGGCTTCTTTTTCAGCTACTTTTGCACTTGGCACTCCTACTATGTTATTCTGAGCAATTTCTATATACAATCCCTATTACTGCACAGTGGTACCCACTGGATAAACTTGCTTATTCCTTCTGACTCATGCATAGATCAGTCATTCATCATGTTTAGAACAGAAGGACATTGTGGCAATCGAAAAGGCCAAAAACAGGAAATACAAATACCACATATTTATTCTTATATGTATAAGAAAAAAAAAGTTAATGTAAAAGAGACTAAAGGAGTCATTACTAGATGCTCAGAAGGATTTGGAGAATGGGTACCAAAGTACAAGATGGAAAGGTTCCGGTGTCCCCATATATAATTATTATTATTTTCAAAAACCTGTCATATACTTTCTAAAGAACTAAAAGTGAGGAGCTCAAACATTCTAAAATAAAGATATGGTGGCCAGCAATATGGCTCAGTGGGTAAGGGTGCTTGCCACCAAACCAGAAAAACCTGAGTCCAATCTCTAGGACCTATGAAGTGTGAGGAGATCTTCTAATCTCCACACATACACACCCAATTGCGTGGAAGTGCCTACACACGTGTGCACACACACATACACACATGCACACATGTACACAACATGCACACATCATTTTTTAAATTAATGATCATAAGTGCCTTGATTTTATCAGTGCATGTGTCATAATAAGTGTATTCTAACATTATCTTTTACTTTATCAATAGGTACAATTATTATTTATCAAAACGATAAAATGTTTACGCTGACACGTCAGCATTTTCGAACTAGATTGATGGAAAATCGAAATGCGGGTTGTTTGACAGGGGGTACCTGGGACCTCTGAAGAGTTCTCCACTCCACGGTGTGTCTCCCCTGAGAAAATGAAAGTCACGTCCACATCTCCCTGGCTGCTATAACTTTCCTTCATCTCTTTGTACAGACTCACAAACAGCTCTCTCGCCACAACTCAACTGGCTGGGATTCACTAGGTGCTTAATACTAATGCTCCAGTTAGCCTGTACACTTAGGTATTTGCAACTTCTGCAAGTGGCTCATGCTCTCTGGCTTGCATCCTTCCTGCACGTTGGTTGGCTTCCTGGTTCAAAACACCTTGTTAGCATGCCAACAGCTGTGCTGCACACCAAGACTCAGCAAGGCCCTCAATTGCAAAGCTCCCTCACTATCTCTAAGCGCTACTGAAAATGCGACTTTAGTTTCATATGTTGCTATCAAAATGTCTTATGTTTCTTTTAAGTATTATGGGTTTTACTTTGAGGGTTCTTTTTCTTATTTAAATGATTTTCATTAGCTTAGACTCGCCTGCTAATTGAGTTTTCCCAGCTCTGTGACAGGCTGCTCTGTATCCATAGTCCTTTTATTTTCTTACTAAGTAGGTCCACATCCTTCGTGAGATACAGTTCACAACTGACATACCAAATGTGTACACTTTGATATAATTTTGTTGTATTACATCATTAATTTTTAATTACTATAAGATATACAAAACTAAAAAATTGCCACTT